>CM076850.1:175447369-176047369 GCA_039519185.1 Astragalus membranaceus | reverse complement strand
GGAGAATCCGTCTCTCAGTAAGAACAATTAGATGTGATACTTGAAGGATTACCTCCTGAGTTTGAATCTCTCACTACTCTCATTAACAGTAAAGTTGAATGGTTTGATTTTGAGGAAATTAAGTCTCTGTTACTTGCTCACGAACATCGTGTGAACAAACAGAAAATTACTGATGAAATTGCTACGATTAATCTCACTCAGACCTCAAATTCTGTTGTTGATGTGTCTCCTGCACAGTCACAAGTGCAGAACTCTACTCCTGCTTTGCAGCAAACTGCTCAAGACCAGCCTCAAGTGTAGTACACTGATGCCAATGCCTCCAATAACTCTGGTTCTGACTTCTCTTATGGTCGTGGTTATAGAGGTGGTCGTGGTGGCCGTCGTGGAGGTCGTTCTGGTGGAAGAAGCAATGTTCAATGTCAAGTATGTCACAAGATAGGTCATGATGCTTCAGTGTGTTATCACAGGTTTAATGCTGTCTATGCTCCACAGCAGGGTATGGCCTACATGAGTGCTCCTTAGAGCTGGCAAAATGGGTCGGGCCCGCCGGGCCGGTCCGTGCTAGCCCGAAATATGGGAGGGCTTGGGCCAAAGAAAATGAGCCGTTTTTATACTCGGGCTTTTTAGCCCAGTCCATAAGCCCGGTCCATAAAAGCCCGAGCCCGTGCCGGACTAGCCAGATCGGGCTATGGGTAGCCCGCAAGCCCGCAAATAAAAAAATGGGGTGCAATATTCAATATTGTTGTTGCTGCCCAGCCCAAGATTCATAACCAAATTTTAAGGACCCAGCCCAATATCGTTGCAGCCCAGCCCAATATTGTTGCTGGTCCTTTCATTTTTTCTCAAAGTATAATGAAACGGTTCAGTGTTCTCACTTCTCAGTTCTGTTCACTCACACAGTCACACACAGTCGTCACTCTCACTCACATATTCCTCTCCCCTCCTCTCCTCTCAGAGTCACTCATAGCTCAAAGCTCCGTCACACGGCACCACCATCGCACGACACCGCTCACCACCGACAGGGTATGTTTTGAAGCTTTATTTATCATCCCTAGACCCTAAATCAGTGATTTCATAATTTATTTACGCAGGACCAACCCTAAATCAGTGATTTATCATCCATTGAAACTTTGTTTGTGTTTCTCACCCCTAAATCAGTCATCCATTGAAACTTTGTTTATGAAATTATGATACATCCATTTGTCTTTGTTAGATGTTAAGTAAATTCTTGTTTGTTTGCTTTAGATTTGATCTGAGTTGTCTTGCAATGGATGTTTCTGGTACTGGAAAAAATATTGATGATGCTAGTGATATTCAAATTTTGGAAACCCCACCACCTTGTAGTAAAGTAAATTTAACTAGTGCCAATGCTACTACACCTGAGGAAACAGTGACTTCTCTACCAAAGGGAAAGAGGCCTAAGACACTAACCTCTGATTGTTGGAACTATTTTGAAAAGATTGGTATTGGTGAAGATGGGAAGGAAAAATGTAGATGTAAGGGTTGTGGAAGTGAATTGGTTCTTTATTTTGTAGGAGTTTGAAGAGCACGAAAGCCAAAGTGCCAACAATATTGGGATATCAGAACTTGATGCTTATTTATCCGAGCCAAGGCTTCCTCCATGTGATGGTTTTAATATCTTAGCTTATTGGAAGGAAAGAAGCCGTAGATGTCCTGATCTTGCAAAGATGGCCTTTGATATACTGAGTATTCCAATAACTACTGTGGCGTCTGAATCCGCTTTTAGCATTGGCTCGAGAGTTTTTAACAAGTATAGGAGCTCTTTGAAAGATGATACTGTTCAACTTCTTCTCTGCACCCGTAGTTGGTTGCATGGTTTTGTAGGTAAATGTTTTTCTTCTAGAATAGCAATTTCAAATTAAACAACCTATTTATATACAACTTATTTTCTATTTATTTTCTTTGTAGCATATGATAACGAAGAAGGTGATGATGATGCTGAAAGCAACACTCTGGAAGATGTACAACTTTCTCAAGAAGGCTCAAATTCACATGAGCCGTGAATGCACTACTGGATTTTAGAATTTCTGCTGGATTTTAGTCTTTTAATGTCTACTGAATGTCTTTTTTCTGTTGGATTTTAGTTGTTACTTTGGTTGGAGTCATTGGATTTTACTTTGGTTACTGGAATGTTACTTTGGATTTTATTTTGGTTGTAAGTTGTAACAGTGTGTTATAGAGAAATGCATTTGGGCCAGGTGGATCATTACTAGTGCAATTGTTAATTTGTTTAAAGTAGAGTTGTTAATGTTATGTGTTATTATTGACAGGGATATATATACATATTGTAGAATTTAATGTTCTCCATTTGGGCCAGGTAGTACTAGTAGGCAGAAAATCGCACATAATGCGGGCTAGCTCGAAAAGCCCGCAGCCCACATAAGGCCGGGCTTGGGCCATAAAGGGTGAGCCCAAATTTCAACCCGGGCTTTTAAGCCCGGCCCTTAAAAGCCCGAGCCCGTAGCAGGCCAGCCCGATATGGGCCGGGTAGCCCATTTTGCCAGTTCTAATGCTCCTTAGGTTCCATTTATGAGACCTAGGGATGGCAAAACGGTCCGGCCCGGCCCGTTTTGCCTTCGACCCGCTAAAAACGGGGCGAGTCGGCCCGCCAAACATTGCGAGTTCAAAAGACTGGCCCGGCCCGCTAAGTGATGGGCTGGCGGGTTGGCGGTCCGGCCCGCCTGATTTTTTTTTTCAATGTTTTTGAACAAAAAACTTACATGTTTTTAACATTTCAATTTCAATAAGATTTTTCACCTGCTTTTTAAAATAGATTTTTTATAAAGCATTTTTAACAAATTTTTACTTTAAAAACTCTTGATATATTCAAAATAAAAGTATAAAACAGTAATAGCATTGAAATTACTAGGATTAACCATTAAGAAATGTCACCTAGAAGGCTAGAACCATCAACCAAAAGGTCCAAATCCATATAGAGGCTGGGAGCGAGAGGGAGAGGAAGCAGGGAAAGTTGAAAAATGAAAACCTAAATGGGATGCCTCCTGATTTGCAAAATGGGCTGCCTCCTGATAATGGATTCTGTTTAAAGTTGGATCTTTTTTAAAAAAAGCGGGTCGGCGGGCTGACCCTCCCCGTTATTGCTTTAGCTCGCGGTTTTTTTTGGCGGGGCGGGTTCAGCGGGTCAGCGGTCCCAATACCCCAGCCCAACCCGCCTTTTTTTGGCGGGTCAGCGGGCCGGCCCGGCGGGTCAAACCCGTTTTGCCTTCCCTAATGAGACCTCCTATGTCTCCTTTTGCTGCTTCTCCTCCTGTTGCAGGTCCATATGCTTGGCCTATGATGTATCCTGCTCAAGCTGTTGTGCCTACTCCAACTACACAAGCCACTGCCCAACCACAAGCCTACCTCACCACTGCCTTCCCAACCACACCTTATTTTGATCCTGGATGCACCAATCATGCTGATAACAACCCTGCCCCTGATGCTCCCCAAGCACCATCTGCTAATCTTGCCAATGTTTTCTTAGCCAACGGCCAAGGTTTGCCCGTAAAATCCATGTCTAATATATCCTTTGTTTCACCATATAATCCTCAAGTTAAACTTAGACTTACAAATGTGTTACATGTTCCAAAACTTACCAAAAGTCTTATCAGTGTCAGCCAATTTGCAAGAGATAATAATGTTTATTGTCAGTTTCACCCATTTCATTATGTTGTCAAATCGCAGGTTGATGATAAAGTTGTGCTCAGTGGTCCTGTTGGTTGTGATGGACTGTATCCTCTCACTGTCTCTTCTTCCAGCTTGTCAAGTAACATAAGCCATGTTCACGCCGTGTTTGTAGTTCAGTGGGGGATAGGCGTTTAATGGGTGTGGGTTTAAGAGGTTGATTTGGGTTTTTTACTGGGGCAGAGATGAATGGGGGTTTAAAGGACGACGGTTTAGGGTTCTGGTAGTTGGATGATAGTGGTGGCGGGGAAGCAGTGGGTTTGTCATTGATTTTTTCTTCTTGTAGTTTGGCTAAGCTAATGGCTTGGGTCATGGTGATAGGTTGGAAAGTAAGGACTTTCACGGCGGATTTTAGGTTTCAATCCAGAAATAAAACAACTCAAATACGATTGAGGAGCTAAACCGGTAATGCGATTTGCCAATGATTCAAAAGCAGTTTGATTCTCTTTTACAGATCCAGTTTGGCAAAAGTTTAAACAATGCCCCTCTAGGGTCATCGTACTGTGACGGTGCAAATCGGAGCTCGACGACGCGGAGGAAGGTAGCCCATGTCAGTAGCTGACCATTGGAGTGCATCCACTGAAACCATGTGAGTGCATCACCCTCCATGTAGAATGAAGCCATTCGTAGGCGTTGATCATCAGGGGTTTGATGAAAATAAAAAAATTGGTTCACTTTGAAGATCCAACCCAGTGGATCTGAGCCATCAAAACGTGGTAGCTCCAGCTTGATGGAAGAGGTTCGGTAGGCTTGTGGTTGTTGTTCGCTGGTGATCTGAGCGAAACCCGGTGGCGGTAAACGAGCGCGGAAAGAGGTGAGCTCATTTGCGAACAGAGCGAGATGGTTCTCGAAGTTCTGTTGATTTTGAACGAAGAATGGCGTTGGTGTCGTCTGGTGGTGAATCTGATGACGGTGACGAGCTCATGGTGAAAACGGGAAGGATGAGACGACGCAATGAAAGCACTAGTGTCAGGTTTCAGTATTTGGGGAAAAGGTTTGATGAGGGTATTCGTGGGTGTGTGGCTTTCTAAAAGCAGGGAAACAATTTAGAATTAAGAAACTTTAGTCAAATAAGCTATGCTAGAAAAGGAAAAAACAACCATTGCTTCATTAATGATTTGATGATTGATTCCCTTGATTCTTAGTACATATATAGTCACAAGTGACAGCTGTAGCTAGGCTATAGGCAGTTGTCATTCTTATTCTCAGCCCCTAAGGACAGCTGAGTCATTACAATAAAGGAGAAAAAACAAAATAAGATGGGAATACATATTCTAGAACGCTCTTCAAATCACTTTGGGCTATAGAGAGTCATAACACAGTCTCTCATCCATTTGGGCTTAACCCTGTTCCTTTTAGCTCTCATTTGAGATATTGGATGATCCTCCTCTTCATAGTTGGGCTCTTCAACATCTTGGCCCATAACACTAGTGGTTAGTGTGTTAGATGTTAGTAGTTAGAGGGGGTGGGGGTATGGGGATTGAACCCCAATTCTTCTTCATAATAACTCCTTCCAAATGTCCCTTTGGCCAACGGACCAACCCGCTGGAACGAAAGCAATCTACTTGCTAGGTCAATCAACCAAGTACAATTCACAAATAATACAAAAAATTCTATTTTCTATTTTATTTTTTCCTTTTCCTCTATTGTCTTCCACTTTTATTTTAGTAATTAAAGGAAATGTAAAATAATGTCATTTTTACTTTTCACTATTGTTCAACGAAAGGTCCCCTTGAGAATGGAACAGGCAACAAGGTGGTTCACGGAGAATCTATGTCTGAAACTAGTTTGAAACTCTAACAATAATTGACGTCGCTCCATAAATAGAATGACATAATCAGTTCAAGTTCGTCAAAAAATATGGAAAAACAATTATGAGTGCCTCAAAACTTGATATATATATTTTTTATATCATTGTTTTAGCCGTATGCAGTGGCGAATCCCGAAAATTTCCTTGGTGGGGGGCAAGAAAAAGATTTATCTATAACATTTCCAAAAAGAAAAATATTAAAAGTTTTCAGAAAATAAACGATCACACACGTGAATAAAAAACTCAAAAAAGATATCCAAACTTCTACTAATTACACTGGTTATCTAGACATTTTTTTTAATATAATAGGGGCTCAAATGCCCGAAACGAAAACCACGAGTCACACGGAAACTAAACGAGGAGTAGAAACTCCAATACAATGATCATGCAAAAATTGTAAAATGCGCTCCGGAGGGTGCTCCCAAAAGTGCATGCCTTCCCCACCTTCACACGCAATACATGCCAGACCATCGGCCACCATGTTGACCTCCCGATAAATATGCAGGATCTTGACTTCTAAAACTATTGTATGATATTTTTATTGTCAATACTATAAAAAAATATCTCTTTTAGTATATATCACCAAAGAATTACTCAACTATTGATCTCTCCTAATTACATAGTCCATTTTTTAACCGTCGTAGTTCATAGAAGCAAAGTCTATTTTTTACTTGCGATTGTGTACTAAAGTGAGCTGGACTTATGTGTTTTGGTAAAGAGAAATTAATGGGGAGCGCAAATAAAAGACTATTATGTGTTTTGTACGTATATTTTTTTATTGGTGGGGCAAATGGCCCCATACCCAATAACCTGTATGAGCCACTGGCCGTATGAACAAAAAAATTGAGCTTCTATTTGTAAGGGCGGGTATGGGTCGAAGAGAGATTTTCCCTCTATATTTTTCTATACTCTCTCACTTATTTAAACCTAAAATCACTTAAAATTATGTGTATTTTCCCCCCTAAGTTAGAGAATTTATCTTTAAAAAGCTAACAAAAATTTATAACCATTAAAAAAAGTTATAATTTGGAGTCTTGTATCTGGCTATCCGCGCTTCTATTTCATTCATTTAAAATTTTATTTAGATATAAACCTCGCAGTTGCAGCCTTGCAGGATAGTTTCTCAAATGGCGACCTTTGCATTGGCAGCTAGTATCAAAACAAAACAGGCATTAGCCTCGGTGGCGAAACCGAGAACAATGAGATAACCGCAAAAACCGTCTATAAAAATGCAAGTGTGCACTGAGAAGAGGGTGGTGCGGTATTTCGTCTAGCCTGCATGTGTGAAAAGTGTATAAAAAATGGCAACTTGAACTTGAACTCCGGCAGCATTTGACCAAAACAAAATAAAAAAATTGACAGGGCAAGCAAGTGGCAACGATATCTAAGCAAGTCCATCGATACTAACTGGCAAGTGAGGTTTTCTACGCAATTACGTAAGCTACACTCCATCAGGCAGCAGTTGTGTTTTGAGTTTTCTTATCAAAGCAGTAGTAGTAGTAGTAGGCTTTTCAGTTTTCACAACAACAACCAATAAATAAAATACTAATTATTTTTTTTGCCAGATTAAAACAACTATTTTGATTCTTTTTTTGATAAAACTATTTTGATTCATAATAATTTTAAAAGATATTAAATGAAAATGCTAAATTTAAATTAACAATATAGTAAATATTTTAGTTGTTCATACATCATTATATACTGTTTAATTTGTTAATTTTAATTGTATTTGAACATTATCAATTAAAAACATTATCTATAACTTATTTCGCAACTGTCTGTCTTGTTTTGTAGTAGTTTAATGGCGGGCCTTTTCAATGATGCTCCGGCAGCACAGTAGTAAATGCTACCTCCGTCTCTGTCGCAAGAATAGAAAAAAAGACAACAATAAAAGATGCCCTCATGCCCCCGCCCGTCGTATTATAAGAAAACAACCTCGGACCCATCACCCCCGTCTCTTGTCCCCTTTTTTGGCTTCTCCATGAATTGATCCCACACCCACCACCCTCTTAGCCTCAAACCTTCCCTTTATCCCTCGCCTCAATTCTCTACTCTCCCTTGCTAGGGAGTAATCTATAGAGTAATAATCTACTTTCACTAAGCTCTCAAGAAAGCAACATGCGGATAAAGTCGTGGTTTGAAACATGCTCCTCCTCCGCCAACTGCGCCACCTCCACTAACCACTCAATCCCCAAGCTTCAATCACAGAAACAACCTCAACATGCATTCGATTCAAGCACCTCCTCCGATTCCACAACCTCTCTATCTCATGACAGTAACTCCTCCACTCTTCACAGCAATGACTCTATACAAACCCTCCCATCCATTCCTTCTCTTCAGAAACTCATCTCTCCACTAAACTCCAACTTCTCCCTCTCTTACCATACCTTTGCTTCCCTCAAACCCCACCCCTCTCGCCCCGTCACCTCCCTCGCCCTTCACGGCAACCTCTTATACGCCGCAACTGACCACCAAATCAACGTCTACGATCGTCACACGTGTATCAATCTCCACACCTTCAATTCCCAAGCCACTTCCTCTGGCTCCACCAAAACCATCACCTTCTTCAATAACATGATCTTCACCACCCACCAAGACCGCAAGATCCGCGTCTGGCACCTCCGCGACTCATCCCACAAAAATCACCACCGCATGTTAACCGCTCTACCCACCGTCAAAGACCGTCTCCTCCGTTTCCTTATTCCTAAGAACTACGTCAACGTCCGGCGTCATGAAAAACGCCTCTGGATTGAGCACGCTGACGCCGTCACTGACATCGCGATTTCTAACGGCGTTATCTACTCAGTTTCGTGGGATAAGACTCTAAAAATATGGAGAGTCTCTGATCTTCGTTGCGTGGAGTCGGTGAAGGCTCACGAGGATGCGGTCAACGCGGTTGTTGTGTCCAACGATGGAACCGTCTACACTGGATCAGCAGATAGGAGGATACGGGTTTGGGCGAAACCCGGTGGAGAGAAACGGCACCTTCTGGTGGCGACGTTGGAGAAGCATAAATCAGCGGTTAATGCGTTGGCCTTATACGACGACGGTTCAGTGTTGTTTTCGGGTGCGTGCGATCGTTCCATATTGGTGTGGGAAAGGGAAGATAGTGCGAATCATATGGTGGTGAGTGGGGCTCTAAGGGGACATCAGAAAGCGATACTGTGTTTGATAAACGTCTCTGATTTGCTCCTCAGCGGGTCTGCGGATCGAACGGTCAGGATTTGGAAGCGGGCTTGTGATGGATTTTTTTGTTGCCTTGGTGTCCTCGATGGTCACCGGAAACCCGTCAAGTCCTTGGCGGCAATTCCAGATCATGGTGAATTTTCTACTGACGGCGTCGTTTCGGTTTTTAGTGGTTCCCTTGATGGAGAAATAAAGGTTTGGCAATTCTCTATCAAGAGCCTGGCCGCCAAGGATCAATAATTGGTGGATTCCTAGAAATTAAGCTGGTAAAATCAACGAGAGTAACGACACGCTTATAAAAAAAAAAACGAGAGTAACGACACAGGTAAAACATTGAAGATATAAAAAGTACTTGGTTCTTCCCTCCAAAATAAAGTACTTGGTTGGTGGGAAAGAAAATGTGTGATTTAATGATAATTCTTTCCTTTTTTTTTTAAATTGGCAAAGGTCTCCGAAAATATAATCCATTTTTTTGTCAAAGTTGTGTAAATTGATTCAGTTTAATGATAATCCATATTTTAGTGTGTTTTTAGTATTTATTTTAAGTAATTTATTTGATGTTTTGATTCTATTTTAGAACTATTTTACTACCTATTGTTAGTTTTTATTCTAAGGGTTAATTATGAAGGAAATGAGAAAATTTGGTGTTTAAAGAGTAAGGATCAAAAGACAATAGGATGGAGAAAAGAATCAAGTAATATAAAAGTGGAAAAATCAGCCATGAATTCAAAAGATGTTACAAACCCTTCTCATTCCCATTTTTATGGATTGTAATTCGAATTTAATGCTGATGTTACAAACTCTTCCCATTCTCATCTTTATGGATTGTAATTCAAATTTAGTGCTTTGTCTACTGATCCTAGACTATAAAAATGGCCTCAATGTAGCTTCATACTCATCTTTTACCATTGGAGTTTAAGTTCAAAGTTTAATCAAAGCTCTTGCATTTTCACTACAAAAAAAACATGAATTAGCGACGGATTTTAGCGACGGATTAGAAATTCGTCGCTAAAATCAAAATTAGCGACGGAAATGCATAAAATTAGCGACGGATTGAAAGCAAGGTATTTAGCGACGGAAATTGGCTAAATTAGCGACGGATTTAACATGACGCGAAAATTGAAAAAAAAATTTGAATTAGCGACGGAAATCCGTCGCTAAATCCGTCGCTAATCTTTGGAAAATTGTGTCACTGACCGTTGCAGTTGATTTGACACGTGACCAGAGTTAGCGAGGGAAATCCGTCGCTAAATCCGTCGCTAACTGTTAATTTTTTTTTTATAAACCCGAATTCTTTCTTTCCTCTTTCATTTCTTCCTCTTCCTCTTTCATTTCTTCCTCTTCTCCGTATTTTCCCCTTCCTCTTTCATTTATTCCTCTTCCTCTTTCATTTCTTCTTACCACCATCACCATCATCTTCTCCCTTCAACACCACACCACCACCACACCATCCTCTTTCATTTCTTTCTCTTCCTCTTTTATTTCTTTTCCTTCTCCATTTTCCTCTTCCTCTTTCATTTCTTCTTACCACCACCATCATCATCTTTTCCCTTCAACACCACACCACCACCACCACCACCACACCATCCTCTTTCATTTCTTCCTCTTCCTCTTTCATTTCTTTTCCTTCTCCATTTTCCTCCTCCTCTTTCATTTATTCTTACCACCACCATCATCATCTTCTCCCTTCAACACCACACCACCACCATCACCACCACACCATCCTCTTTCATTCTTTTCCTTCTCCATTTTCCTCTTCCTCTTTCATTTTTTCTTACCACCACCACCACCACCATTATCTTCTCCCTTCAACACCACACCACCACCACACCATTTTTTTCTTCCCTTATCTCCCCAACCCCTAATCTCTCCCTCTCTCTATCTGAGAATAGTTTTTTTTTAAAAAAAAAGAGGTTAGCGACGGATTTTAGCGACGGAAATCCGTCACTAACTTTGTCAGTGTCAGTGTCAAATCAACTGCAACGGTCAGTGGCACAGTGTTTTTAGCGACGGATTTTCCGTCGCTAATTTTAGCGACGGATTTTATTCCCTCGCTAACCATTAGCGACCAGCTTTGTAGCGACGGAATTGGTCCGTCGCTAATTCTGTCGCTAACAGTCATTAGCGAGGGAAAAATAGGCATTAGCGAGGGAAAAATCCGTCGCTAATACGCTATTTTTTTGTAGTGTTTGTTAAGGTTTTGCTCTTTATATTCTTGCACTTTTATTTCCTTGTTATTTACATTATGTTATTTTCATTATGCAATTCTCTTCTACTCCCATGTCTACTATGATCATGAGTGAGTAGACTTCTCTAGTATTGGGATTATGGGAAACAATCCAATATGATGGGTCCCTAAATAACTCCAAGACTAAACCCTATTTTATTTGAGTTTGGGTTTTAATCTAATTTCGTCAAGCAAATTGTATAACTCAAATGTCAAGTGAAGGACCGAAAGGTGAAGCTTGACATTGGAACAAATGAAATTAGACAAGGTCAATCAAAGCATGAGAATAGCTGTGATAACCTTGGGACAATAAGGCGGTGCTTAATGGGTTTCGGCATGTGATCAACCATGAGAATAGGCTTGATCATTGTTTCGAGACACGTTCTTGTATTCCGAAAGGGAACTTGAATTACACCAAAATAATGCCTTGTCCTTAAAAACAAACTTAATAATAAGATAGGGGATAGTTAAAGGGTTATTTTCCGTCATTGAGATTTAACCATAATCCTGGGGCGCTTTTTATTCTAATTTAAATCAAACAAATTTTTACTAAATCATTCCGTTTCAACTAATCATCACTAAAAACTAGATTGGTAATCACATATAACTCTGTGTGGATCGATATTTTTACTACGCGATAGAACCGTATACTTGCTGCCTATCAAGTTTTTGGCGCAGTTGCCGGGGAGTTAGTGATATTAATCGATTTTTTTTGTACCGGTTAGACTGAAATATTTTTTTCTTTTGCTTTATTTTCTTATTCTCTCCTTATTTGAGTCGAATTGAGACTAAATGTTTTTTTTCTTGTTACTATGAACAAGCTTGTATTTACATTCTCCAGGGAGGAATGGGAATACTTTGAGGAATTGTTGCAACCTCCACCATGTTGCTTAAAAGGGGTATACAAAAATGTATTTGTTTTCTCCAAGGAGGAGTAGGAATCTTATGCGTCGACGTTGCCACCACCACCACCTTTCTTACAAGGGTTATTCAAAAAAATACATGAAACTGAGAAAAGTATTGTTGTTGAGGTAGATCAAAACAATGGTAAAGTGGTAGTGGAAGATGATTCGCAAGAGATATACCATGAAATGGAGATTACAAAGGAAATTGTAATTTCTCCCTTGGATAAGTATATTAATTTAAATGCATGTGTGGATGTTACAATGTTGTCTCCTTTATCTTATTTTTCACCTTCCTTTGTGAAAATAACATTTGATCTAGGGGAATTGAAAACAAGATCTTATTGCTTACACAACTTCCATTTTACAAGCCATGGGATCCAGGAATATGTTTTTATTCTTCATGTGTCACTTGGTCTTTATGCTTCAAGCAATGGGACCCAGGAATAAGTCTATAAAGGACAAGCGTCAAGCTAGTGACGTTAAAAGAGCGCTGCGTGGGAGGCAACCCACTGGTTTACCTATGTTTTGTTTTCCTGGAATAAGAAGAAAAGCTACAAAATGGCAATCAATGTGAGCTTTCTTACCCCCTCTCATATATTCTATTCTGTTTTACATTGATTACAATGTTTGGTCCAAGCATGGGGGGTATCTTGCATTTCTTTACTGTTTTCTCGTTATTTTTAGTCTAGTTTATTTTTGAATAAATATCATCTCCCCTTTTCTCAAATCTTTGTGAGTTTTGAAAGCATGTTTTATTTGGTTAGGGCCTCTTTTAGATTAATTTTTTTTTTGAAATTCATAGTATTCATCTAGGTGGACTGACTGGTAAAAATAAATGTTTGTTTGTTACTGCTTTTTGGGTTTTCACACACACTCTCTTGAGATTTGTTTTTGGTTATTGGTACTATTAGGAGGTTTAGAAAAGAAACTAGAAACTTAGTTCTCTTGGTGACATTCACCGGATGCGAGGTTATTGGAGAAAAACGTTTGAGTTGGGGTATAAAAAAAAAAGAGCATCAAAGGCTGACTACTTTAAGTTCAGAAAAAAAAAATTGTTAATTAAAAGTGGTTGGCCTGCATCAAAGAAAAAGCAAAAGAAAAAAGAAAAGTGCTTGAATGCCCAGCGTATAAAGACCCTCCTTTGAGACCCGGTCTAGTGAATGGAAGACCCAAGCTTAAGAATGCTAGGGAACTAGTTCTATGCTGACATTGATATCCTTCCTATTGTGCTAGTACCTAAAACTTGTCTCATAAATCACAAAAGCCCAAAGTAGTAAGTCTCAAACCAGAGAAGTGTAGAAATATACCTCCGGTCCACTTGAAGTTTTGTAGGAATTCAGAATTTTTTCCAAAAATTGGCCCAGTGAGTTTCATAGTTTTGCTTGAGGACAAGCAAAGATTCAAGCGTGGGGGAGTTTGATAAGTCATATTTTAGTGTGTTTTTAGTATTTATTTTAAGTAATTTATTTGATGTTTTGATTCTATTTTAGAACTATTTTACTACCTATTGTTAGTTTTTATTCTCAGGGTTAATTATAGAGGAAATGAGGAAATTTGATGTTTAAAGAGTAAGGATCAAAAGACAATAGGATGGAGAAAATAATCAAGTAATATAAAAGTGGAAAAATCAGCCATGAATTCAAAAGATGTTACAAACTCTTCCCATTCTCATCTTTATGGATTGTAATTCGAATTTAGTGCTGATGTTACAAACTCTTCCCATTCTCATTTTTATGGATTGTAATTCAAATTTAGTGCTTTGACTACTGATCCTAGACTATAAAAAGGGCCTCAATGTAGCTTCATACTCATCTTTTACCATTGGAGCTTAAGTTCAAAGTTTAATCAAAGTTCTTGCGTTTTGTTAAGGTTTTGCTCTTTATATTCTTGCACTTTTATTTTCTTGTTATTTACATTCTGTTATTTTCATTATGCAATTCTCTTCTACTCCCTTGTCTACTATGATCATGAGTGAGTAGACTTCTCTAGTCTTGGGATTAGGGGAAACAATCCAATATGATGGGTCCCTAAATAACTCCAAGACTAAACCCTATTTTATTTGAGTTTGGGTTTTAATCTAATTTCGTCAAGCAAATTGTATAACTCAAATGTCAAGTGAAGGACCGAAAGGTGAAGCTTGACATTGGAACAAATGAAATTAGACAAGGTCAATCAAAGCATGAGAATAGCTGTGATAACCTTGGGACAATAAGGCGGTGCTTAATGGGTTTCGGCAATGATCAACCATGAGAATAGGCTTGATCATTGTTTCGAGACACGTTCTTGTATTCCGAAAGGATACTTGAATTACACCAAAAGAATGTATTGTCCTTAAAAACAAACTTAATAATAAGATAGGGGATAGTTAAAGGATTATTTTCCGTCATTGAGATTTAACCATAATCCTGGGGCGCTTTTTATTCTAATTTAAATCAAACCAATTTTTACTAAATCATTCTGTTTCAGCTAATCATCACTAAAAACTAGATTGGTAATCACATATAACTCCCTGTGGATCGATATTTTTACTACGCGATAGAACCGTATACTTGCGGCCTATCATTTAACCAAATAAACCCCTTGAAACAAATAGTTGATTGGGTTTTTAACATGTTTAAGACTCGCTTTCATCAAACCAAATAATTAAACTCGATGTCCACTCAACACTCAGCTAGTATCCGAGTTCGATCTCCAAGAACAAATTGGAGCCAGACTTTATTTACTTTTCGGTCGAACTCCAAATTATTCAGAGTCTATTTCCACTGGACACCGAAGCGGAATCAAAAACCCCTAGATCAAAAAATAAACTCGATGTCTATTGGTTCACTCTTTCAACCAAATAAACACGGATGACCAAATATTTCTTAAAAGGTTTTGGAGTCCCAAAGACTATAAGTGTGGTGGTTACATCGCCTTATTTGAGTTTATTTATTTATTTGAATTCATTTACTAGTTTTTTTAAAACTATTTGGGATCGCTTATAGATACAATTATTACATGTTCATAAATTATCTTCAGCTAATTTTTATAAATACTCCAAGATAACTAATGAAAACAACTTATAGTTGATGAAAATATAGTTGAATATTAGTTAATCTTTATTATAGAAACAACTTATGTATAAGCTCTGATATGACAATGGCTCATAAGCGCTTAATGAAGCTATTTATCCAATTATGATCTATGACTACTCCACACGCCCTTGCTTTTTCCTAGCTGTTGTGATAAGGGGCGCCTCAGGACTAAGGTGCTTTGTAGACACGAACAAGGATAAGTTTTATATAAGTAGAAGTCGCAGGTGAGTTCTACTTTAGTTTAACAAGAGACCCCAAAGTCGGAAAAAACAAATAAGTATTAGGTTTTGGGGTCTGTGTCCGTTTGGTTGAGGTATTGGAGAATCCATAATCAATTCTAGGAATAAAAACAACGTGAATATACTTGAAACATATTACTGATGTGTTTGAGTTATAGAATAGCGGTGGATAAAACTAGGTCTCGGTGTTTTTTGGTCAAAAAAACTAGGTCTGGGTGGGTGACTTTTACGGTCCACCAGTCTGACAATTGGGGTACCATACTCGGATACCATTTTTACCTGCTATTCTCTGTTTTCAGGTTTTAGTTGACTTTTCCAAGTTTAGCTTGACTTACATATTTTACCCTACTTTAATTCTTTCTTCTATTTTTACCCCATATTGACTATTCAACTCTCTTTCTCTCAGCCTGACTATTCAACTCACTCTCTCACCATTGTAATTCCATTTCATTTCAAAACTCTCTCTCTCACCATGTCTTCGTTTTCATCGACTGTAAAAAGAGAGAGTCGTTGAAGTTCATCAAACCCAACCTAAAGTTCATATTTTCCAGATTCATCTCTTCGTTTCCATCGAACTCATATTGTGATTCAGCTCTTGATTTCCATCGAACACAGCCAGCGTGGTAATGGGAGATTGAAGCAAAGTTAGGGTTTTTCGCCAACGAAGAACGGTAAGATCTGTAAATCTCTTCCAATTTCCGTTTCCGTTTCGCGTTTCACGCTTTCTCTTCATGTTTCGATTAGATCTAACCGCACTGATTTTCGATCCGTTTTTCCCCTTTCTGATTCATCGCAATTTTCTGTATTCGTCTAGCATTGTTTGATTCTGTTAGGAAATATATGAGTTTGTTGTTGCATCTTTTGAAGAATACAAAAATATACGAGTTTGTTGTTGCATTTTCTGTATTTTCCTTTTTCTGATTCATCGCATTGTGTTTTGAGTTTGTGTTTGTGCTTAAAATGTGTTGCCATTGTAGCCTTCGAATCCTTCATTAAAATGTGTTGCCATTGTTTTGAGTTTGTGTTTGTGCTTAAAATGTGTTGCCATTGTAGCCTTGGAATCCTTCATTACGTAACTCGATGTTTTCATTTTTTTCCTTATTTTTCTCTGTTAAAAGAAGAAGTCATTGCTGTGTCTTTCCTTATTTTCCATCTGTAGGTAAAGTTTAAAATCCATACAATATAGCATTGAACAGGAATGAAGTTGTAATTATATATAAACTTAGGGTCTTGTGCACAAAGTATCACACAGGCACTTAGGTGATGGTTCTACTCAATTGCAAATAGTCTAGAATACTATTATATTTTTGATGTTGGTGTCAAAACTTGGTATAATGCAGTTGTTGATTTTGAAGCATTCCTTTTTCCAAGCGCACTAAAGATGGTTAATGTAGATTCGACAGCTGAAAATTTGCAAAGGAACGAAACACAGGTATTTTTGTAACACTCATTAAATTTGTAATTTTTTTTATGAGTTGTTGTTTTAGTTGAAGTAAATTTTGAAGGAAACCTATGTTAAATGTTTAGGGTTCGAAAGATATGTCATCTGAGGATGATTATGAAAGTATGTCAATTGAAGATGAGGTGCATTTCAATGACAACGCTGATGATGGATTTAAGTTTGATGACGAGACAGCTATTAACAGTGAGGAGGATTTAGTTAAAGTAAATGTGACAGATCTGAAATCAGTAGAGTATTTTATTAAGTTTCATTTTCCAGATATGGGTGTTGCATTTATGTTCTATAACTGGTATGGGAGCATAAAAGGTTTTTCTGCTAGAAAATGTAAGGTCATGAGGAATTCAAAGGGTGAAATTACTCAGCAGGCATTTGTATGCCACAAGGAAGGTCACAGGAGACAAAAACACTACAATAAAGAGGGTAGAATCCGAAAAGCAAAACCTGATACTAGATGTGGATGTCAGGCCAAACTTAAAGTCCATGTTGATGAAATGTCCGGGCGATGGTACATAAAATATTTCAATGATTTACACAATCACACACTTGTGTTAGAGAGGTGGACCGGCATGCTACCGGGGCATAGAAAGATGAATGACTATGACAAATATCAGATGAATATGATGAGGAGTGTTGGTATTAAGACTAACAACATATATGGATTGTTTGCCGCACAGGTTGGAGGTTTTGATAAAGTTGGGTTTATGAAGAGGGACATGTACAACGAGCAATGGAGACAAAAGAAAATCCAAACATCTGATGCAACAGCGGTGTTGGATTTTCTTGAAAGCCTATCAAAGAAGGATGAATTTTTCTATTGGAAGCATACTGTGAATGAAGAGGGAAGACTTGAGAAACTTTTTTGGTGTGATGGTGCTTGTAGGAGGGATTATTCTGTATTTGGTGATGTTTTGGCTTTTGATGCAACATACAAGAAGAATAAATACTTGTGTCCCTTGGTTATATTTTCTGGAGTAAATCATCATAACCAGAGCGTAATATTTGCAGCTGCAATTATGACAAATGAAGTTGAAGAAACATATGTTTGGTTGTTAGAAACATTGTTGGACGCGATGGGTGGCAAGAGTCCGGTCTCAGTTATAACTGATGGTCATCTTCCAATGAGAAATGCCATTAAACGTGTTTATCCAGATGCCCATCACCGTTTATGTGCATGGCACTTGTTACGTAATGCAGTAAGTAACGTTAAAGATCCAAAGTTTGTTTCAAGGTTGAAACCTTGTATGCTGGGTGATTGTGATGTAGAGGAGTTTGAACGGAAGTGGGATAAGTTGGTTGCTGATTTTGGTTTTGAAGAGAATGCATGGGTTTTAGAGTTGTACGAGAAGAGAAAAATGTGGGTTACCGCACACATACGTGGAAAATTCTTTGCGGGGTTTAGGACGACTTCAAGATGTGAGGGTTTACACTCAGAATTTGGTAAATATGTTAGTGTGAGAAACAATTTGCTAGAATTCGTAGAACACTTCTTTCGTTCGTTGAACTATATGAGGTATAAAGAAGTTGAAGCCGACTTTCTTTCATCACATGGTGACCCAGTGCTCCAAACACAATATAAGTGTCTAGAAAGATCGGCTGCTGAATTATATACAAGAGAGATTTTTAGTCTATTCCTACCGATTCTTCAAAAGGTTTATTTGTGCAGGGTTACTGGGTTTAAAAAAACAGAATCTGAATTCATCTACACAGTGGTGAAGGCCTGCAAAGAGGGATATGAATGGGATGTTTCTTATTCTCCGATAAGGTTGGAATTTAAGTGCTCATGTCAAAGATTGGAATCATTGGGTATTCCACACAGTCACTTTCACTCTCCCTTACTCTCTCTCACTCTATCTCACTCTCTCTCAGTTTCTAAACTACTATCTCACACACAGTCACTTTCACTCTCCCTCACTCTGAGTATGTCAACTACTATCTCACAATGTTGGATCCACTCTTCTTCACTCTCTCTCACTCTCTACTAGTTTCTCAACTACTATCTCACACACAATCAATTTCACTCTCCCTCTCTCTCTCTCACTCTATCTCACTCTCAGCCAAAAAGAAGAATTTGCATAAGATTCCAAAACAGCAATCAAAAAGAAATCTCTCAGTAAATTAAACTATCACCTAAAACTAATTTTGTTTGTTGGCAAATGTAAAACCCAAATATTAAAGTTTAGCATTAGATCAAACTTATTATCAACAACAAAAGAATGCAACTAGTGATAGTCCACTGGTACCCAAATTGGACGGAGAATAGTGGCATAAGGAAATATTAAGGGTTTTGTAAATAAAACGAAATATTATGGGTTTCGTAAATAAAACGAAAAAGGGGAAAATTGGATAGCTTACGGAGAGTAGTGGCGAGCTCCCAAGAGTGAAAATTGGATAGCTTACGGATAGCTTACGGAGAGTAGTGGCGAGCTCCAGTGGTATTGAGGTTCGTCCTTTATGTTTCTCGACGTTTCAGTCGCTGAGGGGGATTGTCAAAGGGTTAGGTTTTCAGTTTTTATTTTGATATAGAAGGGGAAGATTGAAGAAGAAGAAGGAGAACATTGAAGAAGAAGGGAACGAGATTCAAGAAGAAGGGAAGATTGAAGAAGAAGAAGAAGAAGAAGAAGAAGAAGAAGAAGAAGAAGAAGAAGAAGAAGAAGAAGAAGAAGAAGAAGAAGAAGAAGAAGAAGAAGAAGAAGAAGAAGAAGAAGAAGGGGACGTTGAAGAAGAAGAAGAGATTTTTGTTGATTATGGATCGGTACAATTTTTGTTAATACAGTAAAACTGTACTTTTTGGTAAAAAAAAAAGTAAAACTGCAGTTTAACTGTTAGGTGAAATAAAAACACAAAAATAATTTTAAAAAACATTAGGGTCAAAAATGTAAAGATTGGAAACTTTAAAAGATGCAAAATTGAAGAGCTAACCGGTTGTAAATCTTGACCCTTGAATATATTTATATTATATCAATGGCTAAAAGGGCATCCGTGGACAATACACCAATTATCAGATCGGTGGACCATAAAAGCCACCGTCTGGGTGGTTAGAATTGATTGTGGTAAAAGTCAACGATTTCTAGCTTCTCTTCTTCATTATATAAAATCAATTCTTAGTGTAAAAAACACAAAATTCTATATTATGCACCGAAGGTAGTATGACCTTAAAAAAATTAAGATACCCCAATACTCCTTGATTAAAATCAATAGGTATGACCTTAAAATTAAGAAAGAAGTATGTGAAAAATGATCCATTTGTCTTATTTTTTTTTTACCCTGTAATTGTCTTTGGTGCGTAGTTTTCATTGACTTTGCCGATGATTAATCTACGTTGAGGAACCTGACTGACTGATTAGTCTATGTTGAGGAACACGAGTACCCAGCTTTACCGGCTCGTGTGGTTCTCCCCTCCCAACAGAATTTTTGTCACACTCAGGGTTCGAACCCGAGACCTTGGAATGGGATCCAAGTCCAATTACCAATTAGACCAACACTTGTTGGTAAATGATCCATTTGTCTAAAACCACAACATGAAAATAGTTATTTTAATTCCATAAATGGGAGAAGCTTTCATTTCTTTCCAAAAATTTGCAATGAAGTTTTCCCCCCGAGTGCGAGTGTGAAAGGAAAAAAAGAAAAATGGGATAAATAAAATTTGTGGAGGTATGAAATTATTTTTTTGCAAGGTATTAAATTTTGTGGGCGTATGAAGTTAAAAACCCATGGAAAATAGCCACTTTAGTCATTAGATATGTGGGATACCGTCATTATAGTCTTTGAGCGTGTCAAAATTGCAAATTCGTTCCTAAATGTCTTTTTTGTTACTAATTTTACGGAGTAAATTGATCAAAATACACATTTGAGCAGGGTGAGAATTGGTCAGACCTAGGTCATACTTCCACATATATAAACTTTTGGTATATTTAAGGTTATTATTATAAAATAGAATTTAAATTGGATGTCATATAAAATAGAACTTAATCTCACTGACCTATTAGCTTCTTAGTCTATTTACAAAGTATGCATCACTGAAAGGTTGCAAGCTTTCGTACAAAAAATAGTGAAATAGGATTTGGTACAGGCTTGCCGGCCTTGTTAGGCTTTCAGAAAGGCTAGGTCGGCTTAAAAACTGAGCCTACGTGTAACATCCCCAATTTAGCTAATTTAGTTAATAGAAATTAGCAAGAGGTTATGTTTGATTAATTAGCTAAATGGAATAATTTAGAATATTTTATTAATTATGAGATGGATTGAAATAAATGATTATGGGTTTGTTTGCTAAATTGTATTAGTCATGAGAATTGTTGATGAGTAATTGTTGATCTAAGAAGTGGTTTAAGTGGGAAATAAATATAGGGGTAGGATAGTCTTTTCCCTCCAATATTTCCTCAGCCACAAACACAAAACACAACATGAGACAGCCCACACTCCCACATATTCAGTTTCCAAAATTTAAGAAAGAAAGAAAAGCTGAGAGAGGGAGTGAGAAGTCGAGAGTGAGAGAAGAAGAAGATGAGAAGAGTGCTTCATGGAACCTTGATGCATGTTTAATCTTTGACCACCATTCTTCACCAATTTCTTTCCTCTATCTATTGATACCAAATTCATCCCCAACATTCTACACATACTCATCTCTCCATTTTTGAACCCTCAAACTCCAAGAGGGTCAACAATTTTGAGGGTTCAAAAATGGAACATTGGTACTTAGATGGTAGTTACTGAGGTTAGGGTGTAATTGCAAACACAAGTCCTAAAGCGACATTGTAAAGTGAAGTAGATGGAGAAGGATTTCAGTTGCTGATTTCAAAGCTAGTGGTTGGGGCTTTACTCTTGATGACTTGGAGTTCATATCCACCTTGTGTTGTGCGATTTTGGAGTGCTTAGGCTTCACGTATTGTTTTGGTTTGTGATTTTCATCACAATCGGTGAGTTCTATACTCGCTTAGGGATTTTATTTTCGAAATATTGGTTGCATGTTCTGTTTTATTTTCAGTTCGTGCGTTTTCAAGTCAAAAACTGTTATTTTGCGAAAATTACGTTTTGGCGTGATTGTTGAGTGAATGTGAATGAATTGTTTGATGTTTATGATGATGTTCGTACTGGTTATTGCTCTGGAATAATGTATTGTTATGTTTGGGATCAATCGGAATGGAAGTTGGAACGAACAGAATAGCCAAAGTTACACGAAAATGCTTGTTTCTGAAAGACTGATGGTCAAGCACGGACCGTGCGCCCCTGCACACGGGTCGTGCGTGTGGTTCTGTTACCTGCGCAAACTTTTTAAAATGCGCACGTGTCGTGCGCCTTATCGCACGGACAGTGTGTCCCTTTCTGCCACCCATTTCAAAACACGTCCTAGGCTATTCCAATTGGTCCCAAGTCCATTCTAATCCTTTCCCCAACCCTATGTATTGATAACAAACCGTAATCCGTGGAAAACATGTAGGTATGGTTGATGAAATGTGAGTTACCCTAAGTTACAAATTTATGTGAAATGGATTGGTTAAATCAAAGTAAATAAGTCTTGTTTTCCTTTATAGATTGGTTAAAACATTACTTGATTGTGTTTCATTGATAATGGACTATATGTCCCATGAGGTCGAAGTTGGTGTTATGATATGATAAATAGGCTGTGTCCCATGAGGTTGAGGTCAAAGAAAGTTAGGATAATAATGCTTTGATGTTGATTGTGATTGAGATAATTATGTTTGGATTGAATTGTGAGAATTCCCTAAGTTATGTTATTAATGTTGACTGTGATTAAGCATGTTAATGAATGTTTGTAAACACGAGTGAGGTAATGTCACGAAAGGATAAAACAGACAAAATGTCCCTTGATGTTGAGGTTATAATGATAATATTGAGGTCATGAAATGAGGAAATTATATTTATTTATATAATTGAGGTTTAGGGTGACGGCCCTATTAAAGAGGTTAGCGTACTAGGGGAGGGGAAGTCATGAGCCCTACGAACCTAGGCCCCATGAGGGATCCGCTGATAGAAAATGGTCAGTGGAATGGGTTCACCGGGAATTTTATACAATAATGAACGGTGATATGCTAAGAAATGTAAAAGAGATTTTCACGTAGTCGCTTATTAGGGTTACGAGTTAAAAAGAGGCATAATTAACCGAGAGAGTTTTAGTAAGGGGTCTCGATAGGACTCACTGAGATAATGTTTATCTCACCCTTCATAGTTGTGGTTTTTACAGAGAAACAGGTAAAGGCGATGAGGCATGGCTACGGTGCAACCTGAAGGAGATGTTGAAGCTTTAGCTTTAAATGCTTATGTTATTTTCTCTTGTCAACCTTCTATTTTCGATTGTACGACTTATACTTGTTAAAAGTTGTAAATCGCTTCCACTACTTTCATTCTTGATATTGAACACTAGGACATGAGAAGTTGTAAGGCACGTAATTCAAGTATTTAAGTAAATTATGTTAAGTTATGCAAATGAATTGACCGTTTGATGATTATTCATCGAAGTTTTTAGTTTGTTTTCAATATCTGAGGCAGGAAGTTAACTCTGATATATGTTATGCTGTATATCTTGGTATTTTCTATGTAAGAAATATCAGGGTGTTACACTACGACATGTCACAGGCGATACTCGGGCCTAACACTTTCAACATATGCCAGACCTATGCCCTACAAAGACCAACTCGACTCAGCTTATTCCTACCCCTACATTTGAGGACCTAAATGACTAACAAAAGATACATTTGAGGAGCAAAATAACTTACTAAAGAGACACTTGGAGATGTATTTGCAATTTTGATATATCTAGGGACTATATCAACAACGTCTCACATATCCAAGAAGCAAAATGGTTGTTTATCCTAAAAATCTGCATTGTTTTTAGGACGCATTTTTTTTTGGAAAATAATAGGAAGTCCAATCTGTTGGGTCTCAAGGTCACTTTTGTTTTGGGAATTTCACCTTACTCCCCACATCTTTATTTATTATAATGAAAACTCATAAATACTCTTGTCATTCCAAAATTTCGCCCAAATTTCCCACCAACACCTCACATTTCCATCATCCCACCACCACTTGTAACCACCCAACCCCACCCCACCCCTATTCATGGGTTCACCGCCGTCCACGCCAGACTACCGTCTTAACACCACCACCCCTCCCCGCCCTATTCCCACATATAAGTAACCCCATCCCTCTCTAAGCATAACCACCGTCCACCGCCCATGAATGGGTTGGGGTTGGGTGGTTACATGTGGTGGTGGGTTGTTGGTGGGAAATTTAGGTGAAGCTTTGGAATGACAAGGGTATTTTGAGGTTTTCATTAGAAAAAATGAAGATGTTGGGGGTGTGGGGGAAAGAAGTTGGGTGTAAGTTGAAATTCCCTTTGTTTTTTTACTTTTTGAAGCCCATTTTCTGACTCGTTCCGTTTATTTTCTGTATAAAAGCAGATGAAGAGTACGCTGTTCATCTAAACAAGATAAACCCTAAACGCGGCTGCTTGAGATTTTTAGTATGTTTTCCTCTCACCTTCTTTCGTTCTTTTTTCTTTCATCGAAAATGATAATTTTTTCTTTCGATAGCCGTCGTGTTCTTCTGTAGTTATGAATCCTGTTAATGAAAGCGTATATCTGTTTCTATGTCGTCCCATTTCTTACAAAAAACAACTGCACATTATCACAATTCACAATCACAATTTGTTTTATAGCTTCGTTGTGCCATTTATGTAATTTGATTTTATATTATGAATTGTTGCTTTATACGGTGAACCCTCCCTTTTTGAAGTGGGAGGTGTTCAAGTTTCCCAAGCATATATCAAAATAACCAGTATTAAACAGCATTGTGTAATCTTTTTTAAGCCACACAATGCTACCTGTCTTCTGGTACATTTCATATATTCAATTTTCAGTTTCAAAATTATCAAATCTGAAAATAATTAACCTTGAAAACTAACGCTTTGTTTTTTTATCCATAAAGGAGAAGGAAAAAATAGCATTGTTAATGGAACAATTGCCTACCCCAAATACAGAGTCTATACCAGCCGTTAGATTGAAACAAAATCAGAAAAGGAAGCTTCCGACGCCGAAAGAGCTGATATCTTACTATGAATCTCAAGGTATGGACACACAAGAGGCCTCGGTGAAGGTTATAGAGGATTTACAGAAGGCACTTTTTGGAGTGATTTCTTCTAGTAAAGGTAAAAAGGACAAACTCTTGAATGAATCTTCAAAAAAGATGGATTTTGTTAACAATAGACTCACCATTCTTGACTTGAAGATGGATTCTAAGCCAGGATATGTAGAGACTTTTGCAATTGGACTTGTTTCTGGTGCTACACTCAAAGGAATTGGGGCTGTGATCCCTCATATCCTTTCCCCTCTTGCTCAGATTTGGAACTCAGTTACTACAGCCACTAAGTCTTCCCCCCAATGATATTATTTTGTACACTAATTTTAATTAATCAGACCAAAAACTATCCTCCAATATTTGAAGCAATTGTTTAAGTGTAGTAGTACATGGAGGAGTGTTAAGCAACTATTAAAAAAAGAGTAATTGTTGAAATCCATGTAAATATATATAGATATCATATACAAAAATACATTTTGAGTAATACACACTAAAATATGTTGCTATGCTGTGAAGGGATATGTTGCTTATGCTGTGAAGAGATATGTTACTTGCAATGGAAAACACTCACTCATTGCAGCATTGATACATGAAGAACTTTTCCATCGGTTGGCCACATTCAGCGCAGACAATCTTCTCCGGTATCCTACCGTTGAACCCCGGTAGTATCAGGCGGTTGCAATGGTGTGGTGTTTGGTGTCCTTGTAAATAATCATCCATTGCAGGCAGAAGTCCTTCATCTATTGCCTTATCCTTCCAATCTTCATAGTTGTCCAGGCACTTCAAAAATGTGTCTCCCTTGCCTTGTGTCATTTTTATAGTACCTTGACTTATTACAGCCCATCCTTGATCACTGCTATCATAGCTTAGAATTCTCATTATTTCTTGCATTATTTGGTCATTCTCCACTGACTTGTTCTGTTGTAATTTAGAATGCCACATACTTTCCAGCCTCACCCAGAAGAACCAAATTGTAGTAGGATCAGCTAGTACATTGCTTAGATTCTCTTCATGTATGGCCTTGTTGATTCTTCTAATTTTCTCCCCTGGGTTACTTTTTCCCACATAAATAATTTCTAATGATAATTTCAAAGCTCTTGCCATTGAATGTGCTGCACTTGTAAATTTCCTGATCCACTCCATATCTTCCCCTCCATACAAGCATATGTATTTGCCTGCTGATACCTGAAACATCACATTCATCACCCTTCATATTCAACCATATTACAATATAGTTCAAGTTTGGAATGCATACTCACTCTGTCCCAAAATATAAGACCCCAAGTATATTTTGGGACGGAGATTCATGTATAACATAAAGAATACAAGGACTAACTAACCCAATCAAAGAGTGATGGATCAATTGTATCTGCTAATAGTGTAAGGCCCCAGGTTTCCTCTTTCCATAGTGCTTCTTCCCTTGAGCTAGAGAAAGGGTATGCCAAGCTTCCCCAAATCCACATCATGTGTAATGCATTCAGGTTCACAACCTTCCCTTGTGGATCCAACACTACTAGGATAGGCTTTGTGTTGAACAGCCATACCTCCATAATGTACCTTATGATTGCAGGCTCCAAAAGTGAAGGATCATAAAGTGAGTAACATGTCATCATCGATTGCAGCCTCTCGAACTTGTGTTTTATTTCAGTCCAGGGGATCCCCTTCTGCACAACTGGAATCCAAACCAGTTCGTATTCTATTCTCGTCGAATCCTGATGCGACTCTTGATACATTTGTTCAACAATCAAAAGTTCTTGATCAGATATATGATGGAGGTCTGTAATGTAGAGTAACACAATTTTCCTCCTCAACACATCAATGCTAACCTGAAAACAGATATAGTCATACAACCTTTAGTTGAATAAAAAAATGATTATAATTTTGAAAGATTGCATTCTTGCCATTCTCATTAAGTTTTCTAAAATATATTATAGCTGCATTGGTGCATAAAAAGGGGTAGTAAATTAACCCTTTGCTTGGTAGGACCATCAAACAGTGGCAACGGGTCATCCTTGCAGCAAATCAAAGCTCTGAGAACCTTCAAGTTATCCTGGTGTGATGTCTCAAAAAGGAGCTGAAGTGTTTGAAATGCTTCTCTCTGTTTGTTGTCATCTACATCATAAAATGATGTTCCCATGAACCATAATGTTCATACATGTGACTGACTGAATAATTAGACCAACTTACCTAAATACTGGCGACAAATGTTGAGCTGCTTTTGAAGGTGTCCATTCATGTTATCAAGCTTATGAGCCAAACTAGAAAGCTCCCATGTCTCTATTGTTGATGTCATAAATCTAAAATCAACACAAGTTAAAATAATATAAACAATAAGATTAAAGAAAAATTTAGGCTAAATTATAGTTTTGGTCCCCCTATTTTCAAAAATTCAGACATTTGGTCCCCCAATTTTAAAATATCAAAAATCAATTACATTTGGACTAAATGTAATTGATTTTTTAAAATTGGGGGACGAAATGTCTTTGATTTTTTAAAATTGAGGGACCAAATGTCTTTGATTATTAGCCCTAAAAAACTGAAAATTCCTCTTGGGACTAAATGTTTGATTTTTTAAAATTGGGCGACCAAATGTTTGAGTTTTAAAATAGGGGGACCAAATGTTTGAGTTTTTGAAAATAGGGGGACCAAAACTATAATTTAGCCAAAAGTTTATGATTATTATATATACCCTTGACCAAGGCCAATAATGCCTAAAATATGGGATGCACAAGCTACAATACTTCGAATTGTCCAATAGACAGCACTGGGAATAAGATTGGAGGCGATCAACATATCTGGTGCTTCAGGATCAATGTACTGAGAAGGAAGCTCATGAAACTCCACAACGCAATTGGTTACATCCAACATGGCCTTGAGAAGGTTGTTCACCGTTTCAAACTTGGGTGCCAAATCATCCGCTTGATTTAATGTTTCATGGATGTGTTTCAACATTGCAACTGTTTTAGCAAGACGGTTGGTGGCATGAAGCTGAGCCAGAAGCCAAAACTCCCCTAAGTTTGCTGCAAATGCTGCTAATGCTATCACCACCTTTGCATCCCATGAATAGCTTGAGAGCATTCCTAGTATTCCAATTGTTGTTGCATGAGCATCTCCCCCACCCATCATACACTTGCAAGATATCTGACACAAACATTAAAACATCAACAACTTGACCCGGCAAACCTATGAAGCACCGACACTTCATGTTGAAAATGTGTCCGGTGACCAATGTGTGTAGTGTCGGACACCGACACTGACACTTCAATTACTTCTATTTTTCAAATTGAAATCAGTGTCAGTGTCGTGTCCACCGTCCATGTGTGTGTCGGTGCTTCATAGCTGCATACTGAGATTTAAATCAAGGTTTTATAAAACGGTCTGCAACTACGAATTGAGCTACAAAACCATGACATCTTGGTTTTTCACATTGATGTGTGATTGAGACCACATCATTCGCATTTAACTGCAACATGACTGAGACCAATGACACGCTCACGATTTAAAACCTTGATTAAATAGAGTAAATCTTCTAATTATATGAAGAAAACCTCGCAGGAAATTTTGTTAATTGTGTGGTAGGAAATATCTAGCATGTCAGTTAGGTCAGATTGGTGAGCATTGTCCTTCATGGCACCCAATTGTGTTTGATTTCCCTGTGTAAAATCTCAAAACAATCACAACAAGACACTTAGTTAATTAAGAACCAAAATGTGAAATTATACTAAACTAATATAACATACGGAGACACAAACACAGAACAGTTATATACCTGGACAACGTCAGGGATGAGAGAAGCAGCACGATGAAAAATGTCTTGAACAACATTAAGAAGAGGTCTAACATTAATGTGTTCATCAATAGGAGCATGTGTGGCACGAATTTGTTTGGTCATAACAGTGTCATCTGATGTTGAAAAAATGTGGTGAATAGCTTTGGGTTGCATTTTTCGGGGTACCATTGCCATCTTTTTGAACTACAAGGAAGGAAAGATAACATATACTGGTATGGATTAGTTATAGCTAGTTATACTTATAGGCTAAATGGCAATGGTCTTATATATAGTTAAGGATGCCAAATTCTGTTAAGTTTCTACCTTACTTGTGTTTGGGTTCATATCATTTATTTAGTATAAAGTAATAAAGCTGAAAGATGAATTTATACCTTTCATCAGTTATGGCTTGGTATCTTTTGTCAAACAATAGGAAAACAATCACACGAGTGTTGCAAACTTTTGTCACTATCTTTTCTCTATTTATTTTTTTTGGTTAAGAACTCAATTATCTATATATGTCAGTATTGTTTTATCAATCTTTTAGATAAACAAGTTGCAAAAATTAACTTTTGAGCATTTTTCACAGTAAAAAATATGTATTTAATCTATATTCATATCATCATATGGTTATATATAACTACTACATGCTTTCATACTATTTAAATAATAGCAGAGGAATACTTTTAATTGAGTACATTGTCCCACAAATTTACAGCAAAGTGGTTAAAACTTAAAAAGTAACTTATGTTGAACTACATGGTTTAGTGAAAGGATCTAATAAGTTTGACATGGATAATGTTGAGGTTGTCGAGATTGACCTCCTTCCACTGTCAATTAATTTGAACCATTGACTTCCAGGGTCACATGAATGATCTCTATTCAAGCATTTACAAGCATTGGTCACAATGTTGTTGTTATCATCCACATCTAGACAAACATTAGATCCATTGCCAATCTTAGATGAAATGTGCAACTTTGAGTCAGATATCATATCCCATTTTGAGTTAGGACCTGAGCACATTATGCTAAGTGTTGCAGGCTTCCCTTCATTCACTGCTTGCATGCAAAAGTTTGTACCCTTTATTGATAGTTTCTTCTCGGGTGTGTATTTCCAACCATTAAATAAAGTGCATGGACTTAGTGTTAGTGGTTCTAGAAATGATTTCCTTCTCACACAAAGTCCCGTTAAAGGATGATATATTAGTTTGTATGGATTGCCTTCTATTATGCCTGGCCCTGTGCAAAGTGGTGGAACCATATGAATTTCAATCAATCATAAAATGAATGTTAAAGAGAGACCATCAAAGAGGGTGGCTTCTAGGGTGAGGGGTCAAATAAGTCCCCCACTGTAGGATATAATATAAGATGTTATGAGTGGTTGAGATTTCATGCTGGTTGATACGATCTCAACCATTCATAGTCTTTTATATTATATCTGACGGTCAATTTGACTGGTACACCGATAAAGACTTAGTTGATCCCTCACCTTAGAAGACATTGTCAAAGAGAGTGTTAACATCACTTTTCTATAGATAATTTTTGGTTCGTTTACTTTAAAACATAAGAGAATAAATATCTAACCTCGAAATGGAAGTTGGAGGGAAGCAATCCTATGTAAGAAAGTAGCATTTCTAACTTGAGACCAATCCCAATTAAGAACACCATAATATTCTTCCATTCCAATAACCCCTTGTCTAAAGTAGTAACTTCCTACCAATGTCCACAAAGCCCAATCAAAGTCAAGTTCAGCTGCCACTGCTATGAAGCAATTAAGATACCTATTATCATTCATGTTGCCACCTCTCAAGTCAATCCCATACTCACTCAAAAACAATGGCCATCCTTGGTCTACCAAATACAAAGACATTCTTTTCATATTTGCAGCTACTTGTCCACATACTTGGTTTGGGTTACCTGATACCCAAGCCTGACCATCAGTGAAGCCATACCAATGGGCCTCAAACACTAGTTTTCCCTTGAATGTGAGGTTCACTGGTCGTTTTGCAATGAATGATAAATCTTTGTCATAATTTAATCCAGATAAAATGACAAGAACATTTGGATTTGCTGCATGAATTGCTTCTGCTCCTTGTACCATGTACCTTCAATTCATATGAACAAGTTATTATCCATTTAAGATTTTTGTTTCTTTATTTCCAAAGCAATACTTAAATATTTGAATTTCAGATAAAATTAAAATAGGTCCAGTTGACATATTACCTGTACCAATCGTCGACATTCTGTTTTGGGCCTCGAAGTTCATTCCTCAAGCTCATACCAACCACATTATCCACTCCATTGAAAAGGGTGGCCATTTTGGTGAGGCCATATATCCAGAGGTTGGGGTCGAAATATTTGTCGCCGAAGAAGCCATTGCCGTCATTGTTACTGCAGCACCACCCTGGCTGGGTCATATGGTTGTCCAAAATCACCATCACATCATTGTCTCCTAGACTTTTCACCACCGCCTGGAGTTGTAGTAATCACAAAGTGTTATGTTATCCCACTCTCTCAACTCAATGTTAACCAAACATATATAATAAGTAACGTTGTTGACATAGTAGTTCCCTATCATTCTCGTATAATACACACAATGTATTCAATTAAATACTTCATGTTACAAAGGAAATCAATTCTTGGGGACTCAATTTTTAGTAACTATCAAAGACAATAGCATCGATTAAGCATCATAACATCTCCGTCCTTAAATTGTGCTTTGGGTAAACCAAGAAAATGGCTTCCTTATAACATTATAAATATTATTTTCTTACTAGCGGAAAAATAGGCACTAATATACCTGTCTGTACGCTTTTTTATTACGATACAAGGTTATTTGAAAAATCATTTTTAGGCTTAAATACTTGTTACCCCTACAAATATAGTCATTATCCACTTACCCCTGCAAAAAAAAATGTTTAAAAAACACCTTGCAAAATGTAACATTATCCAGTTATCCCCCTGCTGTTAACTTTTCTGTTAAAAAAATGACTTGGCAAACTGAGATGACGTCAGTGCCACGTGTCACCATATTATTGGACCTTTGTGCCACGTGACACTGACATGCCACGTCAGCATCCTATGTCATCATGATCACGTGGCTCTGACATGTGTCACGTCAGCAATTAATGGATGGCTGCCACGTGGCACTGGCTTGGCTAAGTGGAGACACCTTTGTTACTAAAAAAATATATGTTTTGCATTGGATGGGTATTGAACTAGTGACCTGGTGGTGGTTGGGGCGTCCAATTACCACTAGGCCACAACATGATTTGTGTTTCTAAAACCAGATCTGGTGACTCATCATCTTCTCCGTTCAATCAGATCTGGATCCATTTCGATTTTAATTAAAAACCGAAATTTATAAACAAAATCGATTTTCAGATCTATTTCGTTGTTTTATTTTCGTTTTCGATTTCATTTTGTTTTATTTACATATTGCCAGCAACAAACATTTTAACCCCATTATTAAAAATCAAATTTTTATTGAAGATGAAGATCTGGACATAAACAAAATGAAGATCTGGAATTGAAGATTTTCGATTGAAGAATTGTTGAAAATAAGGGATCTGTTTAGTCATCATTTTGAAGGCAAGGGATCCAAAATCGAATGAGAAGGAAACACGAAATCGAAGGAGAGAAGAATGGACAAGGATAAGGAAAAACGAAATCGAAATCTAATGAGAAGAATGGAGAAGGAAAAACGAAATCGAAACCATGAATAACAGATCTGACCTTAAGCAACGATAATCCACCATTTGGGCCGGATTTTTCGATTTAAGATTGAAAACGATTTGGGATTTGTAGATTTAAGATTGAAACCGATTTGGGATTTGTAGATTTAAGAATGAAATCGTTACTGGGTTTTGATTTTAATTTCGTTACTGGGTTTGATTTTAATATCGTTACTGGATGAAATCGATGATGATGATGATTCCAGATTGCAGCCATCAACGTTGATGATGATGATTTCGTTTTCTATTTATGTAATATATATTTGTAGTTGTGTAAAAACACACAAGTCATGTTGTGGCCTAGTGGTAATTGGATGCCCCAACCACCATCAGGTCACGAGTTCAATACCCATCCAATGCAAAACATAAAATTTTTTAGTAATAATAAAGGTGCCCCCACTTAGCCAAGCCAGTGCCTTGTAGCCATGGTGACATAGGATGCTGACGTGACATGTTAGTGTCACGTGTCACAAAGGTCTAATAATATGGTGACACGTGGTGCTGACGTCATCTCAGTTTGCCACGTCATTTGTTTAACAGAAAAGTTAACAGCAGGGAGGTAACTGGATAATTTTGCAAGATATTTTTTGAATGTTTGTTTTTGTAGGGGGTAAATGGATAATGGCTATATTTGCAGGGGGTAACAATTATTTAAGCCTCATTTTTAATGATCGAAACAAGACTATTTAATTTATCTTTTTTTTTAATTAACTACTCAATCTATCATGTGACATAGTAAATCGCAACTTCAATTTAGAAATTCTTTTTTCAACTGTGCAAAAGAAATAGAGATATTTAATTTTATTTTATAAGGAAAATAATTAAATTAAATATATTACAAAAACATAATACAATATAACTTAATTTTGATTTATAAGTTAAAATCTCTATAATGACTTTATTAGAAAAAAAAATTATGAATTTTAAAATTTATTAATTTATTATTTTAATATCTTAGTATGATAAGAAATTTTGGCGCCCTAGAAAAATATGATCATGGATAGAGCTATCAAATTTGGCTGCCCGACCCGGTTCAACTCAATGGGCCAAAATGCAAAAGTGGACTGGGATGGGCCAATGTATTATCTAGTGAACTATGTATTTTGTAGCTTAGCCCATTCCGGTGCACTAAGTCAACGAGTTGGCCTGACTCAATCCTATTTTTAACAAAAGAAACCAAAAAGGGATTTTTTTTTGTACCCCCATCAGATGACAATCTACCCCTATCGACCCTGCGAAAAGACGCAATTGCCCTTCACAAAATTTAAAAAACCCGAACTATCATGATTTCAATTTTTTTGGAAATCGGATTTATGTATCTGAGGTAAATCTGCTTTCCACTAAAAATTTTAAAAAATTAAAAGCGGATTTATTTAAGATGGGGGTAGATCCGCTTTTAAAAATAACAAAGCAGATTTACCTTAGGTGGGGGTAAACCCGATTTTGTTATTTTTAAAAGCGGATTTACCTTATATGGGGGTATATCCGCTTTTAAATAACAAAATCGGATTTACCCCCACTTAAGATAAATCCGCTTTGTTAACCTAGTTAATAAATAAATAAATCAGTTAAAAAATTAGCTACGAATTTCGACCGTCTTTTGGTTCTGTTTAGTGTGTAGTTCGTTAACACGTGACGATGTTGTACGTCAAGCGAATAATTTAGGCTAAAAAATCGGTTTTCGGGCAACCTATTCAAATTGTAATGAAACCACAGCCATTAAATCCGAAATTCCATCGTTTACTATTTTTTATTAATTTTTTAATTTTTCATAATTTTCAAAAAATCTAAAAAAATTTGCATAAACTTATTTTGGTTTTATTAGATTTTTAGTGGTGTTTTTATAATTTTTGGATTAGTTTTGACTCTTTAACGGATTTTTAGTAGCATTTTTATAACATTTTTTAAAAATTTAAATAAAAAACAATTATTTTTAATAACAAAATCGGATTTACCTTAGGTGGGGTAAATCCGAATTCCTTTTTTTTAGGGAAATCAGATTTATCTACCCACTAGGTAAATCCGATTTGAAAAATAACAAAGCGGATGTACCCCATCTGAGGTAAATCCGCTTTGTTATTTTTAAAGTCGGATTTACCTATTAGGTACCCACATTTGAGGTAAATCCGCTTTGTTATTTAGGCAGACATTATTTCGGGTATATGGGATGTGATGGGGGTAAAAAAAAAACCAACCAAAAAAAGTTCGTTTTCTGGTCGGCACAACAAATATTTTCAAAAGACATAAAAAAGCGAAGAGTTCGGATCCTTTACAGCATGTAGAGGGTGCAGCAAGTTGCTGCACCGTCCGATCTAGAGAGAGAACGGCGCAACAATTGTTCTCTCTCTAGATCGGACGGTGCAGCAACTTGCTGCACCCTCTACATGCTGTAGAGGATCCGATCTCAAAAGCGAACTCAGTCTGGCATGGGCCAAAACAAGCCAATTTTTTAGGCTTCTATTTGGCAAACTCAGTCCAATTCAAAACACCCGACCATCAAATCAGCTCGTTGGACTAGGCAAAAATTGACACATCTGACCACAAGCGGTCGTCATTCCCATTTCCCCCACCCATGCTCAGGCCACCGCAACATCATGACATCACAAATAAGATTAGAGAAATAGTGATAAGGAGCATGAGGTAATCCTGATAGGGAAATTAATAAATACTAGTAATTTAATATACCTGGAAAGCTTGGATGAGGGAGAGATCGATGAAAGAGGGGTTATTGGTTTGGAAACCAGCGATGGATTCAAGAAGGCCAAGATTCTGAAAGGATTGTCTAACAGAGAGAGATGAAAGAGAATCATTAGTGACAAGGAGAATGGGCCAAGTGAGCCTAACACAGTTAAAGCCCATAGCTTTGATTCCATTGGAAATCACATCCACAGGTTGTTTGCTAAGCCCTTCTGCCACCACAGCGTCTAAATGGGAAACCCAATTCACACACGCGAGTTTCACTCTTTTCCCATCTTGGTTCACGATCCACCGTGAACTCGTTTGAAGTGGAACACCCGTCACGCTTTCCACTGGCTTCACTTTCAGTATTGCTCCGGTTAGAATAATTAAATGGAATACCAACCTCGTGCACCGCCACCACCTACCCATTTCTATTTTCCTTCCTACCATAATGATCTTCCGTGTATATATAGTATACACCGAGTGGATATATATACTATATGATATGATTTGGATTATTTATCCATGCGGCAAAAATGAATTTTTTGAGTGCAAGGGACCCTTTTGTTCTCGTGTTCATTCAAGGAGTATGACTGACTTTATTTTTTTGTCCTTCCCTTTAAGCATATGTAACATAATCTGATCCGTACAGTTGGTGAATTATGTATATCGCTTTTTAGTTTAATATAATACACACTGTTAAAAAAATTACACATGAATAACATAAGAGTTTAATTGTTATGTAATTTTTGGTTAAAAAAATTACACATGAATAACATAAGAGTTTAATTGTTATGTAATTTTTGGTGTAAAAAAATTACACATGAATAACATAAGAGTTTAATTGTTATGTAATTTTTGGTGTAAAATTTTTTTACACCAACAACCTATTACGAATTATAGTATGAATGGCTTTTCAAATAATTAGAAGAAGAGTTGACATTTTTAATGATATGGTCTTTTATAGAATATCCAACAACCTACAGATTTTTTAATTTTTTTTTTTAAAAAATCCACTGGTAAAACAAATTAACGGCGTTTTTTTTAAAATTTTTTTTTTAAATCTTTGAATTTTTAAATTTAATATTTAATTTAATAAGAAGTAAGAAAGAATGAAAATGAAGGAGCATATGAGAAAAAATTATATAGGAGAGAATGAGAAGCAATAAAGGAATGAGAATGAAGTAGGAAGGAATAAGAATGAAGAAGAGTATGAGACGAAATAATATAGGAGATAATAAGAATGAAGAAGTAAGAAGTAATAAGAATGAAGGAGAGTATGAGAAGTAATAATATAAAAGAGAATGAGAAGAGTGTCCGAGAAAGTTTTATTTATAGGCATTTTCGGACGGTTCCAGCGGATTTTTTTTAAGATTTTTTTAAAAAAAACGGCAGAAAGGTACGGAGTGGGAAAAAATCCGTCGGAAATACTATTTTTTTTGCCGGAACCGTACCGGCGGAAAAAATCCGCCGGTAATACGCAGTTTTCTTGCAGTGTGTGCAACAGGCTTTCGGGGTGTGATTTGAGATAATGTCTTTACAAAGCACTTACGCTTGAATGGCCACTTTCATGGGTTAATCTTGATCATTCAAACACCCATTTATGTCTACTACACCAAGGCTTCCACATGACCCAAATCACTATCAAGCCATAATTTATAATAGCATCTTGCAACAAAGTAGGGGAATTACCTGACACCGAGATGTGGATAGAATCATTGAAACATAATTTTCAGACCTTAATGGCGCGACTACACAATAATAGGCTATGATAGATAGTCTCTTCCTCAACCCCACAACAAAAGCACACTGAAGCAGTATTTATACCTCTTGCAGCCAGAAGAGACTTACTAGGTAAGACAATGTGACACAATTGCCGCACAAAGAATTTAAATTTGCAAGCAACTTGAGCTTCCAATTCCAACCCATATTATTAGAAGGTGACTCTATATAGCCCTCCTCTATCTAAGCTGTATATATGCCAGAAACAGCGCAAGACCAGGCTCAACAGTCCTTCACGTTCTCCACAAGCCTTGGATGATGATCCAAGATCTTGTTAGTCATCTCGACAGACAACTCTATACAAATAAGAAATATGCCAATTCCCAAAATCATAAACATCTCTAATTCTCAAGTGGCTGTCATGAATATCATCTAACCAAACATGGTCACTAAGCTTTTTCTTGGTCACCCACGTAGAGAATCAAAAACTAGTAAGACATTGATTTTCCTACCCTCACATGTGGCCCTTATAACCCCACCAATTTAATTAATCCCCATTTCACCCCTCTCAATTTTACACTATCCAGATTTATCAATTAAATAGATAAATCCGTAATATAATAATACATTATGAATTTATCTATTTAATTGATAAATCTGTAATTATTTATAATTTATTAAAAAATTAATATTATTTTTTTTTAAATGAAATAGATATAGATACTGATGATCTTTTGGTTATCGGACACATTCACGACGACAAAACATACAGTAAAAGGAGAAGGAGAACAACACTTAAAAATTTTAAAAAATGTTATAAAAACACCACTAAAAATCCGTAAAAGAATCAAAACTAAACTAAAAATTATAAAAACACCACTGAAAATCTAATAAAATCAAAAGAAGGTTATGCAAAAAAATTTCTTCCAATTTGTCCTTTTTTTATAAGCAATGTTAGTGGGGATGGAGGAATGTTAGTTTTCGGGGTTTGAACCCGGGACCTCCTTCTTGCACTCTTTTGGTGCACTACTTCGATATCCCTTAGCTCGCCAACTGAGCTACCTACTTGGGATAATGTAATGTACAAGTCTTTTTGTGGTTTTGATCATTACCTCGTTGTTACTCTTGGTGCTCCCCAAGAGTCGCCAACATATATCTCGTCTTTGCCCCTCTCTTCATGACTAATTTACAAATTTTAAATAGGTTGATGTCTCGATGTAGTCTGTTTTCGTTAAAGAGTTTAACTGGCATGTATTGATAGTGTACAACTTTTCTACACTGCCATCTAATAAAAATCATGGCAAGTTTGACTTTTAAGAAGAATATAGTAAAGGTTAAACATTTTTATGACGTGCCAATTTCTAATTGGCTGCCTTTTTTTACTAACCCATTTGTTGCCATTGTACAATATTTACACATTATCACTATAAATTAATTAAATCCTAAATTAAATTAAATTAAATTAAATAAGATTTAGTTTATATACGCGATTAGTGCAAACGATATTTTACAATGTCAATCAATAATAAAATTACACATATTAAAAAAAATATTTGACTTTATCTCCGCAAACTTAAAAAGCACTCATATATATCATGATTTTTGATTGGTTAATGGCGTAAGTTTTTTATAGCAATACTAAATACCAATTAAGTACTGGTGTAAATATAGTTTGCACCAGAAGTAACACGATCCTCTCCTTATGGTGCAAACTATTCAAGAAGAGTTAAATTTATGTACACATACCGTCGTATATATATGGTTTTACAACTATAATCAATAATAATTCATCGAATAATTGATATATGAGGTGATTATCAATTTACTAACTTATTTTTAATAACGTGTCGATTTGTAGTTAGAAAATAGTGTAAAACACTTATACACCTATAATACCAATACATATGGGATACGGAGGAAATACACGTATAATATATTTATTTTTTTATTTCAAATTAAATATATTATACGCATATAATACTGAACTTAATTTAAAATAAAAAAATAAATGTATTATACGCATATTCTCTTAATATCTCACACACATACGTATTTTGGTACACTTTTTTGGTCCAAATAGCATTACTCATAGATTAAATCCATTCAAGAATACATTGAGCAAAATTTTATTTATGAGATAGGTGGCGTCCAAACCAAATCTTGTTTTCTTGTTCATCCACGCTCTATTTCGTTTCATTTCATCTTACAACAGCATCTAGTACTACGATACTATCTCTGTCTCTCGTTTTGTAATTCGCCGTCCCTTCCAAACCAAGTTTCCTACAATACAAAATTATTAAACAATAATAAAATCAAGGGTTTTAGATTTTGTACCCCAAATTGACAAAACGGATAATATTACCCCTGATTTCAATTTTTTTTTTCAGGAATTACATCTTTAGGTATAAATCCGGAACTCAATTTATTGAAATTTCCAGAAATACCCTAAAATGAGATAAATCTGAAATTAAAATTTGTTGGATTTCCGGAATTACCTCATTTTAGTGTAATTCCGGAACACAATATACCTTCCGGAATTACACTAAAATGAGGTAATTCCAGAAATCCAAAAATTGTTTATTCCGGATTTATCTCATTTTAGGGTATTTCCGGAAATCCCAATAAATTGAGTTCCAGATTTATACCGTATTATGGTGTTTCCGGAATTCAAAAATAAGAAATTAAATATTTATTTTATTAATTAAAAACACCCTCTAACTGAAAAAAAACAGATTACAACAAACAAAACAAAAACAAGGTCTAAAATAAAACTATTGATCCATAGATTGGTTCAGTTATAGATTGGTTAAAACACTATAAAATAACTGATCCATAGATTGGTTAAAACCATGTCAATAAGTGTCGATTTCAGTTATAGATTGGTTAAAACACTATGAATAAGTGATCCATAGATTGGTTAAAACCATGTGAATAAGTGTTGATTTCAGTTATAGATCGGTTAAAACACTATAAAATAAGTGATCCATAGATTGGTTAAAACATGTGAATAAGTGTCTATTTCAGTTATAGATTCGTTAAAACACTATAAAATAAGTGATGTTAAAACACTATAAAATAAGTGATGTTAAAAATATGTAAATAAGTGTCGATTTCAGTTATAGATCGGTTAAAACCATGTAAATAATTTAGTGAAACATGATACTTCCTGAATTATGCCAAAACACATAATTTCGGAAGCCAATTTTTTGACTTCCGGAATTGTGTGTTTTGGCATAATTCCGGAAATCTTTTATACCCCATTTTCCGGAATTACCTCCAAAGAGGATAATTCCGGAAGCCAATTTTGCTTTCGGAAATACCTCTTTTGAGATGATTCCCAAAAACTCAAAAAAATTGGCTTCCAGAATTATTTTCTTTTGAGGTAATTCCGAAAAATTTGTAAAAAATCAATTTTCTTTTAATTTTTTGAGACGTATTTTGAAAATTTAGGTAATTATGGGGTACGAAATCTAAAACCTAAGATCAAATAACCGTGAAACACACTTCCTTTCTTTTTCATATTTATTTTTTTTTGACAAATTCTTTTTCATATTTATTAACATAAAATAAAATTGAGAATTCCTCAATTCCCAAATTCTGGAGAGACTGGTTGGTACGTTGTTGTCGCTGCGTTGCTTCTTCTTCTTCTTCATCCACCTATCCATCTACCGGCAACTCAAAACCGAAAATCAAAGACACGATCACATTTAGTTTACATTCATTTCTGTTCCTCTCAAGTTATTGGTTCGCCCCAATTTCTAGGGTTTATCAGATTATTATATACATGTTATTATATTAAATGGCCGGCGCCGGCGATGTAGATGCCGATGCGGTGCTCAGCGACGTTGAGGACGATGGCGGAGATCCAATTCCGATGCCGACGAATTCTCCGTCGCAGGAAGAAGTATCCATTGAAAGACTCCGTCAGGTTCTCGCCGAGCTTGATCAGGAAAAGCAGGCGCGCCTCGCCGCAGAGAAAGCAAAATCGGAGTTGCAGGTTTCATTCAACCGATTGAAGGTGCTGGCTCAAGAGGCCATACGGAAGCGCGACGATTTCGGGCGGCAGCGTGACGATGCTGTTCGGGAGAAGGAGGAGACGGAAAAGCAACTAGAAGAATTGACGAAGGAGCGCGAGTCGCTGCGGTCGGAGATTGGAAATTCTAGCCACATGCTGGTCACCGGTATGGAGAAGATCTCCGCCAAAGTTAACGGTTTTGGGGGAAGCGGAGCCGCTTTACCACGGTCGCATAAGTACACCGGTATGGCGGCAATTGCGTACGGTGTTATAAAGAGAGCAAATGAGATCGTGGAAGAGTTGTTAAAACAGAATGATGCGAGTGTGAAGTCTAGAGATCAAGCTAGGGAACAGATAGAGCAGAGAAATTACGAGATTGCCATTGAGGTTTCTCAATTGGAAGCAACAATCAGTGATTTGAGGGATGAGGTTGCGAAGAAAGACTCTTTAGTTGAGGGTTTAGAGAAGGATTTGGCCGTTAGGGATCAGAAGTTGAATGAGATTTCAGAGAGTTTGAGGAATGAAGAGAGTGAGGGTTTGCAGTTGAAGGAATTTGTTGGTGAGTGTGAGGACAAGTTGAGTAAGTTGGAAACTAAGATGGAATCTTTGAGGCCTTTGTTGATTGATCATTTGAGTTTGGTTTCCAAAATTCACAACCAGCTTTGCAATGTTGTTAAGATTGTTGATGATTCGGGTAATTTGGAACTGTCTGAATCGTTGTTTGTGCCGCAAGAAACCGACATTAAGGAGAATATACGTGCCTCTTTTGCTGGGATGGAATCCATACATGAGTTGACTAGGATTGTAGTTCAAAAGGCTAGGGATGTGGTTGAGGAGAAGAATCGTGAGATCAAGAGATTAGATGAGACTGTGAATAGGCTAGTTAAGGAAAAGGATCAAATTGGTTCTTTGCTTAGGAGTGCGTTGTCAAAGAGGATGAAATCTGATTCGTCTTCTCAAAAAAGTGAGCTGTTTTTAGCTGCAGAAAATGGATTGAGGGAGGCTGGGATAGATTTCAAATTTAGTAAACTTCTTGGAGATGGAAACCTTGCAGCTGCAAATGACAAGTCAAACAAAACAGAAAAAGAAGAGGAGGATGAAATATACTCTCTGGTTAAGTATTTATTTCTCTTTCTAGTTTTTAATAAAACTTGTTGTTCTTGTCCAAGATTGCATTTTAAAGATTCCCTGATGATTTCTTTATGCATGCATTATTTAGGCTGGCGCTTTGGAGGATGTTGTAAAGGCATCTCAGCTTGAGATCATTGAGCTGCAGCACACTGTGAGTGAATTGAGGTACTTAATATTAGTTTTATTTGCCTAACTTGAAGCTTGATAAACGAAAATATTCTCCTTGTTAATCACCGGAGAACTTACATATTTGCAATTTTCTAGTTGTGCCGACGTGGTGATTTTTTTGTTTTCTTTTGCATATTGCTTAACTGTATTAAGGGCAGAGTTGAGTTTACTTAAGCAGCACATAGAAGCTCAGACCAAGGAGCTTGACCAGAGAATGCATCGGATAGAGGACCTTGAAGAGAAGGAGAGAGTGGCAAATGAAAATGTAAGCTTGATTGTGCTTTCTGTAAGTTTAATTTGATCTGGTTCCTTAACTGTGGAGGTTTTATTTAATTGTATATATTTTGTAGAAGGTATAATTTGTTGTGTAGCCCTAGGCTGTGGAAAGTTTGAGAGGCATTTGATTGTCAATAATACTTCTCATGCAGATTGAGGGGCTAATGATGGACATTGCTGCTGCCGAAGAAGAAATTAACAGATGGAAAGTGGCAGCAGAGCAAGAAGCTGCGGCAGGCACAGGTGTTGAACAAGAATTTGTGGCACAGGTATGGCATGCTATCTGAGAGCAATATTTCTTGAAAGCTTCCTATTTTTGGCAGGTGTAACTAAATGTATTTTTAAATTCTGGCTGAGGGCATTATTCTTTTTTCTATTTTTCATTTTTTTTTAAGTAACGCCCAAAAATTCTTAAGGTTTGTTGCATTTAAGTTTAATTTGTAATTTTATTCTATGGCACGAGGTCCAACTCTAATTGTGCAATCGTAAATTTAATCAAAAGTTAATTAAATATATAAGCTGTCTGCAAGTGATACTTTGCTTCAGTAAATTCCATCACTGAAATCATCTTTCATAGAATCTATATGTGATAATCCATTCGCCTTTTAGCTTTATGGCCCTCGCCCTTCTGGATTTTTTTTATGTAAATCGAAGTAGTTAATTAATAACGCCATATGGTGCAGTATAGTGTTTTGCACCTTGCAGCCTGAGTGCCTGACCACACGGAACATTGCATTTTTATATAGCAATGATAGTGGCCTGAATTGCAGGCAAATAGTGGAAAAATCACAATTGTTGAGGCCTCCATGGTAAAAAAACCATTGAATTTTAAATCCGTGTTTTCGCCCCTCTTTATTTCAGCTACGCATTGGATATTTTAAGTGGTTTTTAAAATTTCACATTTTCCCCTCCTCAAAAGAAAAGAGAGTTCAAACCCTTCATTCTTTTAATATCCAAGTCTGACATTCTAGGTTGCTGCTCTGTTCCCTTACACTGCACATCTCCAGCTGGGGATGAACACATTTTATAGCAAAGCCCTTACTTTTCCAGCTTCCCAACATGTTTGCTGGTGGCAGCCAGTCATCCCCAATATATTATGTGGAAGCCTCTTATCTTAACCTATGCTGAGTCAGTCTCTCCTTCCAGACTCAGTTCATAGTTCACAGTCACACTCAAAAGTCCGCTTCTTTTCTTTGCTGCCGCTTCCATAATTCCATCCCTCTGTCCATATTGTGTTTCTCTTCTGTTGATTGTTGATTCTAGTTGGGGTGTAAATGAGCCGAGTTATTCGAGACTTCTGAATATGATTCGATTTGTATAGTGTTTCCTTTTAAAGCTCAAACTTGAAATTAGAGTTGATTATCTAGATGAGTCAAGCTCAAGCATTGTAGGCTTGTCAGTTGACATTAATATCTCATGTATTACGGAGATTTGTAATTTTCTTTTATACATCGACTGGAGAATAATTTATTATTGTTGTTATTATTATTATTATTATTATTAATATTAGGCTTAAATATGTTTTAGGCCCCTGCAAATATAGGGTGTTTTGGTTTAAGCCCCTGCAAAATTTTTTTTTTTGTTAAAAGCCCTTGCAAAATGAAATATTTTGTTATAAGCCCTTCTCAACAGATCCAGCAATCATAGCATTCCATGTCAGTGTTGTCAAATGGCGGTTATGGCGGCGCCATAGCGCTATGGCGTGGCGGAAACTGGAGACGCCGCCTTCAAAAAACGGTTTTATAACGGAATCTAAATGGCGGCGCCATGGCGGGCGCTATAAGGATGGCGGTTGTGGCTGCGTAGCGGTGAATGGCGGACAAAACAGAAATTTTTTAAAAAACTAGGCGAAATCGCATTGGATCGGGTCAGAAAAGCTGTGTTTTGGGTACCAATTGCAGTGCTTGCGGCGCTCAAGGTTTAAGAGGAATAGTAACACAGAAAAAACCCTAATTTTTCAAAACGCTGAGTTTCATTAAGGGTAGTTTTGGTATTTCCTCTCAATTTCATTTCCTACTAACTCTCAGTCTCTCACACGCTTCTCTCTCCCACTACCTCTGTTTTCCTTCCCTGTTCTTCTTCTCCCTTCGCTGGTTCTTCTCTCTCCACCAGCAGCGAAGGCGACGGCGAACCTCTCTTCTCTCTTCGCAGGTTCGCTTTCTCTTCTCTCTTCGCTGGTTATTTTTTTCTTTCGTTCTTTCTTTCACTTCGCATATCTCTTTCTCTTCTTCGCATATCACATATTTTTTTCTGTTTTTGTTTTAATTTTTTTTTCTGTTTTTGTTTTAATTTTTTATTCTGTTTTGTTTTAATGCATCTGTTTTTATTTATTTTTTCTGTTTTAATCTCTTTTTTTTCTGTTTTTGTTTTAATTTTTTATTTTGTTTTTGTTTTAATGCATCTGTTTTTATTTTTTTTCCTGTTTTAATTTTTTTTTTACTGTTTGTGGCTTTGTGCATCTGTTTTAATTTTTTTCCCTGTTTGGAAAATGACTATGTTGGGGTTGGGGAAGAGGATTAGAAGGAAATTACTTTGTGTTTTCATTGCTTTTTATAATTTTGTTATTATTTTGATGTCTTAAACTTAATTTGAAGTGGTTCTTAGTTGCTTATGACAATTTGATGGAGACTAATTTGAAGTGGTTCTTAGTTGCTTATGACAATTTGACATTTATTGATAGGCTTTTGGATTATTTTTTTAATTTTTATAGTGTTTTTTGTATGTGTATTAGTATGTATATTTTTAAATTTTTTATAAAAATTGGTCCGCCATGGCGTCCGCCATATGCCGTTACGCCATCCGCCATATGTTTATGGCGGTTTTTTGGGTCTCCGCCATAAACCGCCATCCGCCATTGACAACACTGTTCCATGTTAAGGCTAACATTTTAGTCATAGAAGAGCTTATAACAAAATATGTCATTTTGCAAGGGCTTTTAACAAATTTTTTTTTTTGCAGGGGCTTAAACCAAAACACCCTATATTTGCGGGGCCTAAAACATATTTAAGCCTTAATATTATTATTATTATTATTATTATTATTATTATTATTATAACCTACCTAACTTCAGTTTTCAAGAGTCGTGATTTAAATTAATGACCATCAGTTTTCTTCAGAACCTTCTTCCTTCTCCATCAAGATAACTTAATCTCGGCCAGAAGTCATCTTTAAGAATACAAAATTATACCTCAAAAATAGTTCAAAATTAGAAACTTCAAAAATACTTCAAGGATAAATTTGATATAAGACATAACAATCAAGCCATAAACAAGTCAAATGGCCCAAGCTTGGCTCAACTCATTTACACTCCTAATTCTAGCCCATTTGATGCAGCCATGGCATCCATCATTCAGACTCAACTTCAATATGCTCATTGTTATTGAATTGTTAATTATGTCTTAGATCGACTGTTATTTATTTTTGAGCACTCTTGTATATTAATGATATTTTAAGTCGAGATTACAGACAGCTACCTGCTGATGGATATTATTATTCTTCCTACTATTATCAATTAACATTGAATATTCCTAGTCATAATTGCTGGTTGCAATTCTGCAGCTGTCAACACTTAAGCAGGAACTTGAAGAGGCAAAACAATCCATGTTGGAATCAGAAAAGAAACTAAAATTCAAAGAAGAGACAGCAGCTGCTGCCATGGCAGCCAGAGATGCAGCAGAGAAATCACTTAAATTGGCAGACTTGAGGTCTTCTAGACTAAGGGAGAGAGTGGAGGAGCTCACTCATCAGCTTGAAGAGTTCGAAAACAGGGAAGACTCACGGGGCCGAAATAGGCCTAGATATGTGTGCTGGCCATGGCAATGGCTTGGCATGGATTTTGTTGGATTTCAGCAGCGTCCCGATACACAACAGCAGGCAGCGTCTAACGAAATGGAGCTTTCCGAACCTCTCTTATAACTGGACATTTTCTTTTTTTTATTTTCTCTTGTGTATTTATGTTGATTTCTTCAATAAAATTGTAGATTATAGTATCAACCATAACACCATCTCTTAATGCAGCAATGGTGGTGTTGGTCATATTGCAGCCGCTTTTGGCTTCAGAGGCTTGCTATTGCAATCTGGTTGCCCTGTATAATCCCTTCATTGAAGCCAGCCACACAATGTCAGAAAAGTCCATACATGATTGTTTGTTCATGCGACTTTTATGTGCCCGTCGTTCCTCAATCATCCTTAATAGAACGTTTGAATCTGTTGTCATCTCACCTTTTCTCGCAAGTTCTGTAATCTGTGCAGAAGCTGTATCTACCTGCTTCAAGTTCACTGCATAGGTTGTTCACTTCCACGGTTCCAAACATATACTGCATTGGAATGTTTTTCAATTTGGAGGTTGAATTAATCTCAAACAAACCGGCAGTCTACGACAAATAACTTCTATATTTAAATTTCATTGCATTGTGGGAATTCTTATTTTCAATCTTTTTCATGAGAATAATTTTTTTTGATCAATTTTCATGAGAATGATGGAAGTTATTAGTAATTATTTTATTCCTAGGAAACTTTATACTTGGGGATAATATTTTTGAAACTTGTAATAAATTATTAGAAATTTTAATCCTAGATTTGAAACAAAAAGCCCCTTGACTATGAAATGGACTTGCATAAATCTCAATCTGATGTTTGAATGGAGATATAATATAAGTAGACGCAGATTTTGGACTAAGTAATTACTTTAGGGGATCATATTCAAAAAAAAAAACTACTTTAGGGAATAGGGGATCAAAAAACGTACTATTCGGTTAGGTGTTGCTCTTTATTGTCAGGTTTTGCATGTTAGAAGGGTTATGTGGCTGGGGCATATATTTGAACCGACTTACAAGTTGCATTGTTCATGGCTTACGCTTAGCATTGTAAAGCAACCCTTATGTTTTTTTTTAGTCCCATAGTATATGACTTTCTAAGCAAAAAAAATTGTCTCATAATACATGACTTTTTAGAATCGCAATGAAACATTAATATTTCTTTTCTATCATACTCTTTATTATTTAATAATATTTCTTTCATAACTCTATTAATTTATCCTCCCAATGCCATTAATGAATGTTAATTTGGTAAACTAACTCACAATTTCTCTTCCCCATACAAAATTAACTACTTTTTTTAATATGTGAAATGACCCAAAACGACATATAATACGGGACGGAGGGAGTAATATCTATTTCTATTTATACAAACAAACAAACCTTCTACGAAATTATCAATTTGGATCTCTTATTAACAAGACACATATCTAATTTAAGGGTAAAAATGTCATTACCCTCTCTTTTTTTCTTTTTCTTCTTACACTCTCTTTCTTCCTTTTTTCTTTTTCTTCTTACATTCTCTTTCATTCTTTTCACCTTTCTCTTACATTCTCGTTTTTTCCTTTTTTCTTTTTACTTTTACTTTTACTTTTCCCATAAACAATTCTTCTCTTTCTCTTATCACTTCATTTTATTTTTTTAGCTAAATTTCTAAATTTATACAAACACTACTCTACTAAAATTACCTATAAAAATGTAAATGAGTCACACTAAAAAACAAAAAAAAAAACTATCACCTTTTTGGAAAAAAGTTATCACCTTAAAATTTTAATTTTTCTCTCCGAAATCTGTTTACACTCTTATTGATAATCTGGTATCACCTCTTATTGATAATCTACTATCTATCATTTACTATCTACTATAATCTACTAATCAACTAAAATAATCAATTGAAACTACGAATAACTGCAATGATATATAAAAAAAACGGGATAACTGCACTGATATATAAAAAAACCACAGGATTAATATTTGTCATTGATAATTAAATTTTTTGAAGACTACTATAAACCTACTATATAAAAACAAGAAGATTTAATGACTATTTAAAATACTGATTAATATTTAAAACAAATATTTCTTATTGATAATCTACTATCTTTTTTTTTTAATATATACTATAATTTACTAATCAACTAAAATAATCCATAGAAACTACGAGATAACTGCACTGATATATATATAAAAAATCACGGGATAACTTCGCCGATATATAAAAAAACACGAGATTAATATTTGTCATTGATAATTAAATTTTTTGACATTACCAAAAAAAAATTTAAATTTTTTGAAGACTACTACTACAAACCTACTATCTAAAAATAAGAAGACTTAATGACTATTTAAACTACTAATTAATTTTTAAAACAAATATTTCCTATTGATAATCTAGTATCTAACTTTGACTATCTACTATAATCTACTAATCAACTAAAATAATCAATTGAAACTACGAGACAACTGCACTGATATATAAAAAAACACGGGATTAATATTTGTCATTGATAATTATAATTTTTGAAGACTACTATAAACCTACTATCTAAAAAAACAAAAAGGCTAATGACTATTTAAACTGATTAATATTTAAAACACACGTAACAAATATTTGTCACTAATACCTAAAAAAGACAAATAACTGTCACTGATTATTTTATTGATAATCTACACGGGATAAGTATTTCTTATTGATAATCTACTATCTATATTTTTCCATCTACTATAATCTACTAATCAACTCAAATAATCAATTGAAACTATGAGATAACTACACTGATACATAAAAAACACGGGATAATGACACTGATATATAAAAAAATACGAGGATAACTGCGATGATATATATATATATATATATATATATATATATATATATATATATATATATATATATATATATATATATAAAACCACGGGATAACTGCACTGATATATAAAAAAACACGGGATAACAACACTGATATATAAAAAAAAAACCACTGCACTGATATAAAAAGAACACAAATTTGAGTAGCATCAACCATAAACCTGCTAATGAGACCAACACTATAGGATATATAAGGTCTTGTGTGACACAAGTACCTTAAGGAACCAACCAGCTGCTTATATAGAGTAGCATCAACCAGTTTCTCATTTGAATCTGCTACCAACTTCACTGCACAGTCAGTTGGGGTTGCCACTGGATTGCGATCATGCATATTGAACCTCATTAACACATCACTAGCATATTTACTTTGATGTAGCAGTGTCCCACTCTTTGTTGTAGTAAACTCCATTCCTAGAAAATAAGTGAGCACACCCAGATCAGACATTTCAAATTCAGTCATCATGCTTTTCTTAAACTTTCCCATTTCACCTTCATCAGTCCCTGTCAGTAGCATATCATCTACGTACATACATACAACTATATAGTTGTCTATGCTTGATCCTCTAGCATAAATTCCATGTTCAGGTTGTACACTTTACAAACTGCTGCTGTGACATGAATGCATCTATTCTCTTGTTCCATGCTCTTGGGGCTTGTTTCAACCCATAGAGAACTTTTCTAAGCTTGTACACCTTGTTCTCCTTGCCTCTTATTTCAAAACCAGGTGGCTGGCTAACATACACTTCTTCTTCGAGATAGCCATTTAGGAATGCTGCCTTTACATCAAGTTGATACATCGGCCAGTTTTTGAAACTAGCTACTGCCATAATCAATCTAATTGTCTCTATTCTTGCCACAGGTGCAAATACATCATTGTAGTCATGTCCTGGTCTTTGTAGGAACCCCCTAGCTACCAACCTTGCTTTGTACTTTCCAATTTCACCATTGGGTTTGATCTTGGTCTTGAAGACCCACTTTACATCTATAACTTTCTTCTGTTTAGGCAAATCAACTAGCACCCAAGTATCATTTCTTTCAATTGATTTCAAATCTTCTATCATTGCTTGCTTCCAATTTGGTTCCTTGAGGGCCTGCTCTACTGTTACAGGCTCAGATTCTGCCATTGGAGCCTCCTGCAGTAACTCACCAGTACTGCCAACAACATTATCAGGAAACATTAAGTATTCATTTGGTCTTGGTGGAGGCTGCATGTTCCTCTTAGGTCTCTCTACTTCACCACCAGCATTTGTTTCCACTGATTCTGTCTCTTCTTCATCAGGTTCTAGCATTACAGTGGCAGGAACATTACTCTGCACAGAGTTGTTCCAGGTCCAGCCCTTTGATTCTTCAAACACCACATCTTTGCTAATCACCACCTTTTGTCTTTTAGGATCATATAACATGTATGCACCAGTTGATTGATATCCCAATAGTACCATTGCTTGAGCCTTATCATCCAATTTCTTTCTTAATTGGTCAAACACATGCCTATAACACAATGAGCCAAATACTCTCAAGTGTTTAACACTTGGTCTTTCACCGGACCATGCTTCTTCAGGAGTTATTTTCTCTATCTTCTTAGTTGGACTTCTGTTCAGTATATAGACTGCTGTGGTTGCTGCTTCACCCCAAAAATGATTAGGCATTTGTCTACTCTTTAACATACTCCTAACCATGTTTAAAACTGTCCTATTTTTCCTCTCTGCAGTGCCATTGTGCTGTGGAGTGTAAGGTGCAGTAACTTCATGCTTAATTCCCTATTGCTTACAAAATTCTTCAAATTCTATGGAGGTATACTCCCCACCTCCATCAGTTATCAGTCTACTAATACAGCAGCTACTTTCTGTTGAACCAAGGTCAAACACTCTTTGTTTTGTATGATAACAAATTACAATCTATCTACTAATGGTTACAGTTGAACAAAAATACAGGGCATGAATCAAAGCATAGGATATTTTAAAGTGTAGCGGCTCGGAGGAGAAGCTACTCAAGCGTTCAAGACTTTGTGTTATTTTGCTTTCGATAGGACATGTGTAAGATCCTATCACTTTAGCTCTATGATTTTTGTAGTTGAGAGATGATCTTTTAAAATATAACTGTTCAGTTAAAAGCATGGAAAAATCTTTTATATAAAAGCATGCTAATAGGTTAGACACATGAAGAGTTGTTGTTTTAAAGAAAATAGATTCATCGCTTAGTGTTTTTAAAAGAACTTGTTTTTGAAGTAAAGAATCGATTCTTGATTTGCTGCTTTAGGTTAGAAATCAATTTCCTCTTAATTATAAAGCCAGAAATCGATTTCATTATTCTTTGTTTAAAGCAAGAAATCGATTTCCCTCCTGCTTTTAGAGCTAGGAATCGATTTCCCACTCCTGGTTTTTGAAAGAACTTGTTTTTTGGAAAGAAAACAATCGATTGATGACTTTATGCATTTAAAGCTAGAAATCAATTTTGCTCTCTTTTAAAGAGAAGAAAAATTGATTCCTCACCTGTTTATTAAAGAGGAAAATCGATTCCTCACCTGTTTCCTACAGGCAAGAAATCGATTCTCCACCTGCAACTGTGAAGCACAAAATCGATTTCTACATCTTATTTTTCAAGCACTAAATTGATTTTTTATACACTCTTTTTTCAGCAAACAATCGATTCTTCATTTGTGAGAATTGTTCCAACGGTCATATTTTTTACGATCCCTATAAATAGGATTAGGGTTTTCACGTTAAACACAGAACAACAACGCACAACTTACAAATCAAAAAGAAGAAAAGAACAGAACTCTCACTGTCATATTCTTACTTCAAGTTCTTCATCTTTGAATCCAAATCTCTCATCTCTCTCAACTACAATACTGTTATACTGCTTGAGTGATTGGATCCCAGTTTTCAGTTGTATTCATATATTCTTGGTTGTTGCGAAATCCTGGGAAGTTCTCTTGGGCAATTCAATCGGGGAGATTGGATTGTAGCGAAATCCTTAGCGGATAGCTTGGGTTCTCAATTTGGGGAAAATTGAGATTGGTGTGGTAGCTATAGGGAAGTTGCTTGCTTGTAAGACGTTGAAGAAGTTCTTCTCATATAGTGGTTATTATCAAGTCCAAAGGTTGCAAAACCGGAGGCCGAGGACGTAGGGCTTTTATCCCAAACCTCGTAAAAATCACGGTGTATCTCTTTCCCTTATCTTTACTTTGCTTTTCATTATTTTTGTTTATCGTTACATTTGATATTATTGTGGTTAGCGTTCAATATCACTGTAATTGGCTCTGTCATAGTTATAGCTTGCTTAGGAATTGCATATAGTTTAAATCCTATTTTCCGCATTCGATTTAAACGTGCATCGTTAAATTTTTGAAAATCAAAAGATTTCATTTTTAGCATATAACCTTATTCACCCCCCCCTCTAAGGTTATCATATAGTCCAACATTTTCCTTTTCTACCATCACTTTGAATCTCTTAAACACATCAAATACTTCACTCTTCTTACTTAACAGATATATCCACATTTTTCTAGTGAATTCATCAATGAATGAAACAAAATAGCTATTACCTCCCAAAGTCTTCACTTCAAATGGCCCACATACATCTGAGTGTATTGCCTCAAGCCTCCTTGATGCTTTAATCTTCAAATCAGCATTGTAAGAGCTCCTGACCTGCTTAGACTCACAGCATTGCTCACACACCTCACTTTGCAGCTTCACCATAGGCAGACCATGCACCATTCCTTGTGTGTTCTGATTCTTCAAATCTCTGAAATTCAGATGGCCATATCTTTCATGCCACCTTCACACTTCATCACTTGTCACAGCCTTCAAACAATCATTCTGAACAATACTCATCCCAATCTTGAATGTTCTGTGCTTATTCAAAATGGCCCTCAACACTAGCTTTCTTTTAGTGTCAAACAGTTTCAGCTCCATGTCTTCCATCTGGACAGAATATCCCTTCTCCAATAGTTGACCAAGACTGATCAAATTGCTCCTCATAGATGGCACAAACAGGACATTGGTGATGGTGCACACCTTGCCATCACTTCTTTGGATCCCCACACTACCAATTCCCAGAGCTCTAACCACCCTGTTATCACCAAAACGAATTGATTTCTTCACTGTTTCATCTAGGTCAATAAACCATTCTCTGTTGCCACTCATATGACTTGAACAACCAGTATCCAAGTACCACATTTCTTCTTTACTGTCATCAGTTTCTGCCATCATTACCACCTCATTAGAATCCGAATCACCTCTTGCCAATTGTGCTTCTTCTTGTGAGTTCTTTGATCTACATTCATCCGCAAAATGACCAAATTTGTCACAATTGTAGCATTGCACTTCTTTCTTGCTGAACTTCTTCTTCTCTCCTTTATTCTTCCATGTTTCTTTCCTCTTTTGATAGTCATTGGACTTCTGCTCACCCTGCTTGCTTGAACCTTCTCCATCCTTATGGTTCCATTTCCCCTTTCCCTTCTTGTTCTTCCAATTATTGCCCCAATTTCCTTTCCCCTTCTGAGGTTGGGCTAATAGCACTTGTTCACTAGACCTTTCATTAGGTTTATCTTTATCACCAGATCTTGCCCTAATTCTAGTTTCATTGGCTTCAAGCATACCTTGTAACTCAGCAACTTTCATAGTTTCTAGGTTCTTGGATTGTTCAATTGAAGTTACCACATAATCGAATTGGGGAATTAGGGCTCGAAGTACGTTTTCAATCTTCCTCCGATCAGAAACTATCTTTCCATTTGTGCGCATTTGATTAGTTAGCAGCGTCAATCGATTGAAATACTCTGCAATCATCTCCTTCTCGCCCATTTGAAGTAATTCATACTCCAAAGTCAACGCGTCCCATGCTTCCTTTGCAGTCTCGTATTGAGAGATCTTCTCAAACGCCTCTGAATCCACGCACTGATGAATCAAGAACAGCACTTTGCTGCCTTTCTTATGTTGATCATGAAGCGTGTCGCCGGCGGTGGCCACCACACCATTTTGAACCACTTCGAGGACGTCTTGATAGCGAAACACCACCTTCATCTGAATGATCCATCGATCATAGTTCTTCGCATCAAGAACGGGGAGCTTCGTCGGAAGTTGACTGTTGGAATTCGCCATGTTGTTGTCGCAGGATCACAATCACGAGCTCTGGGTGCCAAATCTGTTGGAACAATTTGTGAATTGAACTTACAACATGCATTCACAGCATGCACACTCACAGCAAGAAAGTCTCTGTTCTTGCTTGCACACACACAGTTTATGTTATTGCACTCTCACTCAGTTAGGAAACAGTTGCTGTTTGTTAGAAGGAAAACAGAATTAGAGAAAGAATTGTTTAGTGATCAAGGTGATCATCTCCCTTTTATTTAATCACACTTGTATGCTTATACATTGTACACATAGGACATAGAATAGTCAATGCAGTCCACATGGATGCTGACTTGTACACTAGGTAAAATTAACAATGAGTAAAACTAACATTTTTATCTATGTTACACAGTAAAACTTCGCTTAATTCTAACTTGAATTATTATCAACACACATCACATAGGTTCCAAAATCTCTTAAAAAAAAGCAAGATTTAAACCATCCGGCCCTGAGGCTTTATCTGAGTGCATCTCAAAAGGTGCCTTCTTAAACTCTTCAATCTCAAAAGGTCGAAGGAGTTGAAAATTATCGTCTTGGGTCACCCTTCTCACCACATGCGAAACCACTACCTCATAATCACCATTGCTACTTGCAAATAAAGAAGAAAAATAACTCCTACCAATATCACATATCTCAGGTTGCTCCACTAATTTATCTCAGGTTGCAAGTTGCAACAAATATCTCTCTTTCGTCGGTAATCTTTGAATCTGATAATTTGGACCTTATTGAAACATGTAGAGGAGACAGAGTTAATGAGGAATAGTTGCATTCTTTCTTTAAAAAATTCATTCCAACACTGTGGATTTACCTGGACTTCTCGCGAGGGTAACAACGTATTGCTTCGCTACCTGCATCGAGGTCCCTCTCCGGCAACTAGATCTCAAACCCTCCCCTTGATCTATGGCGTGCCATCATTAAAGATCGTCAATCCCTTCTTTCGTAACACTCTGACACCGCAGCGAGATGAAGGAGAAGAATATCACAGTTAGTGATGATCTTGGCTTCAATTATTGAAGATAGAAGTGGTTGAAGGTGGTTGTGAGACCTTTAAGTTTTTGCTGAATGAGGTTGATTCTCCGGTGCTCTTTATCTGCGAAGGCTGGTATTCTTTCCCTTTGCGTGAAAGTGGTCCCTGCGTTCTTGTTTTGTGTTGGACCGGGTGGGATTATCTTTGGGCCTGTGTTTGCATGTTGGATCCCTCTTTTGTTGGATCGGGCTTTGTTTTGCCATTTAGTTTGGGCTTTTGCTTTCCCCACACCCCCTCCTACTCAAAACACACCCCTTCACCCTACACATTTACTAAACTAACCCCACTTAAAATTGATTTTCCCCCTTTACCCCTCTCCCTCTTCTTCTCCTTCAACACAACACACCCCTCTAAAATCCCAAACCTCCCCCCCCCTCTCCACTCCAAACCCACCCATCCTCACCTTCATCATTCACTCCTATTCAACTACCCAACATTGGCAACTAGCTCAAGGTAATAACCCTACCAAACTTTTTTCATTTTGGTTCTGTTTTCAGTTTTTCACGCCATTTTTTTTTTCTGTATTCGCGCTCAGTTCGAACATGGTCGTTCGAACATGTTCGAATGATCGTGTTCGAACAAGTGTTTAATGAGGTGTGACTTTGTTAGGTTCGAACACCATCATTCGAACGTGTTCGCATAAGGCCGTTCGAACAGTGTTCGCATAAAGCCGTTCGAACAGTAGCAGATGAGATGACAACTGACATCGTAGAATCCCAAGATTTTACTAGTTCGTTCAAAACGGATACGGTAATAATGAATTAGTTGTTTTAATTTTAGCGAACTATACAATTTATTTAACTGACACTTAGTAATTGAATTTCAGTTATTCCCTAGTCGTGAGGAGCTGCTGACGTGGGTGCGTGCGGTTGGAAAATCTCTTGGGATGGTGATTGTTATTGGAAGATCTGACACCGGACGACGATCAGGTAAACAATACTGCATGTTGATTTGTGATAAAGCTGGATCTTACAAGACAAATGTTGAGGAAGGCACGAACACTAGAAAATGTTGTTGTCAGTTCAGACTGAAAGGGAAATTTATTAAGAAGCTTGGAGGATGGATTTTGAGGGTTATGAATGGAACTCATAACCATGGTATGGCTACTTATCATGAAGGACGTCCGTACATTGGTAGGTTATCTTCAGAAGAGAAGGATCTAGTGGCTAGAATGAGTAGGAACCATACTCGGCCAAAATTGATACTGAATGAGCTGAAATTGATGAAGCCTGATGATAACTATACGGTTGTGAAACAAATTTACAACTGTCGTCAAAGGCAAAGGTCGGCTATGCGTGAGGGTAGGACTGAGCTCCAACAACTGATGTTTTATTTGCAACGCGATAATTATGTTTACTGGACTCGACTTGCAGAGGGAACTACCGTTGTGAAGGACATCTTTTGGGCACATCCAGATTCCATTGAGCTTCTAAACACCTTCCCGGTTGTTTTGTTGATTGATTCCACCTATAAAACCAACCGGTACAGGTATCCGTTGGTTGAGATCGTTGGTGTAACATCAACAGAGAAGACTTACTCTGCTGCATTTGCTTATGTCAATTGGGAGAGGATGGATAACTTTGCATGGGTTCTTGAGAAATTGAGGGGTTTATTTAGGAGACAGGATGAAGTACCACAAGTCATACTTACGGACAGAGACACCGGTATGATGAATGCTCTGGCAGGAATATTTCCAACATCTGCAAACTTGTTGTGCCAATTTCACATTAAGAAAAATGTAAGGGCCAAAGCAAGGCTCATTGTGAAAGACCAGTCTGTTGTTAATGACATTATGGGTGCATTTCAATCTGTTGTGCATGCGAAGACCACAGAAGAGTATGATTATGAGTTGGGTCTGTTTAACGACTTGGCAGGACCTTATCCCAGTTTCATAGAGTATGTCAGGACCACCTGGCTAGACCCCTTCAAGGAAAAATTCATTGATGCATGGATAAATAACCATATGCACCTTGGCAACACTACCACCAACAGAGTTGAGTCTGCACACTCTCACTTGAAGCAAATATTACGAGACAGTAGGGGAGATTTGTGTAAGTGCTGGGATGGAATGCAGACCATGCTTAGGATACAACATTCTGACCTTAAAATGCACTTCGAGCATAGTTTGAGTAGAGTGAAAGTACACCACTTGAAGAAGAAGATTTTTGATGAAATTAAGGGTTTAGTTTCATCTAATGCTATAGACCATATTTTGGATGAGATGCAACACACTGGATCCGTTTCACTTAACCCATCATTATGTCAACACACGCTCCGGACCACACACGGGCTACCATGTGCATGTGAGCTTTCAAGGTATGATGTACAAACTCATAATTATATTGTGTCTACAAAAAAAACTTGTTTATGTCAATTGGGTTGTCACTAAATCAATGTCGCATTTTTTGTAGGGTTATGATGGACTGCACTCCAATTCCCTTGAGCATGATTCACCAACATTGGCAGAGGTTGAATTTCAAAATACAGACAGAGGTAATGGATGATGAGTTGAGTGTAGACATTGAACTTGAAGCTATCAAAAGAAGGTTTGAGGCCTCTGATCACGCCGGTAGAGTTATGATTAAAGCAAAAGCACGTGAATTGGCATTCCCAGACACGACTTCCATGTGTCCACCTCCGGATACGATCATTACAAAGGGAGCACCAAAAAAAGATAAGAAAGGGAAAGTTGATTACTCAACAAAGCGAGACAAGTCTTTTTGGGAGCATGTAGATGACAAATTTGACTCCCCCGATGGTTCATCTAGTGGATGTTTTGCTCAGTCTCGTAAACGCCCTACTCCTCCCCAAAGTAGGAGTGGAACGCCTACAAACCCACACAGTTCGGGTTCCACTCCTACTTTGTCAACGTGTCCAGCACCTAATCCATCAGAAAGCAAAAAGAGAACTCAAGCTGACAGTGCTACTACAATCCCTACTCCTCCACTACATAAGAAACCAACACCCACACCTATTGTTACAGAAGCTGCTGCTACTACTGTTTCAACAGCTCTTATTTTGACACCAACACTTACTTTGACACCAGCTCCTCATCCAAAACCCACACCTATGGATGCTGCACACATTGATGTTTTTAATACTTACATAATAGGGATGCCAGAATACATGCGTTCCTATGTTCAAAAAATTGTTAATGTGGTAGGTGATGGAAATTGTGGCTTCCGGTGTATTGCTGCATTTCTTGGTAGGGGTGAGGAGGCTTGGCAGTCAGTCAGAACTGATCTGATGGAGGAGCTTAACCAATACAATGACTTCTACACTAGACTGTATGGTGGTATTGGTAAGGTCACATTTTTGATGAGGGCATTGTTGAGGGCACATCATGGACATAATGTTGAAGATAATTGGATGACTACACCAGATATGGGGTATCTAATCAGTAACAAGTACAAAGTCGTCCTGACTTGTTGGTCACCTAATTGTTGTTACACAATTTTTCCATTCAATGTTGCACCATTCAGAACTGCCCGACAGTTCAACATCCTTTTTGTACCAGAACACAAACACTTTGTACAGGTAAACTGTCTTCTATTTAGATTCAATGTAGTAATTCCAAAACATTACATAACATTCTGTTTTTTGTTGTATTTTTGAAGGTCTTTATGAAGCCTGGAAGTCCAATGCCCTTGCCGGATTTGATATGGAATACTAATAGGGCACCCATAGCAAAGGGTTGGGACTCGCTTTTTGTTGGCCGGATACAAAAGTGGAAGAATTTGCTCATACAATCACAACCCCCCCATCCCCTTCCTTGTGTAGATTTAAGTAAAGATAGTGATGGTAGTCAATGTTAAATTAGGTTTATAATTTTGGTACACAATGTTGTATAATTTTCGTACATAATGTTAAAGTTAGGTTTATATTTTGAAAAATCACCAAAACTGTGTGCTGATTTATTTAGTTTCTGTTTCTGCATAACAGTGGTTCGCATGTGGCCATTCGAACGCCTGTTCGAACGCACCCATTCGAACACGTTCGAATAAAGCCATTCGAGGCAGCCAAAACACACCCTTTGTACAATCGGTTAACAATATTCCTTAACACGGATGACATTATTCGAACAGGTTCGAATGATGTCCTGCGAACAGTACCAATTCCTTAACACGCACAATGTCGTTCGAACTGGTTCGGATAACCTCGTTCGAACAGTCACTTAACCCGTGTTACACGAGCGTCCCACGCGAGGTCATTTTGGGGAAAAATAAGTTGGGGGGTGTGCGAGGAGTAGGAGGGGGTGTGGGGAAAGCAAACACCTTAGTTTGCTATTGTTTACTTTTGTATTTCAAACGCTTGTTGCTCGTGTTGGGTCGTGTCCAGCTATTTAGTTGTATTGGTTTGGGCGTTGCCCAGTTTCAATGAATCAATCGACTTTGACCAGAAAAATACCCCTGCCCAATTTTTAATTCGCTCGGATTTACCTCCATTTGAGGTAAATCCGCTTTGTTATTTTTAAAGTCGGATTTACCTCATATGGGGGTGCCCAATAGGTAAATCCGATTTCAAAAATAACAAAGCGGATTTACCTTAGCTAGAGGTAAATCCGCTTTGTTATTTTGGAAATCGGATTTACCTAGTGGGTACATAAATCCGATTTCCCTAAAAAAAGAGAAAATCGGATTTATCCCACCTAAGGTAAATCCGATTTCCCTAAAAAAAGGAAATCGGATTTATCCCACCTAAGGTAAATCCGATTTTGTTATTAAAAAAATTGTTTTTTATTTAATTTTTTAAAAAAAGTTATAAAATACTACTAAAAATCCGTTAAACAGCCAAAACTAATCCAAAAATTATGAAAACACCACTAAAAATCTAATAAAACCAAAATAAAGTTATGCAAATTTTTTCAGATTTTTTGGAGATTATGAAAAATTTAAAAAATTAATAAAAAATAGTAAACGATGGAATTTGGGATTTTGAGGTCCACAGTCCTGAAAGAAGTCACTTCTTTAGGAGTATTGATCCTTGATATTTTTCGGATTTAAAGAATGTGGTTTCATTACAATTTGAGTAGGTTGCCCGAAAACTGATTTTTTAGCCTAAATTATTCTCCCGACGTACAATATCGTCACGTGTTAACGAACTACACACTAAACAGAACCAAAAGATGGTCGAAATTTGTTTTTAAAATTTTAACTGATTTATTTATTTATTAATTGGGTTAACAAAGCGGATTTACCCCCACATAAGGTAAATCTGCTTTGGTTATTTTTAAAAGCGGATTTACCTTATATGATGGGGTAGATCCGCTTTTAAAAATAACAAATCGGATTTACCCCCACTTAAGGTAAATCCGATTTGTTATTTTTAAAAGCGGATCTACCCATCTTAAATAAATCCGATTTAAATTTTTTAAAATTTTTAGTGGAAATCGGATTTACCTAAATCCGATTTAAATTTTTTAAAATTTTTAGTGGAAATCGGATTTACCTAAATCCGATTTCCAAAAAAAAAAAAAGAAATCAGGATACGTTCGGGATTTTTAAATTTTGTTAAGGCCAATTGCGTCTTTTCGCAGGGTCGGTGGGGGTAGCTGGGAGATGATGGGGGTACAAAAAAAAAATCCCTTCAAAATTTGAATGCGAAATTTAAATTTTGCACACTCGATACTTTGGTACTGAGCAGTTTCTGTACTAAGGTACCAAGTGCATTGTGCCCGTGCTCAAGTTTGTTACACACTTGATACTAAGGTACCAAATCCTCTCGGCCCCAAAGTACCAAGCGACAATCAGATGCAGAAAAAATTTATAGAGACAGAGAATGGGACTTATAGCAATGGATATGGAGAAGGGGATTTTACGTATAGATGGCCAGTGGTGATGAGAGGGAGGCGCCAATGGTTGTGAGATGGTGAGGGAAGTGCTACAGTCTCAGTGAGGAAGAAGGGAGTGTGAAAGAGGGGGAGTGTGGGAGGGAGTTAAGGGTATTTTAGAGTTTTTTGAAACGTGGGGGTGAGAAAATTATGGGGTAGTGTTAAAAGAATGAGCCGTAGGTGAAAAGCTAGTCTGGCTTTAGTACTCCCTATTTCTGTGGGCTTGCTAATCCTGCTTTGGGCTAATTGGGCCCTGTTTTTAAACCCTTCTGTGTGAGTAGTTGACAAAAAAAGAAAAAAAAAACTCTCTAGTCTCCACTGAGCAGCACCAGCAACTAGTGTTAGTGTTGTCTTCCTTTCCCTCCCGTTCCAGGCGAGGGAGAAAAAAATACAACAGAAACAGAACAAAGGAATAAGAACAACACGCGAAGTGAATGAACGAATGAATGAATGTTGCTATGCATTTTGAAATCTATTCCGTGATATGTATCAAAGTGTCGGGGCACGGCGCTTGCTATATCGTTCTCAAATTTCTTACTACGTGAAATCTGGTCTCATTGACAGAGCAATCCAAGTGTTCGACGAAATGTCCGAATCAAATTGCCGCGTCTTTAGCGTCGACTACAATCGTTTCATCGGCGTACTCCTCCGCCACTCTCGTCTCGACCTCGCCCACAGCTACTACCGCCGCCACGTCATACCACAAGGCTTCTCCCTCACCCCTTTCACCTACTCCCGTTTCATCTCCGCCCTCTGCTCCGTCAAAAACCTCTCCCTCATCGATACCCTCCTTCGTGACATGGACGCTCTTGGCTTCGTCCCCGATATTTGGGCATTCAATATTTACCTCAACCTCCTCTGCCGCGAAAATCTCTTAGAAACCGCCCTTCAATTGTTTTGTACTATGCCTTTGAAGGGAAGGGAACCTGATATTGTCACCTATACCATCATCATTGATGCGTTGTGTAAGTCTAAACGATTTGATGAGGTTACTCGAGTTTGGCGTGGTTTGATTGAGAAAGGGTTGAGCCCTGATTATAAGGCCTGTGCAGCGCTTGTTGTTGGGTTGTGTGGTGCTGGCAATGTTGATTTGGCGTATGAACTTGTTGTTGGTGTGATCAATAGTGGTGTAAAGGTTACTACTTTGGTTTATAATGCTTTAATTAGTGGGTTTTGTAGGATGGGTAGGATTGATAAGGCTTTGGCGATTAAAGGGTTTATGAGCAGAAATGGTTGTGTGCCTGATTTGGTTACTTATAATATCTTGTTGAATTATTGTTGTGATGAGGTTATGCTTGATGAGGCTGTGAGGTTGGTGGAGAGTATGGAGAGGAGTGGAGTGGAACCTGATTTGTATAGTTATAATCAGCTGCTTAAGGGTTTTTGTAAGGCTAATCAGTTGGACCGGGCTTATTTGACAATGGTGAAGAAGATGCAGACCAAAGGTTTGTGTGATGTTGTTTCTTACAATACTATTATTTCGGCCTTTTGTAAGGTACGTAGGACTGGGAGGGCTTATGAGTTGTTTGAGGAAATGTGTAGGAAAGGGGTTAAACCAGACGTGATAACATTCACTGTACTTATAAAAGCATTTTTTAGCGAAGGTGGTTCTGATGTTGCCAAGAAGCTTGTTGATCAGATGACGCAGATGGGACTTGTTCCCGATCGAATATTCTATACTACAATAGTTGATTATCTGTGCAAGACTGGCAAGATTGATATGGCTCTTGGTGTTTTTTGTGACATGGTGGACAATGGAGTAAGTCCAGATGTGGTCTCATACAATGCACTCATAAATGGGTTTTGCAAGGCTTCTAGAGTTATGGATGCCATGCAGCTATACGATGAAATGCAGGTTAAAGGAATCTATCCTGATGAAGTAACTTTCAAGTTAATAGTTGGTGGCCTCATAAGGGAAAACAAGCTTTCAGAGGCCTGTAGGGTTTGGGATCTGATGATGGAAAAAGGCTTTACACTTGACAGTCACCTTTCTGAGATTCTAGTCAATGCCATTCAATCGGGTGGCGGTGCATGAGCATGGTACTGATTTACGTTGTGATCCTCTCAACTTCATCATGCCTTTCTTTCAAATGGCAGGGATGACTTGGACGATTTTCTCTGGACATACTACATGAAAGTGTAGCAAAAGGGTGAAGTTTTATCTTTGCAGGTAATGGCACCTGCAAATTAGTATAACCATTTACACGCTGCTCATAGTGCAATTCCATGTCTCTAACTGTCTTTATGGTCACAGATACTTTTGCACTGTATAAGATACTGCTCATTCGCTGGCCAGCTTCTGGTAGAGGATCCATAACAAGGACAGTTGTATAATGGTTTGTTGCTACCAATGGAAGTAATGGCGTGAAAGTTTTGTTTCATATTGTCAACAGACTATTCCCATGGTGGATTGTATTTGTGAATACAATATATTCATTAACTTTTTGGCCATTTTTTATACATGGGGCGCAATGGATCTTAATCGCACCCAGGTCAACTGCAACTTATATCAGTAATTAATGATTTTTTCAAATCATTCCAGCCACTTATATAGATCCAAGTTGGTGCTGCTTCGGAGTAATGGTGGTTCTGAATCCAAGTTGGTGCTGCTTCGGAGTAATGGTGGTTCTGAATGCTGCCTCTGGCTATTTGATTAAATCCTTGATGAGTGGCAGGTCAATTCAGATTGACTCATATCCTGCCTTGTGTTGCAGAAATATTGATGATGAACATCTATGTCATTTTATGGCTCTATACTATTAGCACCCTTTAAGGTTAGCAAAAAGATGTTATGTCTCATCGGGATGAAGTTTATGGTATTTACTATGCCATCTGTGAACTGATGTGTTGCAGAGCGTAAGTTTGAATTATGGATATACACATTCATTGGAAACTACACCTTGTTATGGTATTTCTTGCTTCCTACTCTAGAAAATTGTTGAACAATAAATGGACTGAGGATTCAATCAGCAAACTTTATGAAATCTTTAGTAACAGATCGGCAGTTTACTATTTTGTATATGTCTAGATTTGTATAACTCAACAGAGAATTACAGAAAATACAAGATCCACAAGGTGGCCGTGTTATGTTTCAAAATACAAACTTTTAGATTCTGAAAAAGCTATGATACTGGCACAAGTTGCATATGGCTTCTGATCTTCACATATTTGAATTACAATAATAAGACTATGTGTTTGTTTGGCTATACTGTTATGAATTTCAACATGTCAGACCTATATTAGCATTATTTGTCGATGAAGTTTGGTGCTATCTGCAGTATGGAACTTCAAGCTCCTCTAAAGAAATGTTATCATAATAATTTATTAGTCATTACCTATACACAAGTATGTTTCCACTCCTTTGATTGGACTCATTCTTTTATTTAAGGACAGTATCTTCAACATGCTTTTGTCCATTTTAGCCCTGCCGACTTCTATATGATACAACACAAACTAAAGAATGCAAGAGAAAAAAAGTCGACGTATGAATCATTAAGATTTAATGTTTTTGTAGGGCTTCTGAATCAATGAACAATGGCTGGGAGCGACAAACTCTTTTGCTATTATGTAAGTTTTCACTTTTCTTGCTGGACTATGGTCTTCGTATATCTTCTTTCTTGATGGTGAACAAAACTTGTATGCGGCATCTGAGACATCAATCTGATACCTTACACATGTCTGTAAAACAAAATGAGGTTCTTATAGTTGACTTCAGCTAACATGACATCACTAAATCCTGGCTCATTGCATGCTGATGTATGACACCGTAAATTGTGAAGAAAAATGTATATCCTTAGCATTATATTCTACCCAAGACAATGCTATACGTTCCACAGGAGTAGCTAAAATTTACAACCAGCATGATAAGCCAATTGGCAGATTTGATAAATAGGAAGGAAGGATAAAGGGGAAGTACAGGTGAAGAACATAAATTTGGAATCTTGATGATTATTCTCAAAAAGAAGTCAGTCATCTCGTGTTCCATCAATTTCGGAATTGCAAAGGTACGGTACAAAATAGTTTAGAAAATGCCATTTTATTTTTTGTTCATAAGTAACAGAAATTTTTTAGAATTAGTACTTTGATTCCCAACCTAAGCTGCTTTGTATTAGGAATTGGTTTGGAAAAGTGCAATAGGGGTGACAAGTTCTTTCTGTGTTCATGCATTCACTCACTCTTTCTCCCATCGCTGTTTCTATCTCAATTCCTTTTCCATAAAAAATATTTCTTCAGTGTGGTATGATGCACCGATACGATACGCGTATCGGATACGATACGTATCCGATACGGCGATACGTTGTTCTTTGAAAAATATAGGATACGATACGTTTGGGATACGCATAAGAAAAAACTAATATTTCGCAAAATACTCATAAATATAAAATGGAAATAGACATTTTAAATTATCCTCTTATCAAAATCCATACAATAAAACTGCAAATCATAAGATTAAATGTATTTAAAAAGTTAAGTAAAAAAGAAAGAATTATGAAACCAATAAATAATTTACAAATAATAATTAATTAAATAGCAAAAAATTAAAAGGAAAAGACAAGCAAAATAAAACTAAAAAACAAAAGAAGGCCGAAGGTTTTTTTCTGACAAGAGGCTGAAGGTATATTATTATTATGTTAATCTAATTAATCTAATTTATTTAAATAATTAATTTATTTTTTGACTAAAAATAATAATTAATTTATGTCATATCATACTAAATATTAATAATAAAATAAAGTTGTGTGATTATTATTAAAAAGGCAGAGTTAACGTGTCTATTGAGCAAGGCTATGGTCAAATGTTCAACTTAGGCCACAATAGGTTTGGAAAACAGAGCAACACTAAAGGGTTATCCCTTCTGAGTTCCATCCGGTTTACAGAAAAACAGAGGTTTCACCGTTTCAGAAAAATAAGAGGAAAACTAAAGGGTGGAAAACGCAACTGAGATCTCTGGTGAAAAATTGGAACACCGTATCCCCAATCTCTTCTGTTACGGCAAATCTGCAAGATTTTCGTATCTAATCCGTATCTGTTTTATTTATTTTTTATTTTTAAAATAAGTGCTTTTGGATACGTTGGTGATACGTATCTATGGCGTATTTGAGCGTATCCGAGTTGGATACGTATCTCACACGGATACGGAGGCATTATTGGCGTATCCGTGCATCATACTGGTACCTCAAGCTCTTCATCGGCACACATTATTAGAATATTTTAAAAACTGTACCAACCCAGCTTTATTTTGAATCCACTTCCAATATAATCCAAGATTTTCTAAATGAAGTGGACTCTAACATGTACAAATAGGAGGTATAAAAAGAACCAGAGGTTTCTTTTCAGTTTTCTCCAGCATCAAACATCACCATCAGATCAGGAATCAAAGATTTGGTCAATAGACATAAAATTTCGCAACAATTTTATAGATAAAACCGGATACCTCATCTGATCTGTAATTTCTCACTTGTAATGATGTTTAACTTCTGGCCATTTCTTTAGTTGTGGACTTGTGGTGGCCTTGTTGAGTTGCCAATTCTGTCCATTCTGTTGTAGTTTTTACTTTTTAGATACTTTATTTTTGAATTATAGCTTTCGCAAACTTCCAGCATTTCTGCAGTGGTGGGCTTCTTGGTGAATTGCCGAATCTTGTTGCCTTACTGTTGTAGACTTCTCTCTGCTTTTTAGATACTTTACACTCTTGAGTTCTATCATTCATTTTGTTAGTTTTTCTGCTTTTCAACTTTTTGAATTTGATAATCGAGTACTGTTTTATTAACACGACTTTCTATTGAAAGAGATGGGGTTAACATTAACGATCCATTATTGTTCTTTCTAATTTAAACATGTAAGTAAATAGCTCTACCTAAGTTTTTATATACAATTGAATAGCTTTCTATCTCTTTTGAACTTTGTTATTCTTCTTACCGGCTACCGCTATAGGAATATAACGATATTTCACTCTGAATCAAATTCCTGCTTTGATTTTGAATTGGTTGTCTACCTGATTTCTCCGATTACTGCAAAGTGATCTAACTGTTATATGATGACATGTTAAATTCTTGGATTTCTATTATGGTTTCAAATCAAAAATTCCAATTCCTGGATCTTGCCATTTAATATGAAGGTACTTAAGAAGAAGTTTTTTTTTTAACCTTTTCTCATCTCTGATCCCTGCACTATGAGGATGAACTCATTTATTTTTGTACTACTCCTTACTCAATTTTAAGAAAAAAAAATCTGAATTTGGTGGACTCAAATATAAGCAAGAATAAAATCAAGAAAATTAAATCCATTGATCTATCATAATTAATTAATAAGTGTAAAAGTAGTTATTTTTGTTTATAATTGAGTCTAGATGGAGTAGTAGTAGTTTCTTATGTTCTCATTTACAGATGTAGTTACTGATGTAGAAAAGGAATTGGAAAGTAGTAATTGCTGAACTGTTGGTTTTGCCACCTGCAGTTGCATTTGAGGAATGTTAATTACTCCCTCTGTGACAACAAAAGAACCTGGATTTAGCTTCTCTAGTTGACTTATAATTCCAAAATTAATATATACTTATATTCGGAATTTAAGTTAAATAATATTGCTACAAAGAATAATTTTTATTGTTTTTGGCAAACATAATGATTTCCTTTTTATTTCAAACCTATTGGTTTTCTTTATTTGAACGAATGTTCACTTAGAATTCCTGTGGTGTGGCCTATCAGTGCATATAGCATGTACTTTAGACCAAAGGAAGGGGAAGGTATCTTTTGTAGTTGGTCTTCTTTGCATGTAAATTGTGGTAGAAGAATACGGCTGCTTTTTAATATCAAACGTTTTTTCCTAAGGTAAATTCTATGATCAATTCTGCTATCTTTCAGTTCAAGACAAGAATCCATTCCTCCTCCAAATTCATACAGGATTTTCTTCTCTACTGGTTAGATTCCAAATATTCCAGCCCAATAATAGACTCTGCAACTCGCATCTAAATTTCAGCAATCCGTACCTGGCATGACCATTGACCAAATAATAACTTCATAAATAAGGTGTTAATTTTTTATATAAAAAATAGAAACATGTTGCCCCACATACGTGGCTTTAAGTTTGATTCTTTGCCTTTACATGAATCATCCTTGAAGTTCTTATGAAGTCATTCCCCTTTCCTTTATATCTTTTAATTTTTTGTTTTGGGTTTGATTTGTTCTGTTATTCACTATCTTAATGATTTCATAGTAATAGCCTTCTGTTTCTCTTCCTTGTAGTACATTTTCCACAACAACCATGTCTCGTAGAGAAACCAACCCTCACTTTTCTAAACCAGCAAGACCTCAGCAGGAAGACTATCAGCAGCCACCTATTCCAAGAGTGTCTCAGCCTGAAGGTTATCAGCAGCCACCACCCATCCCAAGAGCGTCTCAGCGTGAAAATTATCAGCAGCCAGTGATTCCAAGAGTGCGCCAGGATGAAGGTTATCAGCAGCTGCGGCCTATTTCAACAGCGCCACGCAAAAAATACCGTGGCCAACCACCTATTCCCGTTGCTGCACCTGCACCTATACAAGAAAATGTATCTCATCAACCTCATTTTCTGGTGCCGCCCCATCATGAAGATCGTGTTCCATTACGATCACAACAACAAGATCATTTTCCATTTCAACCGGAGCAAGAAGATCATCATCATCAGCCACCTCCACGCCGGGGCAAATCGCAGCTTGGAGGCTTGAGCAAACAACATAAAGATCAAGGTCTGCGATCAGAACCAGGACCAAGCAGGTCACGGGTAAATTTTCAAGAGCCATCAGTACTACTACCGCCGGACCATCCTCCGGAGGCTCGGGTGCAGGCGCCACCACACCATGAGCGGCGACACGGTGGTATACGGTTTCCTAAAGAACAAAAATCCCGACCCTTAACATGGCTGGGTGCTTTCTTGTGTGTAATATTCTGGCTTGTGATAATCATAGGAGGATTAATAGTCCTCATAGTGTACTTGGTTTTTCGTCCACAGATTCCTCATTTTGATGTGTCTAGTTTCTCCCTAAATGCTGCATACCTTGACGTTGGTTATCTACTGAATGGTGATTTTACCATGCTGACAAACTTCACAAATCCAAACAAGAAAGTGCACGTGGACTTCAGCTCCGTGATCATTTATTTGTACTATGGAAGTACCCTTATTGCTACTCAATATGTTGAGCCTTTCTCTGCTGCAAGGGCGCAGTCAAGGTTTGCATATATCCACATGGTTTCTAGTCAAGTTCAGCTGCCTTTACGAGAGGCAGAAAGGCTGCAGAAACAAATGGAAAGCAATGGTGTTTTGATTGAAGTGGAGGGAGTTTTCCGTGCAAGATCAAAACTTGGAACCATTTTAAGGTATTCATATAATCTTTATGGCCGTTGCAGTGTCATGGTCACACGCCCTCCTGCTGGAATGTTGATCAAAAAGAAGTGCAGAACGAAACGATGAATGTCGTCAGATTGGTATTCTTTTTTTGTCCTTGAAAATTTGGGGGACCTGGTTCTAATATTTTGCACTATAAATAACATCTTTTGAGGGATCATTTTTTACTTTCTGCTAATTCACGAACATGTAGTTTTTCTTGAACTACAAATTTGTATCTTCATTCTTTCTGTACTAGAATAAACAGAGAGACTAATAACACTACTTAGAGAGACTTCAATTTAATTTGAACTGTCTAGCAAACGTGCAAAGAGTGATTTTTATAAATTTTGTTTATCATAAAAGTTTGATCCAATCATCTCAGATACATGTCACTCTACAAATTCAATGGCAACAAGCTCCCCGTTAGTATATCCCAACATTTCCATACCCGGCAGGCCAAAGTCCCTGACTCCTTGCAAACAGAGAATAGCCAATGTATTAACTGAAATTCCATCAATAAATCCATAATAAATATATAAGAAGTAAAAATGACGTCGAGCACAGTAAGTAATAACTGTAGATTTAATTCAATCATTGAATGTGGAATTTTTTACTATTGAATTAGTAGGATATCCGTGCATACACACGGGTGCAGTCGTGTTCTTTTTATAAATGAACTTAGATAGTATTTAAATAGTCTGAATATTACCCTGTGAAAATAAAGACAAATTTAAAGTTGTATAAAAAAAAGACAATTTTAAAGTAGATAAAAAAAAAGAATCCCAAGTAGGTAGCTCAGTTGGCGAGCTAAGGGATATCGAAGGAGTGCACCAAATGAGTGCAAGAAGGAGGTCCCGGGTTCAACTTCCGGAAACTAACATTCTCTCACCCCTACTAACATTGCTTATAAAAAATAGATAAATATTAAAATCTAAAAATATAAAAGTATTATTTAAAAATAATCTGTGCATTTATTCCGTGTTTTTTATATATATCAGTGCAGTATTTTTTTATATCAATGCAGTGTTTCAAATTTGTGTTATTTTTATAACTAATTGATTATATCAGTGTTTTGCACCTAGTTGCTGCAAAACGTATACTGAGATACATATGGGGAACAATTGATACTGGTGTGTTCTATCTATCCAAATGGAGCTGGAAAATCTGATTAGGAGGTGTATGGATACTCTGATGCAGATTGGTGTGGTGATAAAGGAGATAGAAAGAGCACAGTTGCCTATGTTTTCATGTATGGAAAAGCTCCAATATCTTGGAGCTCAAAGAAGGAGAGTGTGGTTGCATTATCATCTTGTGAAGCTGAATACATAGCTGCTGCTATGTCTGCTTGTCAAGCACAGTGGCTTGATATGCTGCTCTGTGAACTGAGACTGAAAAATGCTGATGCTATGAAACTGTTAGTGGACAACAAATCTGCCATAGACTTGACAAAGCATCCAATTGCTCATGGTAGGAGCAAACATATTAAAACTAAGTTTCACTTTCTAAGAGATCAGTTGACAAAAGCAAGGCTGGAGTTAGAATACTGCAAATTAGAGGAGAATTTGGCAGATATGCTGACCAAGCCATTGAAGATCAGTAGGTTGGAAGAGCTGAGAAGAAAGATTGGCTTGAAGAATGTATCTAGCTTGAATTAGGAGGTGTGTTGATAATAATTCAAGTTAGAATTAAGTCAAGTTTTACTGTGTAACATAGGTAAAAATGTTAGTTTTACTCATTGTTAATTTTACTTAGTGTACAAGTCAGCATCCATGTGGACTGCATTGACTATTCTATGTCCTATGTGTACAATGTATAAGCATACAAGTGTGATTAAATAAAAGGGAGATGATCACCTTGATCACTCAACAATTTTTTCTCTAATTCTGTTTTCCTTCTAACAAACAACAACTATTTCCTAACTGAGTGAGAGTGCAATAACAGAAACTGTGTGTGTGTGTGTGCAAGCAAGAACAGAGACTTTCTTGCTGTGAGTGTGCATGCTGTGAATGCATGTTGTAAGTTCAATTCACAAACTGTTCCAACAATGTGGAGCTTTTTCAAATGGGGAAAGAGTAGTTGGAGACAGGAGAATTCCCCACTAATCTTAATGATGCAAATATAGTCCTCATTCCTTAAGTGGAGAATCCCATATCCATGAAGGATTTGGACCTGACATCGGTATCCATTGAGCTGGATTGCTTAACAGTTGTGAATAGTATGAAAAATGGCTTACAAACCAATTCTGAGTTTGGTCCTATTATTTCTCATTGTAAACGTTTTCTTTCTAGTTATCAAACTTTCAAGTTAGCTACGTTAGGAGACAAGCTAATATTGTCGCTCATACGTTTGCGAGGACATCAAGATTATATGCTAGCTCAATGGTTTTTGATTTGATTCCAACCTATATTGATACCATAATGAAATGAGATGAGTTTGTTGTGGTCCAAAAAAATGAATAAATTATATACTGGTTTTAAGTTTATGGGTGTTTTGTCTTTTCAAAAGTAGTAACATTTCTCTATTTCTCACCAACCAAACTAAAAGACACGTCTCTCTCCCATATTTCTATTCTCTTTTTCTTAAACCAAACAACACTCATAATCTACTATATTTCTCACTTCTTTCTCTCTTCCCTCTTTATCTTCTAAACTAAATGCACCCTAAAGTGACCAAATATGAATCAGCCCAATCAATTTCCATGAACAACATTTTTTTATTAAAAACAACATCGTATTAATTGTTCAATATTTTTTACAATTATATCAATGGTTGTTATTTCTAGAGCACAGTTGTTTCTTAATTAAAGGGATCATATTTGTCCTCTAATGCGCAGTACATGGCTATTGTTGTAACTTGTAAGGACATTTGATGGAATTCGAGAGTTTGAACTCGCACTGCCCGTTTGATACAACAAAATAAAAGCATTAATCTTTTGACCCAAAAAAAATAGATAAATCCGTTTTCTAGAAATGTTTTGTTACTTCACAATCCTTGCTTATTAATTTGTTTCTATAGATGAGAGTGGGACATGTTAGTTGCATCATGCTTATTAATTTGTTTCTATAGATGAGAGTGGGACAAAAAAAAGTATTTGACATCATTATTACATTTTTGGCAAGTGCAAAATCTAATTGGGAATTAAAATGTCACTATAATTATGTTTTTTTGACTATCATTATGCTTTTCTATACCATTAATATGAACTTTATCGCATACTTAAAATATTTAAGTTGTCACAGTATCTTATGATTAATAATTTACTATTCTACATAAAAAAATCAAATTTATATAAATATTTGTACTGATATTTCAGGAAAATAATTCTACAAAATAGTATTATGTAAGATATGCCTGAATGTGTGTATAAATCTTTTTACATTGTTATTACCAACTCTCTTTGAATTCAACTATAAGCAATAAAAAATAAATTATGTTCACATTAATTAAGGATGGATGATGGCCATGCTTGTGTCAAAAAAAAGAAAAGATGATGGCCATGCTCATTTGAGTGGCGGAGCATTGATAAACTCCAATTTAGTGCATTTTTAGAGACATCTTTGGGTCAAGTTTAGAGCAATTATTATCTATTATATAAATCATTTACTTAATTTGCTCTTTATTTTGCAGAAAAAAACAGAATGCAAAAGAAGAATAAAAGTATTATATATATATATATATATATATATATATATATATTTATATAGACTAAAATTAAGAGAAATGTGAAGAAAATAAAAGGCCAGCCCAATTTAACACGTAAGACCAATTGGCCAAGTTGAGAAAGTTGAAGCCCACTAATTGACGTCAATTAAGAAGAGAAGAGTTGGAAGCTTGAATTAAGAATTGAGGCCCACACTTTATACGTGTGACTTGGAGAGAAAGAAAATTCACTTAACCCTAGGCTTATTCTATTATATAAAGGTGTTGAAACATGATTTGAAGAAGCCGTACATACACAACACACACAAAAAAGTGCCGCACAAGAAAAAGAAGAAGGACGCAACAGTAGCGCCGGCTTGGAGAGAGTGAGTTTTGGGTACCCGTTCTTGACACAGTGAGAGAGCTTTGGAGCAGGAAAATGAGACTGGAGATTCAGAATAAGAATTTCTCTAACTTCCGGGTTATTTTTATCTCTATAATTCATGACTCTAATTCCTATTTTATATTTCTTTATGACTTTGGATAGCTAAATCCTCTTCTAGGGTCTTAGGTGGATCTTGCATGTTTAAAGACCTTTTTTTGTTCTAATTTCATATCTGAATTCCAGTTTTATTTCAATTAATATTGTCCTATTGTTTTAATCACATAATTAGGATTAGCTACCCTATGCATGTTCATAATCAATTAGTTGATCAGCGACCGTACTGCAATTAGTTGGTGGACCTATAGGATAATTGGGGCTAAAATTAATGCATGACCAAACTTTAATTTAGTCTTCCAATCATTCAATAAGACTCATGCACACATGCATCATTCGCATTTTCATCCATTCATATACTCATACATATACTCATAACATGTGTCCCACCAACAGAGAGTAAAAGACAAGCTGGTGCGTCAACATCGCTATTGGACTCGTTCTCAGGCCAGAAACATGGAAGAAAATCAGGACAATCCGCCTCAAGATATCCCGGATCAAGGCAATCCACCCCAAGACCTAGGCAATCAAGAGCTTAGGGCAGAAATAGATGGGATGAAAGAACAGATGGCTGAAATCTTAAAGGTCTTACAAACTCTGGGGGACAAAGACACAAGTGAAGATGTCTCCGCTGGGAATACAGAAAATCAAGTTACCAACCCTCCTCCTCCCAATGGACTCGGGATCCCGCATACAGTGCCCCCCACTGGGACTAATGACCAGGGTTACATATGGCCTCCTTACGGACTTCCACAAGGTTACACACCTCCGACAGTCAATGCTAGTCCAGAAGACGGTCCCTCAGGAGTCGCGGGCCAACAACAGCTTACACCAACAGGTCACAATGGTAATCCGGGGGCACCACAAGTTCAAAACCCGACCCCCGTCGTCATACCACAAAGACTCCCACTTGGCTGCCCTCCACCGCCGATAGTTGACGCTCAAGCTCAAGGTTCCAACCTCAGGAATCCCACTCATTCACATACCCCAAATGTGAACCCAGCCATAGTTCCGATGATCCATCCTTACTATGGTATGAGTGGGCTCCCTCACAATCACTCTATGGAGAACCCTCAAGCCCAAGACAAACTACAAATGCTTGAGGAAAGGTTGAGAGCAGTTGAGGGATCCAATGTTGGCGCGAGAGATGCTTATGACTTGTGCCTCGTCCCTAACGTAGTCATCCCTCCAAAATTTAAGGTGCCAGACTTTGACAAATACAGAGGGTCGACTTGCCCTGTAAGCCACTTAACCATGTACTGCAGGAGGATGGCGGCGTTTGCTCACGACGACAAATTGCTCATCCACTACTTCCAAGATAGTCTGTCTGGGGCAGCTTCGAGCTGGTACATGCAATTAGAACGTGCACATATCAGATGCTGGAAAGACCTAGCCGATGCATTTTTGAGGCAATACAAATATAACATTGACATGGCTCCCGATAGAACACAACTGCAGAGCATGACGAAGAGAGATAATGAGTCCTTCAAGGAATATGCCCAACGCTGGAGAGGTTTGGCGGCACAGGTGGTACCACCTTTGTTAGAAAAAGAGATGGTATCAATGTTCATGGATACTCTTCAATCACCTTTCTACGACAGGTTGATTGGGAGCGTGTCTTCAAACTTTTCAGATATGATCGTCATCGGAGAAAGATTGGAGAATGGATGGAGAAACGGGAAGATTGCATATAGCTTCGCTGGAACCAGCAATCAGAAAAGGCCCTTCCCAGGTTTCCCTAAAAAGAAAGACGGAGAAACCAATGCCATCTCTGGATCAGGAAAGCCTCCTTACAACAATCCCCGACAGACTTTACAAATACCTACTCAAACACCACAAGCCCCACCTCACCAAGTCAACTCAGGCTATAGACCACAAAACTACCAAGAAAGAAAGCCCACCAACTTCGACCCAATACCCATGTCATATACAGACCTATTCAATCACCTCATCAGTCACAACTTAATCACTCCCCGTCCAATGAGACCCCTTCAACCTCCTTTCCCTAGGAGCTATGACCCAGAGGCCAGCTGTGGATTCCACGCAGGGGCGGTTGGCCATTCAACAGAAAATTGCAAGGCATTGAAATATGTAGTACAAGACTTAATTGAATCTAAATGGTTAAGCTTCGCAGAAGATGGTCCGAATGTTGCCACTAACCCTCTGCCGGGGCACGGGAAACCCTCCGTCAATGTCATTGAGAATGTTGAAGGGCAATTATTGGTCAGAAAGGTGGAGGACATTGTCACACCCCTGGACCTCATCCATGCTAATTTGTGTCACTTCGGAATCATTATGAAAGGATGTACCAGAAAGGGCTCGTGTGCTGACCCCCTTTGTGTCGGGGCCTGTGAAGCATTCAAGCCAGTTCTGCAAGACTTATTAGACCGACACATAATACAAATAGGTCTTCAAAAGAAAGAGGAAGGCGTGTCGACTCTCCAGTCAAGCAGTGACCAGAGCAAGAGTATCCGGAAACCACTGGAAATCCATTACAAAAGGGACACAAAGCTAACCACCGCTGTACCTAAACCAATCACTATTCAAGTGCCAGTCCCTTTTCCCTTTAAAAGCACCAATGCAGTCCCGTGGAGTTACAATGTGAAAGTTCAGACTACCCCTGATGTCATTAACATCTCAGGGACCGGTGGGATGACTCGAAGTGGACGTTTCTATACCCCTGGAGGGCCTAGTGAAGACCGAACAAAAGAAGGGGAGGAACGAACCCGTAAGGGCAAAAGCATAGAGCAGGAACCTGTCGATAAGAATGCAGGAAAGAAGACGTTATCCGAGCAAGAAGCCAGTGAATTTCTGAAGCTTATGAGACAAAGCGAGTATAAGGTGGTTGATCAACTGAACCAAACTCCCGCAAAGATATCTCTGTTGTCATTATTGCTCAGTTCCGATGCCCATCGTGCAGCATTAACAAAAGTATTGAATGAGGCCCATGTCGCTCATGACATCTCCGTCGGCCAATTTGATGGGATCGTCGGAAACCTTGTTGCAAGTAATTATCTCACCTTTACTGATGATGAGATTCCAACTGAAGGAAGGGGGCACAACAAGGCCCTACACATATCGGTGAAGTGTGGAGATTACTCTCTTGCTCGGGTACTCATTGACAATGGTTCATCTTTGAATGTATTACCTAGATCAACCATGGAGAAATTAGATGTGGACTGTTCATACATGAGACCAAGCTCCATACTAGTCAGGGCCTTTGACGGATCAAAAAGGGAAGTCATCGGAGAAATGGACTTACCTGTGCAAGTAGGTCCGGAGCACTTCGTGGTGACCTTCCAGATAATGGACATTGCCCCATCCTACAGTTGTCTCTTGGGGAGGCCATGGATTCACTCGGCAGGGGCAGTTCCCTCTTCTTTACACCAGAAGCTCAAGTTCATAGTCAACAATAAGCTGGTGGTTATTTTCGGTGAGGAAGAAATGCTGATAAATAAGTCCGCTCCCACTCGCTACATTGAGGCTGCTGAAGAGTCTCTCGAGACTGCCTTCCAAGCATTGGAAATCGCCAATACATCTGCTATGTTAGAACCCAAGCTATCCAAAGCTGCCGTGATGGTTGCTAAGTTCATGTTAGGAAAAGGCTACCAAGCTGGAGGAGGCTTGGGAAAAACCGGACAAGGGATCCTGACGCCAATACAGCCAGAGGAGAACAAAGATAGACATGGGATAGGATATCGGCCCAATCGCACTGACAAGAGAAGGATTGTGGAGGAAAAGAAGGAGCGGAGGTTAGCCAGGCTTGAGGACAGGGTGCCAAATACGAAGAGGATCATCATCTGCGACATCAAGGAAAGCTTTCGGAGTGCGGGAATGTTGAACCCCAATCAGATCGCCGCAGTTGAGGACGATCTAAGCGCTGAAGAAGGCATCGTCAGTCTTGTACGCCCTTGTCCTGCAAACAAAAGACTCAAGAATTGGGAGATCATTGATTTTCCTGTGGTTTTTAGTTCAAAGTAATGTTTCTATAATGTAATCCTCTGGCTCTGCCCAAGGCCTTAGGATATTTCATTCGGGCACGCATGTTTTCCTTTCAGTATTAATATCAATGCAACGTTATTTCAGTTCCCAATAAACTCTCGTTTTTCTTTTTTTTGTTACATTCGCTTCTTATTTTCTTTCTTTCGTTTTTATTCCGTTAATTTACACTAATGCAGATCCGAAAAAAAAATGTCTTTGAAAATAACAACGCCAATAATCCATATTGTAACTTTGATCACCCTATCAATCAAACTGAGGAAGATGTTGAGGATAGTTGGGAAACCCCTCCAGAGTTAATGAGAATGATGGAACAAGAGGAAAAAATAATCGAACCCCACGAGGAATCAACTGAAACGATCAACTTAGGCACAGAGGAAGACAAAAAAGAAGTTAACATTGGCACCACATTGAAAGACAGCGAGCGAGAGAAATTGGTTAAGTTATTGTTTGACTATGTTGACGTCTTCGCATGGACATACCAAGACATGCCCGGACTGGACCCCAACATAGTCTAGCACAAGTTACCAGTAAAACCAGAATGCCCACCGGTAAAACAAAAGTTAAGAAGGATGAAACCAGAGATGTCATTGAAAATCCGAGATGAGGTTAAGAAGCAGTTCGATGCTGGGTTTTTAGCGGTGGCCAAATACCCTCAATGGGTAGCCAATATTGTACCGGTCCCAAAGAAAGACGGTAAGGTTCGGATGTGCGTCGATTATCGAGATTTGAACAGAGCCAGCCCCAAAGATGACTTCCCTTTGCCTCACATTGATGTCCTGGTAGATAGCACAGCACAACACTCTCTGTTCTCCTTCATGGATGGATATTCCGGATACAACCAAATTAACATGGCCCCCAAAGACATGGAGAAAACCACCTTCATCACTCTCTGGGGAACCTTCTGTTACAAAGTAATGCCATTCGGACTGAAGAATGCTGGTGCAACGTACCAAAGGGCAATGGTCGCATTGTTCCATGATATGATGCATAAGGAAATAGAGGTTTACGTGGATGACATGATTGCAAAATCCAAGACTGAAGAAGAGCATATCGTCAATCTACAAAAACTCTTCGAACGTCTCAGGAAGTTCAAACTCAGATTAAACCCTGCCAAATGCACTTTCGGTGTAAGATCGGGAAAGCTGTTGGGTTTCATAGTCAGTCAGAGGGGAATAGAAGTAGATCCAGCCAAAGTACGAGCAATACTAGAAATGCCGGCACCGAGTACTGAAAAAGAAGTTCGCGGTTTCCTGGGAAGATTGAACTACATCTCTAGGTTCATATCGCAGCTAACATCTACATGCGAGCCTATCTTCAAGCTTTTGTGCAAAAACCAAGAAACAAAGTGGAATGATAATTGCCAAGAAGCCTTTGAAAAGATCAAGAGATACCTCCAAAATCCACCGATTCTGATGCCGCCTGTGCAGGGCAGACCTCTCATCCTGTATCTAACAGTGCTAGACAAGTCAATGGGTTGTGTACTGGGGCAACATGATGAATCCGGAAAGAAGGAACATGCCATCTACTATCTAAGCAAGAAATTCACCGAGTGCGAGACAAGATACTCATTGTTGGAAAGAACGTGTTGTGCTCTGGCCTGGGCTGCACGTCGTTTGAGGCAGTATATGCTGAGCCACACTACTTGGTTGGTATCTAAAATGGACCCAGTCAAGTATATTTTTGAAAAACCCGCTCTCACAGGGAGGATCGCTCGCTGGCAAATGCTGCTATCTGAATACGACCTTTTATATGTCACCCAAAAAGCAATCAAGGGTAGTGCATTGGCCGAGTACTTGGCACACCAGCCCATCGAAGATTACCAATCAATGTAGTGCGATTTCCCAGACGAAGATATAATGGCTCTATTCGTAGAAGGGAATCCTCCGGACAACGAAAGATGGAGAATGTTATTCGACGGCCTTCTAATTTATACGGGCACGGGGTCGGAGCTGTACTGATCTCTCCTGATAACCGCTTCGTACCGTTTACCGCTAGACTGAGTTTCTACTGCACCAACAACATTGCAGAATATGAAGCGTGCGTCCTAGGCATCAAAGCAGCCCTTGAATGGAAAGTCAAAAGGCTCGATGTATATGGGGACTCAGCTTTAGTCATCCACCAGACAAAAGGTGACTGGAAAACCAAGGATTCCAAATTAATTCCTTATCATGATCACATCCAAAAGATGATTGAACAATTTGAAGAGATCACTTTCCATCATCTCCCTCGCGAAGAAAATCAGTTGGCTGATGCTTTGGCGACTTTGTCATCAATGTTCAACATCAATAACGACAAGAGTCTGACACTCATCCGAATCCAACATCGAGACCTACCGGCACATCATTGTGTGGCAATCGAAGAAGAGCCTGACAGTAAACCTTGGTATTACGATATCAAGCACTATATCACAAACAGAGAATATCCTCCTGGTGCCACCGAGAATGATAAGAGGACACTTAGGAGGCTGTCAATGGGTTTCTTCTTAAATGGGGAAGTACTTTACAAGAGAAATCACGATATGGTCCTCCTCAGATGTGTAGCAGAAGAAGAAGCAGAAAGAATTATGAAAGATGTCCATGAAGGCTCGTTCGGCACCCATTCTAATGGGCACACCATGGCAAGAAAAATCTTAAGGGCTGGCTACTACTGGTTGTCAATGGAGACCGACTGCTTCAACTACGTCAGAAAATGCCACAAATGTCAAATCTATGCAGAAAATGCCACAAATGTACCACCTGCCTCTCTGAATGTCCTAACAGCACCATGGCCATTCTCAATGTGGGGAATGGATGTCATCGGTCCCATCGAACCCAAGGCATCGAACGGACATCGTTTCATTCTTGTCGCTATTGATTATTTCACCAAATGGGTCGAAGCCGCTTCTTACGCCAGTGTAACAAAGTCAGTGGCTGTCAGGTTCATAAAGAGAGATTTAATTTGCCGCTACGGTCTTCCAAATAAGATCATCACGGACAATGGGACAAACCTGAACAATAAGATGATGAAAGAGTTGTGTGACGACTTCAAAATCCAGCATCATAATTCCTCCCCATACCGTCCAAAGATGAATGGGGCAGTTGAGGCAGCAAATAAGAACATAAAGAAGATCGTGCAAAAGATGGTAGTGACCTTCAAGGACTGGCATGAAATGTTGCCCTTCGCTTTGCACGGGTATCGGACCTCTATCCGCACGTCAACAGGGGCAACACCATTCTCACTAGTATATGGGATGGAAGCAGTTCTTCCCATGAGGTGGAAATACCCTCCCTGCGAGTGCTAATGGAAACAAAATTGGAGGAAGCAGAATGGGTTCAAGCTCGTCTGGATCAGTTGAACCTCATAGAAGAAAAGAGGGTAGTTGCTTTGTGTCATGGGCAGTTGTACCAACAAAGAATGAAAAGGGCTTATGATAAAAAAGTGCGCCCCCGCCAGTTTCAAGAAGGAGACCTCGTGCTCAAGAAGATGTTGCCTATCCAAAAGGATTCCCGTGGAAAATGGACCCCTAACTATGAAGGACCTTATGTGGTAAAGAAGACATTCTCTGGAGGAGCATTGATTCTCACAAAAATGGACGGTGAAGACCTCGCACTCCCAGTGAACTCGGACGCAGTCAAGAAGTACTATGCCTAAAGAAATATATGGAAAAAAGAGAAAGATGAGCCAAGCAAAAATAAGCTCGCTAGGTCGAAAACCCGAAAGGGCGGCCTAGGCAAAAATCAGAGCGACCCGGTGGACTGAAAACTCTAAAGAGCAATCCAGGCAAAAATTAGGGTCAGAAGTTGGACTTCAAGCTACAAAGGCAATCAACGACTCCAAAAGTTGGACGATGAAGGCTCAAAGTTGTGGTAATGGGCGATTGGCGTTATTACTTCAAAGACACACAATCAAAAGATCTGCTTTCCTTGTATCTTTTTCTTCTCTTTCTTTTTGTAGTTTAAACTCCCATTGTAATTTTCAGACAGTGCGATTTTCTGCGCAGTTGTTTTCATTTGAATATTAAACACTTCCTTTATTCTCTCATTTCCCTATTATCGCAAAAATAACGTTCATGGTAAACAATACTGAATTGTGAAACATGTGCATGATCACAAGCATTATATTCATTGCGAAATTTCTAAAAAAATCACAAAAAAAAAGAGATGATCTTTCACAAATTTGCAAAAAGGACAAACGCATAATCACTTCAGCAAATCTTAAATAACCCGCACTTTGGCACCGCTGCTTGAGGCAACCCTCGTATCCCACGTCAAGAGTCATGCGAGTTTGATGATGCCAGCAAAGTCAATAAAGAGCTAAAGAGCAAAAAGAGCAAAAGAGCAAGAAAAGAAAAATGAAAAAAGAAAAAAGCCAAGAGCAAAAGCCAAAAACAAAATCATTCCACATTTCATCCATCATGTCATCAATTACTTAACTACATGCACGCATGCATCATTCATCGCAAGTGTCTGTTAAGATAATTTTATTTTGTGTCGTTAGCACCAATTCTTCAGACCCCCAGCGGTCCTTCAGAGCCCAGGCGCTCCTTCAGACCAACAATGGTCCTTCAATCCAGATCGCACGTCGCGTTTCTCGAGCAGCCGACGGATCATCCGGCCCCAGGCCCTTCAGACTAGCTGTGTCCGCAAAAAAAAAACACAGTGCACGTCCTTCGAGGTTATATCAGTTCCGGACCTGATTAACCCTATGGCCGCTCGATAAGAGGCCACCCCCAGACCGTATCTCTAGTACCATAGCTAGAAGCGCTCCTTCAGACCCATTGGTCCTTCAGGCTTAGGCATGCCCCTCAGACCCCGACGGTCCCTCAGTCGAACTCAGGTCGATGCGCCAAGCATTGATTTTGAGCTAGACCTTCGGATCCCCGGCGATCCCTTCAGAGCCCCAGTGCTCCTTTAGATCCCCAGCGATCCCCCAGAGCCCCGGTGCTCCCTATTTACTTTCTGTCTAAATCGACCCAGTTTTCATAGATTTTTCAAAAAAAAAACCAAAATACCTCAGTCTGGCCAAAATTAGCGTCTTTCTATCTTTATTTCTATTTTTCTCGAGAAATTCGGAATCCCTCCGATTTCCTAGCAAAATATAAATAAAGAGGGGCAGCTGTAATACCCTAATTTTGTCCTAACCAAAATGAGAAAATTTTATTTACTTTTGATAAAAATAATTATTTTATTTTATTTTTTATTTTTATTTGTCACAAGTTTTTAACACAAGAAAATATTTTTTTTAGAAGTGAAGAAATAAAAATAAGCAAAGAGGAAGTGGGGGTCTATTAAAAAATAATAAGGTCCTGTCATGGAAGCCCAACCCAGCAAAATAGCTAGCCCAATTCACCTAGCCCAATCCAATTCCTATCCAACCCATAACCCAATCCAATTCCTATCCAACCCATAACCCAACTCCTCCTAACCCTAATTACTATCCAACCCATACCCATTTCCCCTCCATAAAACCCTAATTCGACTACCCCCCCTTTACCCTAAAAACCATCCACATTCAATCCCCCCCTTTCCCTAAAAATCATCCACATTCACTCCCCCAAAACCCTCAAAAATTCGGCCACTCCCCCTATTATCCCATGGTCAAACCCCACCTTTCTCCCTTCCACACTCCACATCTCCTCTTTTCTCTCAATTCCACTTCCCCACACTTCCCACTTCCCCATTTTTCCCTTCCCAATACACTCAACCTCTCTCTCTCCATTCCTACGCCTACTCCTCTCTCTCTCTCATTTCCAACGGCTCTCTCTCACTCTCCTATCCCACCCATTTCTCTTTCTCCCACTCACACTCAACCATCCTTTCTCTCTTTCTTCCACTCACACTCAACCCTTCCCTCCTCTCTCTCCCCATACCTACGACTTCTTCCCCACAACACACACTTCACTCATTTTTTCTCTTCACCATTCTCCCATCTCCACGCACACCCCTCCTACCAAACCATAAACTCCATTTTTTTTCTCTCCTCACACCATTCTCTCTCACTCACGGATTCACTCTCCTTTCTCACACAAAAAAAAAACCATCATTCTCTCCTCTGCTACACCCATACCCTTCATAAGTTTTTATTCACCATGTCAAGCCACTGTCAAAAAAGCATTGTACAAGCATGGAGCAAGTCAGAATGCAATGAAGAGAAGCAAGGGCAACATTTTTTTGTATAAATAGGGTCACAGAAATTCGAAGAAAAAGGTGGTTTTGGTTTTTAAGAAAAAAAGGGGGAAAGATCTTCTGGAAAAAAAATTAGGGCTTCTCTTCTCTTCCTCCCTCCTAGATTTTTTTTTATTAGTTTAAAAGTTCACTTGTATTGAAGAAATTCGAAGAAGGAAATTTCTTCAACATTTCTGGATCTGTTCAAGGTACAAAAATGTAATAATTCGTAGTATTGTTGCTTTTTTTTAATTTTTTTTAGTTATTGTAATTTTGTTCATATTATCATTGCCATTTTATTTTAATTATTGTTGTTCACGTTTTTTAAAAAAAAAAATATTAGTTACTGTTTTTATTTTTGTTGTTGTCACGTTTTTATATTAGTTGCTGTTTTTTTATAAATATTAGTTATTGACTTTTTTATAAATATTAGTTGCTGTTTTTATAAATATTGGTTGCTTTTTTTTTTCCTTGAACATATTATTGCTGTTTTTTTTAGTTTAGTTGCTGTTTTTATAGATATATATATGTTGTTATTATTGATGTTTTTGATGTTGCATTTTTCGGATTAAAAAAGGTGATAAAAAAAATGTTGTTTTTTTTAAAAAATGGTTACTAATTTTCGGATTAAAAAAAGTGATAAAAAAAATGTTGTTTTTTAAAAGAATGGTTACTAATTTTCGGATTAAAAAAAGTGATAAAAAAATGTTGTTTTTTAAAAAAAATGGTTACTAATTTTCGGATAAAAAAAAGTGATGAAAAAAAAATGTTGTTTTTTTAAAAAAAAAAAATAGGTACTAATTTTCGGATTTAAAATAAACCTAAAAAAAAAGTGTTAAAAAAAATGTGTTCCTTTTTTATTTTCGGATTAAAAATAAACCTTTTTTTAAAAAAAAAATATAAAAAAATATAAAAAATATTTTCTTAAAGGAAATGGTTACTAATGTCACTACCCTTTTCTAAAAAAAAAATATATAATAACAAAAATCTTTTTTTCAAAAAAAAAAAGTAAAGTAAAAAGGCCCCCTTTTATTAAATAATAACTATGACAACAAAAAACAAAAGAATTTTTCTCCATAACCCGTTTTCAAAACACCAGGCTTGTTTAGTTTAGGTTCTGTTTTTAAGAAAAAAAAAGCGCTTCAAGAATCACGTGTTCTAGAGTAGAATAAAAAAAAGAAATCAATCAACCGTTTTTTAGCGTCAAAACGCTACTCGCACCTTCAACGGCTGTTTCTAGCGTCAAAACGCTATTCACACCTCCCTTTTTAATACAACTCCTTTATTATTTGCACCCCCCTTTTATCACCTTTTCCGCTTTTATTCACAACGTGATGCTTCCAAACCGTTCTTTTTTTTTCTTTCTTTCAAACAACCATACTCACACAAAAAATAGGTTGATACTAATGGTTACTCTGAGCCTAGCTTGTTTGACCGTTAGGACTAACCTTCTTTTTTTTTTCACAGCGAATTAGTAGCGGTGATCACTCTGAGGTTACTCGTTTGATCATCGCAAACATCCGCCTAAACCTTTTTTTAGTTAATAAAGTACAAACATAATTTCGACTCCTTTTTGTCACGCTTCCCGGTAAGCACGTTTTCAAACGAACAAACGCTCAATCACAAACCGGGTATTTACAACAGTCACTCTGGGCTTAGCTCGTTTGACGCTGTGAATACTTTCTTTTTCGAATAAAGTCGTTAGTAGTGACCACTCTGGATTTATCTGTTTGGTCACCGTGAACGGCCTCCCGTTTTCGCAAAGTTTTCAATAATTAAAAAAATACCAACACACAAATATTTTCTACCCAAGAACTACGTAGCTTTGATTTCTCCATCGCACCCGGAGATACGTAGGAGCGGGGGCCCACTCCCGTCGAGCGCAAAAAACTAAAATTTTTATTAAGTCTTCCTTTCTCTTTTTTTTCTTTCTCTTTTTCGCAAACAATCAAAATGGGTAAATAGGGTATTTTCATTTAAAACTAACTTTTTCTACACATTAAATTAAAAGGTAACCTTTTTAGGATGTTGCGGGGTGCTAGTACCTTCCCCGCACTTAATCGACCCCCGAACCCAAAAACAAAGATTTTTTCAATGTTTTCCTAAAAATAAATATTGATGGCGGCTCCATTGTTCAAAAGCAACGAAGGATCCCTCCTCCGGATTCTTCGGTCGCTACATCTCTCAGGGAAGTCACTCTTACTCTCTCTTTCATTTATTTCCTTTTGTTTCTATTTGATCATTTTGCATTGAGGACCATGCTTCATGCTAGTGTGGGGGAGGAGAGTATATTTTGTCACTTGGTCTCTATTAATGCACATACCCACTAAATATGTTGATAGCATTTTTTCTGGCTTGTTTTGCATGAATTATGCTCAAATTGAAAAAAATAGAGATTATGCCTTTTTGGGACCCCATAATTGATTCATTTGACAGACTTGTGCTTAATTGTAACTGTGGGGTTGTCCTTAGGAAGCTGATAATTAGCATTTGTGCCTGTTGAGTACTTTTTGTGAACTAGCTTCTAAATGTGAGATCTGAGCCTTCATAAGGGGATTGCTACTAAATAATAAATTTTTACCCCTTTTCTTTCTATGAGTGTGTTTCCCAATTTGCTACATTCTAGAATTTGTCTTTTGACCATTTCAAGGCGAAAATTGATTTGCATCATGTAAAAAGATTTGGGGAATTTAGGTATTTTTCTGGCCTCAGAGTTGTTTATTGAATTTATCCATTAGTTGCCTCCTTTGAGTCTATTTGTTATATTTTTTCTTTGGTACCCAAATATAATTTTTTTTTGTGGTAACCATTTTTGAAATTAAATTTGGAGCAACTATTGAAAGTTACAATTTGTCCTGTATTTTAATTGTCTATCTCATCAGGACATAAAAACAAAATAGGAGTGGCTAATGTGGTTACAAGTACCTTTTCCTCCTAAGAAAAATATAGAAAAATGAAAAGTTAAAAAAAAAGAGAATAAAGAAAGCAAGAAGGAGGAAAAGGCACATCAAAAGAATGAAAGAGCCAAAGGGCATATAAAAAAAGAGTCTACTCAAGAGCAAAAAGCAAATCAAAAAGAGTCGACTCAATAGGAAAAAGAAGAGTGAAGAATGGAAGTGAAATTACTTTGGAGTTTGGACAAAAATTTGTAAAATAGATAGGAGCTCCATGTTTGGTTTCAAAGGTTACTATTTATTTCTTTTTTTTAGCCCTTTGATTATCCCTTCATTCTTATTTTCTACCCTGCATGAATTCACCCTGGCCCCATTACAACCCATAACACCCCATCTTTTGCATGCATGCGAACTATTTAGTGAAGATTTGGTCAAATTACAAGCTTATGGTAATGTGCATTTTGGGGAAACTTGAGTGTATATTTCCCTATTCCCTAAACACTTAGAGAGATTGTGAGCGAGTGCCTCTGTTCACAGAAATGTATTCTTCAGGGACATGAGCCTCTAATTGGGCAACCTTTTGACACTTTATATATGTGCTATATTATCTATTGTCTGTCATTGTGCTTCTAACTTTGGATCCCTTATTTGGTTGTCTCTATTATTTATTTGAAAAAATTTATTGAGCTAGAAAATTTGCTTGAGGACAAGCAAAAGTTAAGTGTGGGGGATTTGATAAACTCCAATTTAGTGCATTTTTAGAGACATCTTTGGGTCAAGTTTAGAGCAATTATTATCTATTATATAAATCATTTACTTAATTTGCTCTTTATTTTGCAGAAAAAAACAGAATGCAAAAGAAGAATAAAAGTATATAAATATATATATATATATATATATATATATTTATATAGACTAAAATTAAGAGAAAGGTGAAGAAAATAAAAGGCCAGCCCAATTTAACACATATGACCAATTGGCCAAGTTGAGAAAGTTGAAGCCCACTAATTGACGTCAATTAAGAAGAGAAGAGTTGGAAGCTTGAATTAAGAATTGAGGCCCACACTTTATACGTGTGACTTGGAGAGAAAGAAAATTCACTTAACCCTAGGCTTATTCTATTATATAAAGGTGTTGAAACATGATTTGAAGAAGCCGTACATACACAACACACACAAAAAGTTCCGCACAAGAAAAAGAAGAAGGACGCAACAGTAGCGCCGGCTTGGAGAGAGGGAGTTTTGGGTACCCGTTCTTGACACTGTGAGAGAGCTTTGGAGCAGGAAAATGAGACTGGAGATTCAGAATAAGAATTTCTCTAACTTCCGGGTTATTTTTATGTCTGTAATTCATGACTCTAATTCCTATTTTATTGTTCTTTATGACTTTGGATAGCTAAATCCTCTTCTAGGGTCTTAGGTGGATCTTGCATGTTTAGAGACATTTTTTTGTTCTAATTTCATATATGAATTCCAGTTTTATTTCAATTAATTGTCCTATTGTTTTAATCACATAATTAGGATTAGCTACCCTATGCATGTTCATAATCAATTAGTTGATCAGCGACCGTACTGCAATTAGTTGGTGGACCTATAGGATAATTGGGGCTAAAATTAATGCATGACCAAACTTTAATTTAGTCTTCCAATCATTCAACCTTTTTGCTCTTTATGTTTTTCTTAAATTTAAATTCTTGCATAACCAAACAAGGGTTAGTTTAGGAAAAAGAATATTAATCGCGAATGACCAAACGAATTAATAGTTTTAGTAAAGGGATTGGTAATTAAATAAAATAAAGGAATTCGGGTAGAGTTAGACATGGGGGAATCAAAGCCTGCAAGTGAAACCGTGACCCTAGACCTCTCTCCATTGAATTAATTCTTGCATTTTATTATTGTTATTTATTTCTTTTTTATTTGTTCCATTACAATTCAAATATTTGTTCGTCTAAATAATAAATAATCTCGATTAGTTTGGTACTTGCTAATTAATCTCTGTGGACACGATAATCTTTTATACTACTTCTGCGGTAGAGTACACTTGCTCTAAGTGTGTTTTTAACGCAACAAGCGTCACCCATATGTTTAAGGGGTCAAAATAGTTATATTATGTACTTAAAATTTAAGATTATATAGACTAAGAAATATTAAGTAATACATTCATCATTTCTGATAAAAAAAGTAATACATTCATCAATGTGAACATATATTTAGTGATAAATAAAAATAAATTTTAAACCATGTTAGTTTTATCACATGGAATAAAATCAAATAAAAAAAATGAATTAAAGCGATCTGAAGATTACATAGGGGATGTATCATGTGAGGTGACTTTTATAATAAGAGGGTGATGAGAGAAGTAAATCACGGCCATATAAAAATCATATATGATTATGATTGAAAGTTATTTAGTGATCACATGACCACTTTAAAAAGTCGCATGATTTTTTGTTTTAATCTTAACCGTTCATGATTTGATCTATGACCACGATTTATTTCTCTGATCCTCTCATTATAAAACTCATCTTATTTAACAAGCCACCTCTCTCTATACACACACACACACACACACACACACACACACACACACACACACACACGAGTTAGTAAAATAGAAATAATAATAAAAGAGAAATGTTAGATGGTAAGAAAAGAAAAATAAGAAAAACAAAACAATGCACTTGGTGTGTAGTGTTAGTTGATGCCTACAATTAAACTTCTAGTGTATTTCTTACATTTCTTACAAAAATTATTCTTACTAAATAGTAGTGCTCATAATAAAAATATATTATTTATACTTTTCTGCCATAAAAAAAAACTAGATAAGCAATATTAAAAAAATTGGTGTATGCATATTTTGTTTTTGTGAATTGCTACCTTATATATGTTAGTGCATGTAGTACTCAAATTAATGCTACAATATATATATATATATATATATATATATATATATATATATATATATAAAGAGAGAGAGAGAGAGAGAGAGAGAGAGAGAGAGAGAGAGAGAGAGAGGGGGCGGGGGGAGGGAGAGAGAGGGAGGGAGGGAGAGAGAGAGAGAGAGAGAGAGAGAGAGAGAGAGAGAGAGAGAGAGAGAGAGACCTTTTTTGGGTACAGTCATACCCCATATGTTAGGGGTGGTAATTTCTACATGTAAGTGGGGAACTCCGTGGGGATTGCCCCATTCGGGGCCCGTGGGCGGGAAGTTTTTCCCCGTGGGGGTGGGTACGGGGGAGAAAATCCCCCCGCAGTGGATGTGGACGGGGATCATTCCCCCGCCCCGAATATATTATATAAATATTTTTATTATTGATATATATTATATTATAAATATTAATTTTTTAGTCTTTTTAATTTAAAATATTAAATTATTCTAACTTCTATACTTTCTAAATATTAAAATATAAAAGTAAGACTAACTTTTATATATTTTATATTAAAATGTTAGGGCCCGTTTGATGGACATGATAAGGAGACACGATATGATAAGTCTATCATATTCTGTGTCAGTCCAGTGTTTGTTGAGCCAGCAGGATATGATAACTTAATCCTGTGACTTATCCTATCCTGTCTCTGTAGTTAAAATTTTATCCTGGATTTGAGCTGGATTAGAAACCAGCAGGATAGGATAAGAAAATAATTTACTCATTTACCCTCCTAAATATATTTAAATATACAAATATGAAATTTAATAAAAAAATAAATATAAATGTATATAAAAACAAAACAAAAATAAAATTTAATGTTAAATTTAAAAATTAAAAATATTAGTACTTAATATAAAAAACAATTCTATGATAAGGGTAATTTTGTCATTTTGTATACTCTAAAAATTAAAAATATATTGAAATTAAAAAATTTAAAATAAGTGATAAAAGGGGATAAAATTATTATTAAAAAACATAAAAATAGAAAATTAATTTAATTTTTTAACAAATGAAATATAGTTGTCACAAGGGTAGTTTTGTCAATAACACACACACACACACACACACACACACACACATATATATATATATATATATATATATATATATATATATATATATATATTATTACTTATTAGCTTATCTAAAATATATAGTAGAATAACATTATACCTAAAAAAGGAATAATATATATTATTTTATTTCTTATCAGGTGTTACACATCAAACATATGATATGATGTGTCTGTATCATATCCTACCTCTATCTTGCTTCATATTTTATCATATCTCTATCCTATCCTGACCATCAAACGGGCCCTTAAAGTTTTGTTTTTTAGTCTTACTTTTATAAAAAATTTCAATTTTATTATATTATAATTTATATTTTTGCTAAGTTTTGAAATTCCTGGGGGTTTGGTCAAAAAAAAATTCGGGGGTCCCCACAGGGACCGTGGGGATCCGTGGAGATGTGGATGGAGGATGAAAACTCCCCGAAGCGGGGATCGGGGATGGAGACGGGGAACAACCTGAGAGTCGGGGACGGGGAGCGAGGGAGTACTAGAAGCTTCTCCAATAGCTCGTTTAATTTTATTGATTTCATATAAAAAATAAACTCTAATTACAAAGTCATCACATTTGGCCAATCAAGGTTGACTGAGTTGGTAAGGAGTTGACTGAGTTGGTAAGGAGTTGACTCATTTCCCACAAAGGCGTGAGTTCACTCCCGAGTCCAATGTGAGGACCTCTTTGGTGGGTGATCTGTAAACACTTCTATAAGCGCTCAAATTCCCTGACCACCTAAACTTTTTGTAACAAAAAAAAAGTCATCACATTTGAATTTGCGGTCATTCTTTTATAATTTTATGGATATTTTTTTGGTATAAACCGGGTATCCTAAACTTTTATAATTTTATAATTTAACACTGTTGCATGTCCAAGGCTGGATTCGAACCCAAGACCTTGGTTAAGCTGAAAGAGACCCCTACCATCTCATTCAAGTACTCTTGGGTATGGATATTAAATAGAGATGAATTAGCTAAAATTTATCTATATTTGAAACCATTAAACTGTGACATTTTTGGTTTATAATTGAGTCCAAAAAAAGTATTTATTAAATACTTAAGGAGTAAGTATTTATACTTAAGGAGTAAGTATTTATCTTGATTTTTGATACTCATATTTAATATGCAGCATTAACTTATTCAAAACATTTGACCTTCATATCACTCTATTCCCTCCGTTACAGAATATAAGCAAAAACTGGTCAACAGAAATTGATGTATCTGGTTCAAAATTTGGACTAGATACATCAACTTCTGTTGACTAGTTTTTACTTATATTCTGTAACAGAGTACTATTTATGATGCATTAATAACGACAGTACAAAAAAATATTTAAAGTGACAATACATTAAATATAAATTCAACACAAGAAAAAACCTTTCTTAGTTCTAGTCCTCTCTATTTAAAAAAAAATTTGAAAAAAAAAATCAAAATCAAACAATACATTGAAATGACTTAATTTCATTTAATGATGTTGGAATTTTAATTTTTCCACAAATACCCTTTTATTAAGTGGTTCAAATATACAATTAATGACAACCACTATATTAAGTGGCCTATATTTTTAACAAAAAAAACAACTCATTTTGTGGGACAAACAATTCATTTTATTAGTAGTAGTATATATTTGACCTGAGGTAGTAATCCCCAAGAAGGTAGCTTAGTTGGCGAGTAAGGGATATTGAAGGAGTGCACCAAATGTATGCAAGAAGGAGGTCCTAAGTTCAAACCCCGGAAACTAACATTTCCCCCACCCCATTAACATTGCCTATAAAAAAAAGCATTCCATGACATCTTGGAAGAAAAAAAATCACACTTTCATTTGGTCAAAATTTAACTTACATGACATAATATCCTTCCATAAAAATAATTACAGTAGTTTGACCGAGACAAAAAACTTAAAGAATATCGGAAAAAAAACATTCTATAAAGTTAAATCTATTAAAAAAGCTCAGCAAATTTATAATTTTTAACAATTGATCCCACTCATATCTCACAAAAAATATCTCACAAAATTTTCAAACTTACGTTATTTTGACTTGATTATAATAAATATGAATTAAAAGAATTTTAAAAAGTGAAGGTCAATGAAAATTAAATTTGAATATGAAAGCCATAAATGCAAATGTAAAGAGACATATTTAATGTTATAATAAAAAGATTCTAAGGGTGAGGTGGCACTTTGACACATTATATATGAATGTCATGGTCAAATTGAAAGACCATGAACTATCTGCAACTTTTTCTCGTACAAAAGTTAGCAATCTCTTCTCCCCTTACCTCTCTCCCTCTCCTTCAAAGCTCATTGCTTTTACCAACACAACACTAATTTTTCCAATCTCTTCTCTTATATTCTCTTGTCACCAACATGTTTGTTTGTTGTTCCTTAGCATAATCCACCACTCAATAAACCACTTGCCATATTCATATTTCCATTTGGGCTTTCCACCTTCCTCCAGTACCTTATATAGACAGATAGATACATATGAGTCAGAGATCAAGACAGGGTGGTCAATGGTTTTAGCCGAGAAATTAACTATAACAACCTCTCACTTACTTACCATTTACTACTCTACGTTTTTGCTTTCAACTTCAACTTTTAATCCATCACCACCTTTTAGCTTTAGAGGAAAGAAGTTTTTCAGTTAATTGAAGGATTCTCTCCTGTGGATTTTTCACTGGACATTATACAGTGTTAAATCTCTACCGTTCAATCTCCTCTTTCCACACTTTTAACATTTGTCTCTCCCTCTTTGACTTATTTAATGTGTGGTTGAGATTTCACTGTACACAGGTGACTGAGGGGTTTCAAATTGGATTAGAATTAAAATATTTGTACCCCTTTAGTCTTTAGATGTTAGGGGGAGAAAGTAAGGACCCTGCCACCAATGTCGACGGCAGTAGTCATAGAAGAACACATTCACGGTCAGTTTCATGGACAGACCAATCTCTGGCAACTCGAAAGCCGCCACCGGCAAAAAACAAATCGAGATCATTACTTCCACCTCTTCGACCTCTCTCCATCAACAAGCGTAACATTGAAGGGTGGCCATGTGCTGGATCCGACGATATTGGAGTTTGGCCACTCACGGAGACTCCAAGTGGGAGAGGGTTGATCACCGGCACAGAGTTTCAGTGCAAGAGGGACAAATTAGCATTCTATGACAAAGAGTGTTCGAGAATCGCAGAACACGTGTACCTCGGAAGTGACACAGTGGCAAAGAACCACGAGCTTCTAAGGCGAAATGGCGTTACACACGTGCTCAATTGTGTCGGGTTTGTCTGTCCCGAGTATTTCAAGAGCGACTTTGTCTACAAAACACTTTGGTTGCAGGATAGTCCAACAGAAGACATCACCAGCATTCTCTATGATGTGTTTGATTACTTTGAGGATGTTAGACAACAATGTGGGCGCGTCTTCGTTCACTGCTGTCAAGGGGTTTCTAGATCAACCTCTTTGGTCATTGCGTATCTAATGTGGAGGAATGGACAAAGCTTCGAAGATGCTTTTAATTATGTGAAGAATGCACGTGGTGTTACCAATCCAAACATGGGTTTTGCTTCTCAACTTTTGCAGTGTCAGAAAAGGGTGGTAAAGGTAAATGCTAATGCTAATGCAGCTCCTCCGAGTCCTACTGCAGTTCTTAGAATGTATAGAATGGCTCCTCATTCACCCTATGACCCTCTTCATTTGGTTCCTAAAATGGTTAATAAGCCTTGTGCAAGCGCACTAGATTCTCGTGGTGCATTTATTGTACAAGTTCCTTCTGCTATATATGTATGGATTGGCAAAAACTGTAGTTCTGTTATGTCTTGTAATGCAAGATCAGCAGCCATTCAAGTTGTTCGATATGAGAAGTCATTGGGACCAATTCTTACCATACATGAAGATGAAGAGCCAAAGGAATTTTGGGTTGCTCTTTCCAACCATCAATTGTTTTGTGATGACAAGGGGGAGGTTAAGAAGGATGTGGTGTTGTTTCCTTGTGATGAAAAAATGAAGATTGATGATGATGATGATGATGCAGCTGATATGGGGATTTGTCCGAGGAAAGTTGATGAGTATGATTTGGATTTTGGGATTTTCCATAAGGCACTTGTTGGTGGGGTTGTTCCACCTTTTTCTGTATCCAATAATGGATCAGAAACTTGCCTTCCTGTTAGGGAAAATGGTTGGGGTAAACTGAGGAGGAAGTTTGCTAGTAGTATCATGAAAGGGTTCTTCACATCCTCACCCAAAGATGAATTGACGGTGAATATGGGAGAGGAAAAACAACATTTTGTGGTTGATCCTTCACCACCTTCACCAAAGCTTCTTTGTGGTGGTTCATCAGATTACATTGAATTTGTTCCTAGTGGTAAAGATAATCATCAACTCGTTGATCACTGTGTTCCTAGTGTTGATTCATCACTGCTACCATCCCCTCATCGAATATCGAATTCTTTTCCTTGTTTTGTAAGTAGCAGCCCGAAATTCAACTCCGAATCGCCAACACTTTCTCCTTCCAGTTCCTTGGCATCTTCACAATCGTCTACAATATGGTCTGATTTGTCATCCATGCCATCTAGGCAGCCATTACCTTCTGGCCTGGAACCAACTGAACCCTTTTATGAAAGATTCTCTTCACTTCACAAAGAAGTTGTCTCTTCATCTTCAGAGGAACTTTTGGCTGATCACACATTGGTAGGAACAAACCCTTCTTTGCCATGCAAAGGATCTAAACCCTCTATTGCAGAGCGCAGAGGGAGGAAACTGCCACCTCAAATGTTGGTGGTACCCTCTGTCAGTGAATCATCTCGTGCCCACAAGATCCTAGTAACATCAAAGACCTTCACTCTGCCTGACTGATATGAAGTAGCTGCAGTAAATCATTGTAGATCCTACCTGAAGAAGACTTTCAAGAGAAAGCTAACCAATGACAATGATTCAGTTTTGTTCTGTATAGTATAGCCATAGTTGAGCCTATAATCTATTTTTGTAGGTAAATATACATTGTTGCCCAAATATTGGAGCAAGCCTACAAAGCGTACTGTATAGGCTGAGCAATAAAAACAACACAAATTCATGCAGACCGTGTAATCAAATTTAAGTGAATATAAAGTCTGTGTTTCTATCGTGACTAGTCAAATTGATAACTCATAATCCCAACTCCCAAATTTAATCAAATGTTGAAATTACTAACTGCAATGATTCTTGACTCCAATGTGTCCATTTCCTTAGGGTGTATATTAATTACCAATCAAATGCAGATAACATTTTACACTCAATTGCAGAGTCTTACCAACGAGTCTAAATTACCTGCCTGAAAAAAAAACCAAATCAAGAACATGTTACACTCAATAGTATTACCAATTCAATCAATTTAACCACAATTGAAGTAATGAGCAAAAAATCAACACCCTCTTTGGTTCAATGAAAGGTCTGTTTTTTAAGATTTCATTACTTACTGGTTTTTGTTACGGTATCATTAGTTTTAATTCCTATACCTTTAAATTTTGACAGCTGCAAAACTTGCTCCAGAAAATCTGGGCCACGATTCCATTCTTCAAATACTTGATCTATCTCTTCTTTCTCTCTCTTTCAATGTTAGATATAATTTGAAGATCAAGAATCGTACAAATCAGAAGCTAATTATGGTGAATGCTAATGTATCACATTTGATAGGACATGATTCATTCCTGTTTCTTTTTCTTATTCAGTACAACTAAAACACAGCAGTTTCAGCATATAATCTCCAGCAAACTAGTTAAGCTACTTACCACAAACCTACCCTTAGTAGCTTAACCTTTCTAGTTTTTCTTCCTCTGGATAGAAAATATGACATTACTGAGACTCACAAACCTACCCTTAGTAGCTTAACCTTTCTAGTTTTTCTTCCTCTGGATAGAAAATATGACATTACTGAGACTCCGAAACCTGTCTGTACATTGCAATCAAATGCATTCTTAGTCTGGGAAATGCTGTACGTGTCAAGTAGATTTTGCCTGCAAAGGAACACATCAAGTCACCAACCATGTCAGATCAGATCAGAACAAGATTGAATGAACATTAACTTTAGCAAAATGGGGGATAACCAACAACAACAGCAGAAGGAACAAAATCTGAGTCGGATCAGATTTCCATTGTAAATACGGTAATAATTCAAATGATATTGTAATATCCAAAGGTGCTGGATTTCAATTTGGTAAAGGAAGCAATAATAAGTTAATAACGAAGAAACAAGTGCACTAGAATGTTTTACCAGCAAAAGTTGTAGAAATATAGGACAGTATTTTGGGAAAATTGGACTAAATATTCCAGGTACCAAAAACCCTCCAAGAAAGTGTTCAGAATCAAAAGTAATGATAACAAATAGCAAAACGACAATACTATTTTTGGCACAACAGGATTGTACTGCATACTCAAACATTTGCATCCAGCAAATTATATTCATCCTTACATCTTTATTGAAGAACCTTTCCTTACTAAAAAGCATTTTCCATATAAAAAATATTCCCAAATTCCTTTTCTCAAATTAGTTTTGTCAGTGACAGAGGATACAATAGACATGAAAAGAGTTTTATGAGAAAAAGGAGAACCATTCATAATATATGCATAACCTGACAGCTAATGATAACTCATTATCTGTTGACTATACCACACTCTTCCTACTGAAATTTGAGGCCATAATCATGTACATAATTCAAATTCAAAGAGCAGTAAATTAAATAATTTGAAGGATTCAAATGTTCCTTACATGCGAAAGCCTCCCCAAGTAAACACTCCTCTTTGCGAGCATTACTGTTAAGATGACAGGAACCATTGCAGCAGACAAATGCTTAAGTGTGTGACCACTGACGATATGAAAAGTGCATTTATAAATCAATCTATCAGCAGCCTCTTGGAGCATAGCTAGGGGATAAAATCCTGCCAAAATTTAATTTGAAATTGGCAGCCATTCAAAGGAGTATACATCGAAAAAGTATAGTAATAATGTACCAAAAGTACAAACCTGCAGCCAAGAGCCAATATGTTGAATGTGTGTACATTGGAGGCAATAATAAAGCCATGAGAGGTATGGCAATGCATGGTACAGTTTGGGCCAGAAGATATGGACGGATGTCACCAAAGAACCTACATTAGAAAAAGGGTAAGTGAAAAAAGGAGCAAGAGGAACAACTATGTTGAAGAGCCAAAGTTTGCTCAATTATTTTATGGCTACTACCTATGAAACCTAGGTACTCAGCTCAACTGGTAGTGGGTATTTAAGAATCTAGGTACTTATCCCTTAGGTACAAGGTTCAACACCTACCGAAGGTAAAAACTCACAAATTAGAAGTCCTATGAGTGACAGGCTTGGTAGCAAGCAAAGGTGGCTGGTCTGTCATTCACGATCTTCTCACTCCCCTAGGTTAAAAGTCTGGGTACTTATCCCATAGGTAGAAAGTTCAACACTCACGAAATGCAAAAACTTCCATCCAATGGTGACCAAAGGGGTTAGAAGATCATGATGACAGACTCAATAGCACGATAGGGTGGACGGTCTGTTACAAAAACTCTGGTTTTAGGTATATCCCACGTCCAACACGTACCAAACAACAACAACCGTGTGCAAGTACAATAGGTCTTATCGCAATAAGGACGTTCTCTCCGGTTTGCCTCTTGTTTGCCTCTTTAGGTTAATGTCTTGCTCCCATTCGGCCTTCATTGCTCGCGATTGAGGTCCTCTCTATCAATGTTAGGGTGGACGGTCTGTTACAAAAACTCTGGTTTTAGGTATATCCCACGTCCAACACATACCAAACAACAACAACCGTGTGCAAGTACAATAGGTCTTATCGCAATAAAGACGTTCTCTCCGGTTTGCCTCTTGTTTGCCTCTTTAGGTTAAAGTCTTGCTCCCATTCGGCCTTCATTGCTCGCGATTGAGGTCCTCTCTATCAATGTTTTGTTTGCGTTGTGATATCTCTTCTCCATTAGAGATGGATGCGCTTTCAAATGTTTAGCTTCAGTTTGAGTGACTTGCTACCATCAAATGGAAATTAATTCATCCTAGGGGATCACAATATTCAAAAGAACTAGCCTAACTTTATGGGGATCACAATCCACAAATGTGCACTCACAAATACAATAAATCTCCCATCTATAAGACAGCTGTGTTTAGAGTTGATTATCTGTATGAAGACAACTTTGTTCATATAGAGGAGAAGCAATTCATCAAACAAGTTACAGGGGGAATTCAAATACAGTAGCAATGAGTAAGAAAAAGAAGAAACTAGTCCAAATGAAAGAGATGAATTAGGCTTGCCTCCAATACACACTGCTTATTATACCCGACATAATTAGTGGTAACATCGAAATGTTTCCCATCTTCACATCAATCCTTTCAATGATGAGGATCGCCATCAGTGATGTCATAGCAACAGTCATCTTCATGAATAGACAAAAATTATGGAATCAAATTTGTCAAACAAAATTGCAAAAAAAAAGACAAAAATAAATAGTAATGGCTGAATTCAACTTCCATTGCATATTATTAAGTCAACTCACCGGCAACCTGTCACACACAAGGCCATTGTCATTTGGGCCCAGATGATAGTATGAAGATCCAAAACCAACTGAAATCACGGCAACATAAAAGCATGTCCAACCCCATAGCTCACCTTGCAAACTTTTGCCACAAATTGAAATTTCAGTTTCATAATTCACAACACCAATCACTGAATCACGTAATCAAATAATTCACAAATTGAAAAAAAATGAAAGTACCTGAAGTTAAAATAGTTCCTATGATGACAAAGCATAAGACCAACAACACCAATAACCAGGAATGGGAAATTTGATATCACATTAAGTGCATTGGGAATGCCTGAAGAACAATTGAAAAGAAATCAAAAAATATAATAGTTAATTTTATTTTATTCTTTTAAATTTTCAAACAAATTGAGTGGCCTCAGTTACTTCAAGAATAAGATCACTTCCTTTTTAAAGGTTGCTTAATTTGGGGATGGAAAAAAGTGAAGAATTACCGAAAAGCTCGCGCTTGTCAGCGAAATCATGATATTTCTGAGGTTGAGGAATGGATGGGGTTAGGAACATGAGTAAAATGAAGAAAGCAAGTGCAGCTAGAGCTAATAGCGATGCCTGCGAAGTGCGTTTTGACATTGTTATTGCAGAGAAAGTAGATAGGAATGGGATGAGATGAGACGGATTGATTTTGTGAGAGATAGAAGCCGCAGCCACGGAAGGCATGAAGTAGGAGAAAGGCGGTGGCGTGGGCGGTGGCGGTGTTGGTCGCCATTGGCTATCAGCCAAGAAGTACCGCACCAGATGGCTAACTTGTTATTTCTTTTTTTTTTTTTTTTTGGCTAAATATCACTTTTTCATTTATCTTACCTCTAGATTTCACTTTGGTCCTTTATCTCTTTTTTGGTCCGTTTTGGTCTTTTATCTTTCATTTTTGTTTTATTTTGGTCTCTGACATTAGTTTTTTCTAACGGACGCTACACTGACAGTTAACTGCTGACGTGGCGTCCATCTTCATTAAATGACGTGGCAAAATTAATATTATTTAATTCCAATTGAATTGAAATTAACAAAAACTAAAACATCAAAATAAATAAATAAAAAGGGAAACAGATCTGGAAACAATCAACAACATTCCAGAACTTTTAAAAACAATCAACAACATCTTCGTAGCCTCACATTCAACAACATTCCAAAACATTTAACATCTTCAAACCCAGAATTTTTAAAAATAGTCAACAACATTCAACAACAGAAAACACAAAATCTAAATAAAACTAAAAACAGTAAAATAAAACTAAAAACATTCAACATCTTCTCCACTAATTGAATCCAGTGATTTAGGCAACTGTATTGTTTGATCTTGAATGAGTTTTGATCGCAAGAAAAAGATCTAAAGAAGCCCTAAATCAATTTCGTAAAACAACGAGTTTATGGGTTTTCGTCATTGATGCAGATCTGAGTTGCAGTTTCAATTTAGTTTCAGTTTGGTCCTCTACGTTTTCATTTAGTTTTTGGTCCTCTACGGTTTCTTTTAGTTTCAGTTTGGTCCCCTATGTCTTTTTTTAGTTTCATTTTGGTCCCCACTATCTCATTTTCTTCCCCCTCATCTCTATTCATCTTCACAGAAAACATCTTACCCATGGCTGAAACCCAAAAATTAAAAACCCTAATTTTGAATAAATCTGAATTTACATAAAATTTGGGAACGAAAAAAATCATAAACAACGTACAAAGGATCGCACAAACTAAAGTCCCCATTTCTCTCACCCTTTCATCTTCGCTATTGTTGTTGTTGTTCGAAACCCAGAATCGCAATAACTAGAAAAAAAATGGGTTTCGATTTCTGGGTTTATTATTGTTGTTGTTGGAATAAGAACAAAATGGGTTTCTAGGCTCTCAAAAAAAAAGAACTTGTTGTTGTGATGAAATGAAAGTGTTCTTGTGATTAAATGAACTTGTTGTTGGAAGAAGAATGTGTTCTTGTGTTGAAGATGTTGGGTTTAAGTTTCTGGGTTGTTGTTGAAGAATTCTAGGTTGTTGTTGAAGAATTGTTATTGTTGGAGATGAAGTTTATGTTTTGTTTTTTTAAAAATTCAAAAACGAAATTGCTTATGTGTAAAATGTTAGCCAATTAAATAATACATGTTTTGCCACGTCATTTAATGAATTTAAGACACCACGTCAGCAGTTAACTTGTCAGCGTGGCGTCCGTTAGAAAAAACTAACGGCATAGACCAAAATGAAACGAAAATGAAAGATAAAGGACCAAAACGGACCAAAAAAAGATAAAGGACCAAAGTGAAACCTAGAGCAAAGATAAAGAACTAAAAGTGATATTTAGCCTTTTTTTTAAACAAAAAATGGCTCACTTGTTAGTTGTTATAATATTTTTTGAAGTCACAGTAAACTTTACCATATTTCACAAAAGTTCAATTTATTGTATATAATATTTATAATATATCAAGTTGATCTCGAAACTCTTTTGTAAAAATTAAAGACTAAATTAATATATTATAAATGTCATTGACTAAATTGAATTTTTGTGATATTTCAAAGATGGATTAGGCAAAAATTCATATTTTTTTTGACCAAAAAAAATGTTCTTAGTTTTTTTTGACCAAAAAAAATTCATCTTCTATGCTAGGAATAAATATGTTTTTAGTTTTTAGTCCAACAAAATTTATTTGTGAATTTTGATTTTAGTCCCTATAAAAGTTTCACCCACTTTTAGTCACCACATTTTCCTTTGTCGCTACTTTTAGATCCTTGTGACTTTTAATAGCCCTTAAAAGCACTATAGAATATCCTAAAAAGTGCTATTAAAGGTTATGAGGATTAAAAGTTCTTTTTTTTTAGATTAAAAAGTTTAGGTGTGTTGGGTTTCAGTGGCTCATTTCAAGATATTGTGAGAATTAAAAATAGGTGAAATATTTTACAAAGACCAAAAATAAAATTTGCAAAGTTCATAGAGACCTAAAACATATTTTTCTTTTTATTTTATTTTTGTTATTACCACCGAACGTCTCAATCTTTTATCTTTCTTTCATTTGTGATACTGGTGTCGTCTTCAAAGAAATAAACTATGAGAAAAATTTGAGTGTACTATGTTGTTACTTTATATATTGTTATAGATAATAATTATTATTTTGTTAAATATAATTTTAGTCTCTAAGTTTTCATTTTTAGTCAAAATTTTTTTTTCTTTTATCACACTAATATTTGTGTTTGCACTTTAGTTCCCACTTATATTCTTTTGCACTTTTCGCAAATGAACTGTATGATGACACCCGCTAGTAGGGTGAGAATACGCTGGACCGAGCTAGGCTTTGCATGGCCTGGGCCTGGCCTGCATTAAAAATATACTGGGTCTGAGTTTAGTCTGTGGCCTGTGATAGACCAACTTTTTGAGGCCTAACCTGGCCTTTTGGAAAGCCTGACGAGACCTGCAAGCCTGTTCAAAAGCCTATTTCACAAAAAAAATTACGAAAGTCTACAGCATTTGAGTAGTGTACGTAGACCTTGTAAATAGACGAACAAGCTAATCGATCAACGAAATTAAGCTCTAATTCAAGATCTAACAAAATCTTTTAGAGAATTATCTTTATAAGACATTTTATTTAAATTTTATTTTATAGTAATACTTTTTTTTGACACAGTTATAGTAATACTTTTAAATATGTTAAAAATTGATGTAGGTCATCATTTTGAATAAACATAAAATATAAGCAAATTTATAAGTTTAACAAAGTAAAAAATTTAATATAATAATAGTAGTAATGAAAAATATTATTAATATTTATTTAAATAGACCGTCCTGGTGGGCCTAAAATGCTTTTTCGATGGCATGTAGTCTAACCTTTTTACCTAAATAGGCTTTTAAAAAAGTCTTAGTCTTATCTATTTAAAAAAAAGCCTGGTCTCGTCTGGCCTGGGCCTGATGTAGGCTGGGTCGTAGCCCGTAGGCCCCTGTAGGCCGACCTGGCCTATTCCCACCCCTACCTGCTAGGGATGGCAATCGACCGGGTAGAGGCGGAGAGTACTCGTCGGTAAAATTCAAAATTAAAATACTATTTTAAAAAATATATAGTTATAAAATCCATGTGTTTGGAAATACAATAAATTTACCTTGTAAAGAAAAAATTACAATGAGTTTATACCGATAGCGTGTGATATTTTTCCACCAAGACCACTACAAAAAAACAGTGCATTAGCGACAGATTTTTCCCTCGCTAATGCCTGTTTTTCCCTCGCTAATGACCGTTAGCGACAAAATTAACGACGGACTAAAACCGTCGCTAAAAAGCTTGTCGCTAATTATTAGCGACGGATTTAATTCCGTCGCTAATGACCGCCACGTGTTAGACTATGAATCATCAACATTAGTGACGGAATTCCGTCACTAATTCTGTCGCTAATATATGCCACATGTCCATATTTGGTTAGAAATATTAGCGACGGAATTCCGTCACTAATTCCGTCGCTAATGACCCCTGATTTTTTTTTTTTAGAAAACCTACTTTTTAAAAACCATGTCTATTATTACCTACTATAATTACGATAAATGCGAAAATCCGAATTAACAATAAAATCGAAATCAACAATACAATCCCAATTAACAATAAAATCCGAATCAAAATATACTAGTTCGAAATGTTAAAACATAATACTTAAATATCAAACGAATACAACAAAGTCCTAATAGCGAGTATCAGCATACCCCTCAGACTCAGACCCATTTGGATGTTTGCAGTTATAATACTTCAATATCTTCGCCTGCGTACGGATAAAATTCAAGAAGTCTTCCTGCAAAGTTGTCTACACCTGTTCATGAGTCTGCAGCCGCTGCTCCTGATCCTGAATGACCTGTGCCTGAGCCTGCACCTGCTGCCTAAGTTGCGCGGTCTCCTCATCTGTAGCAGGAGGAGGAGGAGGATGTCCACTGCTAGAAGGCCCGCTAGTGTCGAAGTGATCAACCCCAGAGTCCAATAACGGCGCCAAGGGCCCCGAACCATACAGGCGACCCTTATTCGGCCCACCTACCGCCTTCTTCCAATTGCGGTTCACCAGAGCTATGATCTCAGGGGGAAGTGAACCAAGTGAGCCAGGGTTCCAGGTCCCCTGAGTCGGCTAAACCATCGTCTCACTAACCTCCTCTTGTTTTCCATAACCAGATAACATAGCATAATTAGCGTTCCATTTTAAGAAAACAAAATTCTTTAATACAAATCAAGTTGTATATACCTGAGTTTTCCTAGAGCGCTCATCAACATACTCTGTAGTACCCTTCCTCAAATGTGTTGCCCTGTGAAGCTCAGGAATAGTGATATCGCGTCCAGCCTTCTTACTCTGTAATAATGAAACACATTTTCAATTATTGCTAATCACCCTAAATAAACTAAAATAACACACAAATTTAAAATAATTTACCAATCTGACAGCATGCTGAGCCTGGTTGACGGAGCCGCAACAGTGAAGCGAGCCACCCTTTTCAGAATTTCTATTCTGCTTGGCCTTTTCAGCTTTTTCTTTGTAGCTCGCAGTAGCCCAAAGGTCCTTGTAGGCATTCCAAACACGGCCAGGGATGTATTTCGGCTGCTTATCTTTACACCGCAGTTTATAAAGCAAATCCGACAATTGCTTGCCCATTCTTTTGAAAAAAGTTTCTGCACAGCTACATCATGTTCGGGCAACCACGTCAACTTAGACTGTATTAAGCAAAATAAAAATATGTATTATTATATTTAACATAAAAAAATTAAAACTAACAATATCTGTAATGACATAACTAACAATTACCTTAAACAAATCCAAAAGTTTTCCCCTTTCCTCATCATTGACTTTTGTCCACTTTTCATGATAAGTTTTAAAATACATTTTCATAATAACATATGTGATATGCGATGAAGCGGCCTTCGCAGGAAGCAACCTGCATAACAAAACATATATATCAAAGAATCAAACATATATATATATATATATATATATATATATATATATATATATATATAAGTCATTGCATAATTAATTTAAACTAAAAAACTCAAACAATACTTACGCGTTACCATAGGGATAGATGACTTTGTGTTTGATACCATCATTGCCGACAACCACCTGCACATCCTCTTCATCGGTCGATGAATCTGAATCAGTAACACCAACATGGGGTGTTGACCAAGTGACTTCAAACACAAGAGGGGGGGTGAATTGTGAAATTAAAAATAGCACTTAAAAATAAAGTCTTTAAAAGCAAGTTGATCAAGTAAAGTAAATTGCTTAAGAAAATGTTTTGATTTGAATAAGAGCGATAAGGAAATAAATACAACTTGCAAGGAAAATAAAAGAGATGAAGGGAAAGAAGAAGACACACAGAGTTTTATACTGGTTCAGCCAATCTTCAGGCCTACGTCCAGTCCCCAAGGAAAACTCCAAGGGATTTTAATCAATCACTAGCTTTTAAAACAGGTTCAGCTAGAAACCTTTACAAAGACCTTTTTACAAAAACCCGGGATATCACCTCCCTATGTAAAAGACCTTTAAAAACCTAGAGATATCACCTCTCTATGAAAACACCAAGAGATATCACCTCTCTTGAATAACTTGGGATCACACCCAACCAAGAGATATCACCTCTCTTGAATACCTTGTGATCACACCCAAAAATAAGAAACACAAAGGATTTTGATAAGACACTCAATAGTGTGGATAAAACAAATTGAAGCACAAGTTTACAATTCAAACTATATGAAATATAAAGCTCTCAAAATAAAATATTTAGCAAGTGTAAGAATAGTGAGAGTGATGAGAAGAATACTAGAATTTCAGATGCAAGTGTGAGGTGTGTTCAGAGTGAAAAATGAGGCATCTATTTATAGGCTTTAGGAAATAAATGATATTGAGTTATTTATGGAAAATGAGATAATCGATTATTGGCTTGAATGCCTTGGATATGATAATCGATTAGATGTTTTCCTTAAAACACGGATGAATCGATTATGTGCTCTGTTAAAATATGAATGAATCGATTATGTGCTCTGTTAAATCCTAAGAATCGATTATGTGCCTCAAAGGGAAAAGGAAAGAATCGATTATGTGGTTGCTTTCATAGAGAAGGAAATCGATTCTTTGCTTAAATGAAGGAAGTGTTGAAATCGATTATTGGCTTGCTAAAATCGATTGTATGCTTGAATGTGGCATGCTAAAACTGATTATATGCTTGAGTGTCATGCTAAAATCGATTATGTTCTTTTCCAAAAACATTTTCATATATTATGTTCTTGTCCTATTTAATCATGCATGCATGAGGTTTGTTGAAAAAATATTTTCATGCAAAATCATTTTTATGAAACATATTGTGAGTGTGTGATTTATTTTAAATTAGAGAGCTTTATTTTCACTTACAAAATGTCCTAATACACACACAACAACAAAAACAACTCTTGACTTGAGCTTGATTACATTTTTCTGGTTTTTGCAGTCTAGTCCTTTTTTACTTTCTTTTGTCGATCATCAAAACCAGATTATTCCTGTCATGGCATATATTCACATTCTCCCCCTTTTTGATGATGACAAACATCATTAGGAGAGATTTGCTCAATGAATGGGTTAGATAAGAATATTTCATAACAATGTATACATCAGAGATAAGCGCAGATTATACTCCCCCTTTCTATATGCAAACATTTAAAGAATACTCCCCCTGAAACATGCAAATCACATAACTCTCCCCCTTTTGGCATTATCAAAAAGCGGGAAAAATAAATAAATCATGTCAAGGCATATATTCAAACGATAAGTGAAAATCAATTTGCATGAAATTTTCAAAAGCCTCATTTTGGAACTCACCACTGTGATCACTTCGGATAGATGCAATAGTTAAACCTTTTTCGTTTTGAATGATCTTATCAAGTTTTCGAAAAGCATCAAAATCGTCGTTTTTATGAGAGATAAACAAGGTCCATGTATAGCGAGAGTAATAACTAGTGCATAGTAATTGCCACCATAAGACAAGTAGAAGAATCAAGCACGACCTTATTACCTTTGTCGCAAAGTTGACCAATACTCAGCAAGTTATGCTTGAAGCCTTCAACTAATAATGCATTTTCAATAACAGGATTTGGTTTCTTACCAATAGTGCCGACGCCACTAATTTTACCTTTTGTATTGCCACAATAAAACACAAGTCCCCTTCTTTTTGGAGCTAAATGAGAGAACTTCTCTTAGTCTCCTGTCATGTGCTTTGAACAGCCGCTATCTAGATACCACTTTGAGCTTTTGGCTTTCAAGCACACCTACAACACAAAATCAATTTTTGGCTTTTGGTACCCAAATCATCTTGGGTCCTTTTGGGTTAGTCTTGGGAATTGTGCCCTTTGGAATCCACTTCCATTTGTCATTCATATCAATGTTCTTTCTTGCATTACAAATAGAAGATGTGTGACCTTTTCTACCACAATAATAACATTTTGTAAAAGGGCTACTAGATGTGATGTTGGGACTAAAAAACTTTTTGAAAGATTTTTCATGATTCTTTGGTTGATAGCCAAACCAGCTTTATCATAAGTTCCCATTTGGTTTCCAAAAATGATATTTAGATTATCTCTTCCCCTGGTGAATTTTGCAAGAGTGTTGTGCAAATCATCAATTTTATTTTTCAAAACATTGCACTCTTCACATTTGAGAGTACTCTCCTTTTTATTTTCATAAGAGTTGCAAGAGGAACCTTCACTTACGAAAATTTGTTTTTCTTTAAGAACATCTATTTCCTTGTTTAAGGTTTCAATTTTGGATTGAAGAGAGGAAATAGTTTTATTAGACTTTGAAACAATTTTCCTAAGTTTAGTTGATTCATTATCTAGTTTTTCACAAACGCTAAGCTCATCATAAGTTAAATCAAGTTCAGTTTCAAAGGAGTTTACCTCATCTTCCTCATGCTCTGCCATGAGACATAGTTTTGCTACCTCATTTTCGGATTCATCGGATGATTCCATATCATTTTCATCCCAAGCGATATACGCCCTTCTTCTTTTTGCTTTATTTCGAAGATCTCTATCCGGTTTCTCATGTTTTTGACTTTGAGGACAATCCGGCTTTATGTGCCCCTTTTTACCACATTTATAACATGTTGGGTTGAAGGAAGTTCCTTCCTCATTTTTGCTTTGAGGATTTGGTTTACCTTTATACCTCATGAACTTTTTGAACATTCGAACCATTTCACTCATGTCTTCATCACTTTCATTGGAGCTATCATAATCTTTCGTGTCACTTTCTTTGATACATGCTTTTAGCGCAAATCCTTTATTTTTCTTTTCACCTTCCTCACTTTCAATGAGTCGATTTAATTCGAGCTCATGTTCCTGCAATTTACCAAACAAGGTGGTTAAGTCCATAGAAGATAAATTTTTAGATTCCGAGATAGCTGTCACTTTGGGTTGCCAATTTCTATTTAGGCATCACAGAACTTTATTGGTCAAGTCCTCATTTTCGAAAGATTTTCCAAGGCCTCTAAGATGGTTAACTATATGGATGAAACGTTTGTTTAGTTCTTGGATGGTTTCACCCGGTTTCATCCTAAATAGCGCATACTCATGAGTTAATGTGTTCATTCTAGCCCTTTTGACCTCGGTAGTACCTTCATGGGTCACTTGAAGGGCGTCCCACATTTCCTTGGCGGTTTTACAATGTGATACGCGATAGAACTCATCGATGCTTAACGCAGTTGTGATGATGTTCTTAGCTTTCAAATTGTATTGAACCTTTTCTTTTTCATCTTTGGTCCAAAGAGATCTAGGCTTGTTCACCATTTCATCATTAACAAGATGAGTGGGAACAAATGGACCATTTATGACAGCATCCCAAATATCACAATCTACTCCTTCAATAAAAAATTTCATTCTTGTTTTCCAATAATCATACCCTTCACCATTGAAAGATGGGGGTCTGTTTAAGGAGTCAATGTTTGAAGTCATCTTGCCTCTTGAGACAGTTAGTCTTTACCAAGAGTCTAGCTCTGATACCACTTGTTGACCAAGTGACTTCAAACACAAGAGTGGGGTGAATTGTGAAATTAAAAATAGCACTTAAAAATAAAGTCTTTAAAAGCAAGTTGATCAAGTAAAGTAAATTGCTTAAGAAAATGTTTTGATTTGAATAAGAGCAATAAGGAAATAAATATAACTTGCAAGGAAAATAAAAGAGATGAAGGGAAAGAAGAAGACACGCAGAGTTTTATACTGGTTCGGCCAATCTTCAGGCCTACATCCAGTCCCCAAGGAAAACTCCAAGGGATTTTAATCAATCACTAGCTTTTAAAACAGGTTCAGCTAGAAACCTTTACAACCAAAGACCTTTTTACAAAAACCCGGGATATCACCTCCTTATGTAAAAGACCTTTAAAAACCTAGAGATATCACCTCTCTATGAAAACACCAAGAGATATCACCTCTCTTGAATAACTTGGGATCACACCCAACCAAGAGATATCACCTCTCTTGAATACCTTGTGATCACACCCAAAAATAAGAAACACAAAGGATTTTGATAACACACTCAATAGTGTGGATAAAACAAATTGAAGCACAAGTTTACAATTCAAACTATATGAAATATAAAGCTCTCAAAATAAAATATTTAGCAAGTGTAAGAATAGTGAGAGTGATGAGAAGAATAATAGAATTTCAGATGCAAGTGTGAGGTGTGTTCAAAGTGAAAAATGAGGCATTTATTTATAGGCTTTAGGAAATAAATGATATTGAGTTATTTATGGAAAATGAGATAATCGATTATTGGCTTGAATGCCTTGGATATGATAATCGATTAGATGCTTTCCTTAAAACACGGATGAATCAATTATGTGCTCTGTTAAAATATGAATGAATCGATTATGTGCTCTGTTAAATCCTAAGAATCGATTATGTGCCTCAAAGGGAAAAGGAAAGAATCGATTATGTGGTTGCTTTCATAGAGAAGGAAATCGATTCTTTGCTTAAATGAAGGAAGTGTTGAAATCGATTATTGGCTTGCTAAAATCGATTGTATGCTTGAATGTGGCATGCTAAAACTGATTATATGCTTGAGTGTCATGCTAAAATCGATTATGTTCTTTTCCAAAAACATTTTCATATATTATGTTCTTGTCCTATTTAATCATGCATGCATGAGGTTTGTTGAAAAAATATTTTCATGCAAAATCATTTTTATGAAACATATTGTGAGTGTGTGATTTATTTTTTATTAGAGAGCTTTATTTTCACTTACAAAATGTCCTAATACACACACAACAACAAAAACAACTCTTGACTTGAGCTTGATTACATTTTTCTGCTTTTTGCAGTCTAGTCCCTTTTGACTTTCTTTTGTCGATCATCAAAACCAGATTATTCCTGTCAAGGCATATATTCACATGGGGTTCATCAGTATACGCATCACCATGGGGCTCAGCTGGTGTAAGCATCGATAACCCTGGTGTAGGCATATATCCAGCTGGTGGAGACGTAGGCTGAACCACCGGTGGGGAAATTGGAGCGGTGGTCTGAGGCGTCCCAATAAATGAGTTATTCCCAATATTAACTAATGTCACCCCACGTTGTCTACGACGATGATGCCTCTTCCCATGTCTCGATGGGTCCGAACTTTCTCCTGGATGCATATCTATGAACAATAACAAGATTCTAATAATAATGATAACAAGAACAATAATATAATCACGATAATTAGAACATTAATGTAATAATGATAACAACATTAATACTAATATAATGAAGACAATTAGAACATTAATGTAATAATGATAACAACATAATCTAATAATTATAACAACATTAATACTAATATAATGACGATAATTAGAATATTAATGTAATAATGATAACAACATAATCTAATCTAATAATGATAACAACATTAATACTAATAAGACAACTCTAAATATTCATATTCTTCGTCTTCTTCATCTTCAGTATATTCTTCCTCCTCTTCATCTCTAGTCTCTTCTTCCTATTCAGTCACTTCTGGTACTGGTTCAACTGGTTCAACTTCTTCAACGTAGAGTCGATCATCACGTAATGTATCAATTGGTTCAACTTCAATTACCTCATTAACTCCTGACATTTCATCCACTTGATAAGGAACCTCATCCTCCGCATCAGTTGCTTCAATGCGACCCCGTGGTTTTGTCTTAATTGCAACACACCAGCCCCTCTTAGTTGATGGATATGAAACATAATACACCCGTCTCACATTTTCTGGCATGATCAACGAGTCATAAAGTTTATACCTTCTATCCATTCGAATGTCCACGGTATTGCATTTTGGATTCAATTTCGTTCCTCTAACTGATGGATCAAACCAACTACAATAAAATAAAACTATTCTCTTTTGATAGTCCAAATGGGTATTCAAGTTCATATATTTGTTGGATCACACCATAGTAGTCACCTTCACCTCCTTCTGTTTCCCCTTTAACATATACCCCACTATTAATTGTTTGTTTTCCCTCACTCCATGATTGGGTGTCAAATTTGTAACTGTTAACTAGGTACGTGTGCCACTCAGTCACCTCACGAAAAGGACCATCGGCTAAGTTCCTCAAGTGTCGGATTAAGGGAGTTGGTTCGGCTTCATAAACCTAAGTAATCACATATGGAAAAAAATATGTCATATCTCATAATCTACTTTAAACGTTTGACATTAAAACATTAATTTTATTTACTTACTCTAGCAGTAAACCATGATGGAAAACTTTCATGTATACGAACAGAAGATTCTTCAGCGCATATTCCCTCACTTCGTAAGAATGCACTGAAAATGAATTATTTATACTCTTTAAAATTGAAAATTGATCAAGACATGATTTAGCTTCATACTCTAATGGTGTATACAGATTAAAAATTGAATTGAAGCATACTTACTCAAGATATGGTTTAACTTCAGTGCAATTGATCAAGACATGAACATGTGCTGATTCATACTCTTTACCTGATAACCAGTTGGTCGACTTCTTTCCCGAGGGGCGACTGTTGTGCGAAAAGTAGTTTGTGCAAGTGTACACAATCGCAACAAGTAATATACTGATAATTAGAGATCATACCCACAGGGATTGATGTTAATTTAAGAGTTTAAGTAGTTAACAACTTAGTGAAATGGACAAAGTAAAATAACAAATTTTTGAACATGAATATAAGAAAGATATTGCTACAACAGTATGAAAGTTCAAGATTTTATAAAATGAGTTGGACTACTCTTTGTTGAATAAATCCCCAAAAGTAAGGCGCTATAACATTAGACGCTATAACGTTAAGTACTGTAGCATATGATTTTGTGCCTTTCGGTCACTAACGCTAGGATTTTGTTACAAGATTCCTATGTCTAGGTTCTAAATAAGTCCACCCATGTATAATGAAGAACCCACAGTATTCACCTTATGAACTATTGCTCCCCTATGTCTAGAGTTAAGCAAAAATGGATTAAATGTCTTTAACCAACCTTTCGTTCATATCAACCCTTGAGTTCTATTCGTAGACCATGTCTGTACCTACAAATCTACTTATTTCAGTTGGCCATTCCCAAAACAAATTTGAAAGCATTAAAGAACAAGGGTTGAAACGCAAACATCACAATATTATATTAACACTACTCAAGATTCATTACAAACTAGAAGCAATCCAACTACTAAGTGTTTAGCTCATGATAAGCATCATCAACACAATACAAGACAAAATGCTCATATTACCGTAAATGAATAAGGAATAAACGGTTACAAAAGATACACTCCGTAGATTCCAAGTCATGCACAGCTGGATGATGCTATAGCGTGGCTTCACCGTGTAAAAAGATAAGAAAATAAACTTACAAAATGAAAGCTTCAAATAGAGGATTAATGGAGGAAATGTGTGTCAAGTTTTTCTCCCAAAAACTCTCCTTCCAATTCTGAATTCTCTCTTGTGTGCAAGAAGATGGATAGATATTATCCTCATCTCATAAAGTAGCTTTTCAAAAAGGTGACTATGACATTTCTCACCAACTAAAGTTATCTTCCAACAACAAATGGACAAGTGTCCCTATAAAGCCTTTTAGTTGGTGGATTCAGCAGCAAGTATATCCCTTAAATAGGGGCTGAAGTTTATTAAACCTTGAGCTCCAAAATTGTCCAGCTGGCCCACCGTCATATAGCGCTATAGCGCTTAACGCTGTAACACTTAACAGAAACATTAAAATACTCAAAGGCGCCAAATGTGTCAAATGATAACAAATTATCCCCTAACCCTTCTTTTACACTTCTTAACACATATTTACATATTTAACCACATAATTACTTCACATTAACTTAAGTCTAAAGAATGTAAATAACTCATATAAATATGAGTTATCACACCCCCAAACTTAAACCATTGCTTGTCCTCAAGTAATGACACTTGATAAAGACAACAACTGAATAAAAACAGAATAACAACTGACTATCAAGACCAAACTAGTTGCACCTTTAAATCAAACAAATTTTCAAAAATCTCTCTCATTAGGCCAAACTTTCAGATTCACATCCAACACACACACGCACCATTGCTTTTCACAACATATAGAATTATTACTGCTCAATTGTGAGTGTGTGACTACTAGGCTTAGTTTAGTTCCTAGCTAGTTTCAACATTTCTCCTAGCCTTGGAAAGAGTGGCCTTCTTTTGGTTTAGCCAAAGAATTTTTCAAAAAGAAGAGTAGACTAACAACTTCACATAAGACTTGAGGGGCTTCAACGCACAACAAAGGGCTTGATTAGGCATTTCAGATCTTTGGCCAGTGCACTAACTATTGATTTGGTGATTTCTCAGCGCTATAGCGTTTGATGCTATAGCACTGGTGACTTGATGAACAGATTCAGCTGCAATGCCCTCATTACTGAACTCCTTATTTGCATTTCTTTCTTTTTTCTTTTCTTTCTCTTTTTTTATATGCATTTTTGGAACAGTTCAGCATTTGTTTCGGGCAATTGCAGCTAATTACAATATACATGACCAATTGACAATACATTTGTATACTTTGTGAGCCTATTGCACTGACCATCATATAATCTTCATACCTAGCCTTAATATAACCGATGCACCCCCGAACTTAGCTTCAAATGCTACTCTCAATTTTTAGTAAAAACTTGACTAAACCTTGTCATTCCTAGCTAACTAGGTTCCTTGCTAAGCCTAGAGTTTGAGTGTAGAAGCAGCAATAAGACTAGTCATTAATCAAACAAGGCTACACTACACATATACACTTAATCATCATTAAATTTAGCCCAACAAGTACAACTTCTATTACTGAAAAATTTAAAATTTGCAACTAATCCTGCCTTTTTACTCAAACAAGTTAAACATAACAGTGACATTTATAAGGTCCTCCCCCCAACTTAAGACTTAGCAGTGTCCCCACTACTCATGCAATTCCTAAAGGGAGAGTCCTGTGACTAAAACTCAACAAAATTAAAAACAACAGAAATAAAACTCTAAACATACTGTTAGATGCAAGAACAGACGCTATAGCACCTAACAGGTTTATTGAAAACAGGAAAACAACATATTTTTTTTCAAAGAAGGGTTAGAGTACTTGTCTGCTAACCTAGATTTGAGCCTTTTGCTTGCTCTGGTGGGTACTGTGGTGGCTCTGCTTCTGGATGTCTTTGGCTTCTTCTTTGATGACTTCTTCTCTGCTACCACTCCAGGTGCTACAGCATCAATTGCTACATGATTCTTTTCTCACTTCGCAAAATTCACTCCTGCACAAAAGAAGAATAAAAAACACAAAATTGTTAATTAAAATCCATGGGTTGCCTCCCAGGAGCGCTTGCTTTAAGAATCTTCAGCCAGACTTCCTCTTTTGTTAGAGGTCTTAAAGTTCAATGGTGGTCTTGTCCCTGGCCACATGTGCTCCAGAGTAGTGCTTCACCATTTGACCATTGATTTTGAATGTTCCACCAGTGGCTTCATCAAACATATCCACAGCAGTTGCTGCAACATTCATTTGTTCAGCGGATGCTGTAGCAACAGATGATGTAGCCGCAGATGCTGTAGCAGCAGATGCTACAGCCAGGTTTTCTTCAGCTTTTGGTTTTGACTGTTGTGGCAGCTGGTTGGTTTCTGGTTGTTTGATTTCAGTAATTACTTGAGTGCTTTGGTGGTGAAGGTGGTGGTATGGGCTGTTGGGTGGTGATTGTGGGGATGAGTTTTTGTGAGGTGGGGAAACTTGTTGGTTGAGGGTTGCTTTAGGGTCTGGCTCAGACTCAATCTCCTTAGGACTCTCTTCTTTTTCTTCCTATCCATCTCTTCCTCCCTCACTCTCCTTAGAGCTCTCGTTGACATCATCCTCACCTTGTAACAGACCTTCTTCCACAAGCTTTTGTTTTTCAGTGTTGGCAAGAGCCTTGACCAAGTGGTCACGTTGCTGGTGGAAGTGTTTTTGAATAACAGAATCAAGAGACGCCACAAAAGAACACTCCTCAGTTCCTGCATCTAGGGACTTGAGAGCATTCATCGCATTAAACTTAATCTCTTGATCATTGACTCTCATAGTCAATTCTCCCTTCTGGACATCAATCAAAGTCTGGGCAGTAGCTAGGAATAGTCTCCCAAGAATGATAGGAACCTCCTTATCTGCATCAAAATCAAGAACAATAAAATCCACAGGAAAAACAAATTTATCAACCTTAATAAGCACATCATTTATTATCCCCTCAGGATAGGCTATGGACCTATCTGCTAACTGAAGGCAAAGAGTGGTAGGTCTCACAATACCAAGACCAAGTTGTTTAAATATGGATTTGGGCATCAAATTGTTGCTTGCCCCCAAATCGCATAGTGCACGGCCAAAATAAGATTTACCCATAGAACATGGTATTGTGAAACTGCCAGGATCCTTCAATTTCCTTGGGATCTTGTTCTGCATGATCATGGTGCATTCTCCAGTCATTGCTACTGTCTCAAACTCTCCTAATTTCTTCCTCTTGGTGAGCACTTCCTTCATAAATTTTGCATAGTTGGGAATCTGTTGAAGTGCTTCCAGCAAGGGAACATTGATGTGGAGTTGTTTTAGCACATCCAAGAATTTACCAAATTGCTTGCTCTCGTGAGCCTGCTTCAACCTTTGTGGAAAGGAGGAGGAGGGTATTCTGGAACAAGCTTAGATGGTGGCACGTGTGCATGATCAGGCGCTATAGCAGTAGGTGCTATAGCATTAGAAATATTTTTTTCTTTTTCTTTTCTACCATCACCTGTTACAGTAGATGGCCCTAGCAAATCTTTCCCACTTCTCAGAGATATAGCCTTCACATGCTCCTTTCCTACTGAATGGGAAGTAGAAGCTTCTGTAGTGGAGGGTAGTGATCCACTAGGTCTTTGGGTGAGAGTTGAGGCTATCTGCCCAACTTGGGTCTCTAAATTCTTTATAGATGCTTCATGAGTTTGCAAAGTGGTTCTGCAATCACTCATGAATGACTTCAGTAGGGTTTCCATAGAGTTATCCAAAGTTGGGGGAGCTTGTCTTTGATAATTTTGAGCAGGAAATCCTGGTGGTATAGCAGGAGCATTGAAAATTGTTGCTGCAGCATTGTTACCACCCCATCTGAAGTTAGGGTGATTCTGCCAGCCAGGAGTAAAAGTATTTGAGCAGGGGTTATTGTTCTTGTTGAATTCCACATAATTAACAGAGACAGGATTGGTTGGACATTCTTCATAGAGATGCTCTCCTCCACAATAAACATAGCTAGTTGAACCTGGAGGAGCTTGTTCAATGGCAGTCACAGATGGTTCTGCTACTGCTGTAGCGGCAGGCGCTGTAGCGTTGGAGGTGTTCATGTTTTTAATCAAGTTGGTGAGAGAGGCCACTTGTGCTGATAGAGCTGAGACTTCACTGATTTCATGGACTCCAGCTACCTTTTTCTGTGGAGTTAGCCTTTCTGTTGGCCATTGGTAGCTGTTTGTTGCAATGTTGTCTATCAATTCACAAGCTTCATTGTAGGAGGTTTTCAGTAATACACCCCCAGAAGAAGCATCAAGCATAAGTTTAGTACTTGGGTCCAATCCATTATAGAAGGTTTCCATTTGAATGATAACTGGTATGCCATGATGTGGACATCTCCTAATCAACTCCTTCCATCTTTCCCATGCCTCAAACAGTGATTTAGATTCTTTTTGTTTGAATGCAGTAACTTCATTCCTCATTCTTGCATTTTTGCTAGGTGGAAAATATTTTGCTAAGAATTTTTCAGCCATTTCATTCCAAGTGTGGATAGGGTTAGGCTCTAGAGAAGTTAACCAGGCCTTAGCTCTATCCTTCAAGGAATAAGGAAAAAGTTTTAGCCTAAATGCATCATCACTAACTCCTGGAATGATAAAGTTACTGCAAACCTCCAAAAATTGTTTTAAATGTAAATATGGGTCCTCTTGGGGAGAACCACCAAACTGACCTACTGTTTGGAGCATCTGGAACATCATGGGTTTGAATTCAAAATGAGCTGTTTGAAGAACAGGCCTTGCTATGCTTGTCTCCATGGTTTGGGGGTTAAACACATCATAGTCCCTCATAGGTCTGTCTCTATCATTTACCATGTCTACAGAACCTTGGTTGATGAATTGTTGCCTGTACCAGTCTTCTGGATCATGTATTGTGATAGAATGAGTGATTGGACCTCTATCTCCATGGAGTGGACCACCACCAGGGTCAGATCTACCACCTATTGTACTACGACCACCTCTGGAATTTGATCTTCCACCAACTGTACCTCTACCATAACCATTATGTTCTGACATGGTAGGCCTCCGTTGTTGTAATCTCTGAAGTTGTCTTAACCTTATGAATCTTCTTTCAGGTTCTGGATCCAACTCAAATTCTGGTGGTTGGGACCTGGGCATGCGCTATAGCACCTAATGTTGTAACACCAAGAAACAACACACCAGCATAAAATCTTCACTAATATTGCTAAAAACTTAAACAATAAAAATTAAATGCAATCCCCGGCAACGGCGCCAAAAACTTGTTGTGAGAAAAGGTGATGTGCAAGTGTACACAATCGCAACAAGTAATATAATGATAAATAGAGATCGTTCCCACAAGGATTGATGTTAATTTAAGAGTTCAAGTAGTTAACAATTTAATGGAAAGAGCAAAGTAACAATAGCACGTTTTTGAAGTGTGAACATAATAAGTTGTTGGTGAAACAGTAAGAAATTCAAGGAGTTATAAAGTGAGTTGGATTACTCTTCGTTATGTAAATTCCCAGGAGTAAGGCGCTATAACATTATACGCTGTAGCGTTAAGCGCTGTAACGTATGGATGTGTGCCTTTCAGTCACTGTCGCCAGGGTTGTATTACAAGACTTCTATGTCTAGGTTCTAAATAAGTTCACCCTTGTATAATAAAGAACCTACAGCTTTTACTTTATGAACTATTGCTCCCCTATGTCTAGGGTTAAGCACAAGTTGCTTAAATGTCTTTAAGCAACATTTCATTCATATCAATCCTTGAGTTCGAATCATGGGCCATGTCTGTACCCACAAATATACCTGTTTTATGTGGCCACCCAAAAACAAGTTGAAAGTATTATAATACAAGGATTGAACGCAAACACCATAATATTATATTAACACTACTCAATGTTGCGCCCGAAAAATCCGGTTTGGGACTTTTCGTTTGACAACGTGGAAAAAGTTTGGAGCCGCCACCAATATTTTAATTTTAAGACCAAAACATTGAAAAAAGGTCTTTTAGACAAGGCGGGTGGTCTTTCGAAAACTAGAGATATGGGTTCGGGGGTCGGTTAGGCATGGGGAAGGTATTAGCACCCCGTACCTCCTTTCTACCGAAAGGGAACCTTTAATTAAATGTGTGGTTTGAAGTGTTGATTTGAAAATGCTTTTATTTTGCCTCTTTATTGAAAAGGGAGTGAGAAGACTTAATGAAAATTTTTATTTTTGGCGCTTGACGAGAGTTAGCCTCTCGCTCCTACGTATCTCCTAGTGCGATGGAGAATTCAAAGCTACGTAGTTCTTGTTTGTCCTAAAAAGGTTTTTGTTTTTTAGTCTTTTTGGAGTTTTTCGCAAAGGGGTTGAGCGCTCGCAGTGACCAAACAACAATGGTTTAGAGTGGTCGCACTACTAACTCTTATAAAAATGAATTATCATTAACGACCAAACGGCAACGGCGCGAGTGATGATTAATGATAATCGGTTCTTATTTTGAGTATTGAAGAGGTTTTCGCAATTGAAGGAAGGCGTTTGTGAGGACCAAACAACAACGGTTTAGAGTGGCCACACTACTAGCTCCCACCGGAATGAAATCATCACCCACAATCAAACGGCAACGGCGCGAGTGATCATTAGTGATGATTAGTTTTGATCTCGACGTTTGAAAAGATTTGTTTTTGAAAAGTGTCTTCGTTGGTTTTAATTGGAGAGAACGTCGTGATGAAAGGAATTTGCAATTGGATTGATTTTCGTTCGGGGAAATACTTATCCACCATTTAAAAAAAAGGTTTGAGAAAAAATAAGTTCGTTTAGGGGAAAGAAAATTTATTATTTGGGAAAAAAGGGTTTGTAAAAGAACGCTCGCTTAGGGAAAGAAACGAAATTTAAAAAAGAAATATGGGGCGTAGTAGTGAAATAAGGGTGTAAATAAAGGGGGGGGGTTGTATTGTTAAGACTGGGGTGCAGACAGTGAGCCCAGCTTGTTTTTGCAAGCTGGGCTGCGTTTAAAAAAGGACTGCGAATACAGGCTTTGTGCCGGGGCGCTGCGCTTATTAAACATGGGGGGTGTGGATGGTAATCTGAATTAAAATTAAAAATAAAATAAAGCAGAATAAAGCTAGACTATATAAGATAATAAAGAAAAGAGCTAAACCTAATTCACAATCTTTTACCCTCTCAGCGCCGCAGCGACCAAAAAGGGGAGAGAGAGAGTTTCAGATGAGGGGGAGAAGAAGAAAGGACACGCGATGGGGGGAGAGGGAAAGGCAACCTGACAGCGACCGTGGTGGAGGAAGTGCGCGGCCGGCCGTTCCTTGGCCGATGATGATAGTTGGTGACGACGGCGTGCGATCGCGAAGGGGTGGAGGACAGGCGACGAAGAAGGGGAGGCCACGGTGGTGAGCTTGTCTCCGGCGAAGGTGACAGAGCTGGCGGAGGTGAGATTCGCGACGGTGACGGAGTTCGAAAGTGCTGTTTTCGTTTTCGAAGGCCATGGAGGGACGGTTACGGTGGTTCACGGCGTTTTTTTTGTTTTAAGGCTACGGTGATGGCGTTGAGGGGGGACGCGATGGGAACGGCCAACGACCACCGTCTACGGTGGTCGGACTCTAAGGAGGTGAGTTTCGCTATTTTGTTTTCTACGGTTCTCGTCTTCTTCTTTCTGATTCTGATATTCTTACATTTGATGTTTGTTTGTTGTTTCTCAGGAAGGCTGAAGACTTAGTTAGGGAGGGCTGGTGGCGGAGTTTGGGAGCGAACGGCCACCGTCTACGGTGGCCGGAATCAGTAGGTAAAGCTTCGGTTCTGATTCTCTTTTTTGCATATCCTTATTTTATTTTTCTCTGTTTGGTTTCTATCTTCCTCTATTTTTTTGATTTGAAAACCTCTAAACCCTAATTTTATTCAGCAGCCAAAATCCTTTTTCAACCAATCCTGATTTTCAAGACTAAAACCCTAATTTCCCAACTGAGCCTAATCGCTGACTTCGTTTTTTTCTAGAACAGAGAGAGAAAAATCCAGAAACCATAACCAACGAGTTTATTTGTGATTTTTCTTTTAACCCTATCAACAACAAATTACTTATCCACTGTTTGTATAATCACATAACACTAAACAATGTTTTAAAAAAAAAAAGCATGCTTGCAGTTTCACTTATTTAACATCTCATATCTACCTTTTATCTAGCATATGTGCGAATTACAAAACAAAACCAACCTGGGTTACTGAATGGAAATGGATCTGTTGCTAATCTCTGTCCCTCTTGCTCTACTGCTGTTGCTTGTTTAACTGACTGCTGCTGTTTCTGAATTCTTATTGCTAGAGTTTCAGTGTGAAGACTCTAGTCTTTTGGTTCTGAATTTCTCTCTGTGTGCATATGCCCCCCCTTTGATTCTTTTTTTTTGCTTTTATAGAGGCATCCAACATATTGAGACAAAAATGGCTGTTGTGCTTTTCAGGAAAAATCAGGGGAGTGGAGCAGAGGGTTATAGCTGTTGGAGACAATCAGCTGAAACAGTGGAGCAGAGGCAGCAAGGGAGCAACAGGGGCAGCAACCTGCTTTTGCCCAAAGAGTGAAAAGCCAAGGAACAAGGAGAAGGGAGCTTGAGCCCCATTCTCAAAATGTAATTTTCTGTTACAACCAGCAGGCTGCGCCCTGCTTTGCATCTTGTGTACTGTTCTTTTTAATTAATTTTTTGTAAAAAGAGTTGACCTCTTTTTTTTGTACTATTCTGTGTTTTTTAATTTTTTTGTTTATATTTGTGACACAAGGACAGCTAATAATAATAAAAAAAACTGATTTCATTTTATTACTATTATTTATTATTATTTTTTTTTTATGATAATAAAAGCGGTAAAAACAACGCGTACCGACACGATGACTCGAAATGAAACGCGTGTTCACCTTAAGACTAGGAATGCGTACGCGATCAGAATACGCACGCGCGTAAAACGGTAAGACTAAAAGCGCACCGACGCATTTGCTCACACGACTCGAAACCGACACGCGCTTGCGTTTATTATTTTTTATTATTTTTTGGACTCTTTTTTTTGAAAACAACGAGCGCCAAACAAAACCGTTGCACGAGAGTGCTAAATACACCCGCATTTAGAACAATATGCGAAGCGATAAAATTTTTGGGATTTTTCGATTAGTCGGACAAAATTGGGGTATGACAGCTGCCCCTCTTTATTTCGATTTTACCAAGAAATATGAATTGCGGGAGACATATTTCGAAGGTAAAATAGAAATAAAGAATTCAGAAATTATACCAATTTTGTCCATTTGGAGAAATCCGAATTTTCTTTCTTCTTTTTTGGAAAGATAGACACTTTCGTGTTGATGCGAAAACAGTAAATGAACACTGACGTGCAGACAGAAAGGTAAAATGGGCACTTGGCGTGCAAACAGAAAAGTAAAATGGGCACTTGGCGTGCAAACAGAAAAGTAAAATGGGCACTTGGCGTGCAGACAGAAAAGTAAAATGGGCACTTGGCGTGCAGACAGAAAAGTAAAATGGGCACTTGGCGTGCAGAAAGCGGTAAATGAGCACTTGGCGTGCAGAAAGCGGTAAATTGGGAATTCGGAGGCTGCCTAAAACCTTCTAATGGACTCTTGTCGAGTCCGAGCTCTGGGGGTGGCCTTTTCGAGCGGCCGATCAACATCAGGTCCGGAACTGATTTGATCAATGGATTTACGCTATGCCTTAGGCTGACATAACTAATCCGAAGGACTTAACGAAGTCTGATGGATCCATCGCGCGCTCGTACACGATGTTGTGATCTGTGGAAGGAGTTCACTAACTCTGTGTTGATGGAGTTTACTAACTCTGTGTTGATGGAGTTTACTAACTCTGTGTTGTGGTGATTTTCTAAAAATGAGATTTTTCGGACTCTCTGGTCCGAAGTAACTTTTTTCTTGGATGGTGCATGAAATGCATGCACTTGAGTATTTGGGTGCACATGAATGCAATGATTGATTTTGGGTGGGATGCTCTTTCTGTTTGATTTTCATTCTTTTCTTTTTCTTTTGTTATTCTTTCGCTCTTTCTGAGATGCGAATTTGAAAGTGTAATGCACTACTGTTTGATGCGATGGAGTGACGAATGGTATGGATGATATGAGAATGATGAATGATATGAAGATGTTGTGTTCTTTTATGTTCCGTCTTCTGTGATTTTCTTCTCTTTTGTTTTTTTTTGTTTATTCTGTTTGTTTTCTTTAAGCAGCTTTCTTTTTTCTGCTTGTTTGTTTTTTTTTTTTTTGCACTTTTGCTCTTTTGGCTTATCTTTCTCTTTTTTTGTCTATTTCTTTCAAGCATAATACTCCTTCACAGAGTCTGAATTGACTGGGTTCTTGAGATCTTCGCCGTCCATGTTGGTAAGTATCAGTGCTCCTCTGGAGAAAGCTTTCTTGACAACATATGGTCCTTCATATTTGGGAGCCCATTTGCCCCTGGGGTCCGTCTGGAGTGGCAAGATCTGCTTGAGCACAAGGTCTCCTTCGCTGAATTCTCGGGGACGAACCTTCTCGTCGAAAGCTGTCTTCATCCTTTGTTGATACAGCTGCCCATGACACAAGGCGGCAATCCTTTTTTCCTCAATGAGGTTCAACTGGTCAAGACGGGACCGAACCCATTCTGCTTCGTCAAGTTTTGTCTCCATTAACACCTGCAGGGATGGTATTTCAACTTCAATGGGGAGGACTGCCTCTGACCCGTAAACCAGTGAGTAAGGGGTTGCCCCTGTTGAGGTACGTATTGAAATTCGGTAGCCATGCAAAGCAAAGGGAAGCCCCCCATGCCAATCCTTGTAGGTTACCACCATATTTTGCACTATCCTTTTGGTGTTCCTGTTGGCTGCTTCAACTGCCCCATTCATCTTCGGGCGGTAGGGAGAGGAATTATGATGCTGAATTTTGAATTCTTTGCACAGGTCCTTCATTATTTTGCTGTTCAGGTTGCTGCCGTTATCCGTGACGATCTTGTTTGGAAGACCGTAACGGCGAATCAGATCTTTCTTTACAAACTTGGCAACCACAGCACTAGTTATACTGGAGTACGAGGCAGTTTCAACCCGCTTGGTGAAGTAGTCAATGGCAACCAAAATGAAGCGATGCCCGTTCGACGCTTTAGGCTCAATAGGACTGATAACATCCATTCCCCACATTGAGAACGGCCAAGAGGCAGACAGAACATTCAAGGAAGCAGGCGGTACATGAATGTGATCGGCATAGATCTGGCATTTGTGCATTTTCTTACAAAGTTGTAGCAGCCTGATTCCATCTGCAACCAGTAGTAACCAGCTCTCAGGATTTTTCTAGCCATTGCGTGCCCGCTGGAATGAACCCCAAATGAGCCCTCATGAACATCTCGCATAATCTTTACTGATTCTTCTCTTGTTACACACCTGAGGAGTACCAAGTCATGGTTTCTCTTGTAAAGGACGTCTCCACTCAAGAAGAAATTCCGTGACAATCTTCTGATAGTTCTCTTGTCATTTTCTGATGCCCCAGGTGGGTATTCCTGATTAATGATGTACCGCTTGATGTCATGATACCAAGGCTTATCATCAGGCTCTTCGTCTATGGATGTGCAGTAATGATGCGCAGGCAGGTTCCGATGTGGGATTCGGATGTGAGTTAAACTCTTATCACAGCTGATGTTAAACATGGAGGACAAGGTTGCCAAGGCATCGGCCAGTTGGTTTTCACTTCGAGGGATGTGTTTGAAAGTGATTTCGTCGAAAGACTCCATCAATTCTTGCACATAGTCACAATAAGGGATCAGTTTGGGATCTATGGTCTCCCAATCGCCTCTTACTTGATGAATCACCAGGGCTGAATCACCGTACGCATCAAGCCTTTTGACTTTCCACTTCAGGGCTGCCTGCATGCCCAGGATGCATGCTTCATACTCGGCAATGTTGTTTGTGACGTAGAAGCTCAGTCTTGCAGTGACAGGAATGAAGTGGTTGTCAGGAAATATCAACACAGCATCTGCCCCATGCCCCCATATGTCGGACGCACCGTCGAAGATCATCCGCCATCTTTCATTTTCTTGGGATTTCCCCTCGTCGAAACAATGCCATGATATCTTCATCAGGAAAATCATGTTGCATTGGCTGGTAGTCTGGACTTGGCTGGCATGCTAAGTACTCTGCATGCAATGCAAATGCCATGATTGCTTTCTGATGGGATGCAGAATGACTTTTCCTTTTTACTTTTCTTTTGTTGCTTTTTGTTTTTCTTTTTGGTATGCGAATGTGAATATGATGCGAATGAAATGCTTGGATGCAAATGTTATGGCACATGGTGCGATGGTATGAAACGATTGATATGGAAACATAAACATTTTTGGATGAGATGCGATGAGTGCATAAAATGCGAATGTGAATATGATGCGAACGAAATGATTGGATGCAAATGTTATGGCACATGGTGCGATGGTATGATATGAAGTATAGAACATTTCTTTTGGTAATGATGAGACATGAGACTTTATATGTAAGAAGCGGAGGCGATTATCCCTTGGAAAGTTAGGCTTGATTCAAAATTTGGTAATCTCAAGGTTGTTATCTACAGGTATTGATATGAAAAGGTACTTGACCATATTTGCAAGCTCGCTTCTTTTTCTCTTCCATTATGATGCCCCATGATGACCGAAGTTTATGTCCACAAAGTTACCTAAGTGGATTTTTAGCATCACATGATCAACTTGTGTTCTTTCTCTATGAAGCATTGTTTAGTAAAGACGTACGTTAGTGCAAGTATAGATGAATGAGTCAGTTAACTTGGGGTTTTAAAGGCCTAGGGTGAGGATATTTGTGGCGCATGAAGGGGTGAATGACTGATTGGTCTTTGTCAAGGTCGTGAAAGGTAGGTTTTTCCAAGCCAAGAAATGTGGGACTGCCCCCAATTTAGATTTGATGACGGTGAGTAATAACTTGCTCCTGTCTAGTGGTGACAGGCTGGGGGCGTAGAAAATGATGAATTGGCTTTGGAGTGAAAGGTGGAAGGCAAAAGACTTTCCTCAACCCACAGAGTTTGGTATTGCCCTAATTATGGTAAGGACAAGGTTGCCCTGACTAGAGTAGCAGAATAATGAGTTGAGAAATTGCCCCGGTATGGTTTTGGGCATGTGAATATGGCAAGGGGATGAGATGGGTGTAAGGTGAATCCTCCCATTTGTAGGTGGAGTGACGAGCGACGGGGCTGCCCCACTTGGTAATGGGATTTCAGATGGTTGTTTTAAGTGAGGATTGGAAAAGGTGACGGAGTTAGGGTTATGGGTTTTTGGAGATGGTCAAATATGGCTGCATAGACTGGGTGTGGTGCGGGATGGATGTTGGACATATTTCCCCGAGCTTATGTGGAACAAATAGTGAAAGGAGTACCCCACTTTAGATTCAAGGCGAACATCCTGGCATGAACCTTTTGGTTGTCTACAAAATGAGTCTCAGACTATGATAGTCTTGAGCTCGCTATGATGAAAACTTCACTTAGTGATCACTAAACATTGTCTTGATGTAACTTGAATGATTCTTGGAGTGCAAGCCTTTTGATTTTTCTTTTCTTTTGAGTTTCTTTTTTTTCTTGAGATTTTTTTTGTTTTTTTTTTTGAGCAAACATATTGTAAATAAATAAACTTATTTGTCCTAAGATTAAAACTTTGAGAAAACAGGAGCAATCAGTCATTGATCAGAATGGATTTTTGGAGTTGTGATGTGGCTAATGATTAATGATTTATGAAGGGAGGGATAATTGGGCTCAAAGAAGTATTTGATGATTGATGGAACAGATGTTTTTTTTTTAGTGGTACGATTTGGCTAGTAGTTAATGAAAGTATGAGTTATTAAGCTTAATGAGGTGTTTGAGGTCTTATTGAGATGAGAACCTCTTATGTGTCTCATGGTAAAATGGACCTGTTTAGGATTATGACTTGGCAAAGGGTTTGTGGGGGGATAGGCCGAAGGAAGTGTTTGAAGATTGATTTTAGACAAGGATCTCTTAAGCGTTTAATGGTATAAAGTATCAGCTCACAATTTGTACTACCTTGCTTCCTTTTTTTATTTTTTCCTTTTTGTTTGAATTTTTCAATTCTCTTTTTTTGACTTCACTTTTTGTGATTCTTATTTTCTCTTTTTTTTTTGAACTGAGTGAGCTGATAAAAGTGATACACCATTTTCAACGTGGAATTAATCCTTGTCTAGGGTGATTGAAATGTTTTTTTTTTTTTTTGGATTAAGGTGGGTGGTAAAGGATTTTTTTTTGAGGATATGGAAAGATGGTTCAACTTCATTTCAAATCATGATTGCTCGTTTTCTCAAAAAATAACTTAAGGACAATAATTTACTTATTTTATATACTTGCTCTTTTCCTTTATTTCTCTTTTTTTTGTGCCCTAATTTTTGCTTAGGCCGCTCTTACGAGTTTTCAACCTAACAGGCCTTTTTTGATTTTTTTTGTAAAGGACTTGCACCAAGGGAACACAATATTGACAAGGTATCGTAGTGACCACAAATTTGCCCCTAGTAATGAGGGTCTAAAGTGATGTTTCATTAGTGAGAACAACCCAAATAATCAACTAGGTACTGATGTGGGGGATATGTACTTTATGGGTGGTCGGGGTGGGATCAGACTTTGACAGAGGATGATGATAAGGTAGGGACGCTAACTGACTCAAACAAAAATAAAGACACATGTCACACACAAGTTACTACACGAATGCTTCGCAGAGAGTTAACATTAGTTAAAACGTGAAAGAAAAATTTTTGTGGACCATTTCGGTCATTCATCATGGGGTGGATGAGATGCAATGCTTTGTTGAAAAAGTACGAACAAGCTGCTAATTTGAAAAACTGAGTGCATTGAAACACCTTGAGTTTGCTGCTAAGCTTTCCCAAAGAAGAATAATTAACCTCGCAAGAACGTTTCACCTCTCATCAAAATTTTTCTAGAATTATGCTCATTTTTTTTATAACGCATGATGTAAGTATTCAAATGAATGAGTGCGCTTGAAATGATAATGTATGATTTTATGTTTGTTTTGCTGCTGGGAATCGCGGGATGCCTTATCTTGTCGTAAGCGCATAAACCTTTTCTTTTTGATTTACGAAGTGAAGTAAACGAGGAATCGAAATAGCAAATCAACCTTCTTCATAACTGGGAAGCGAGAAGTAAGTGAAGCCTTGCTATTCGATTCCATTATGATGCACCTATGACAAGACGGTACATTATTCGGTGATCCCCGGCAAGCAAATGCAAATGAGATGCAATATGAATGCAAATATTTACAACATTTGGTTTTAATGGATGCGGCATGATGCGATTATGATGTGAATGATGCGCGTGGAAAAAATAAAGGCGATGCATATGGACGGAAGTTCAAAAATTTAGGAGACACACTACGTGCCGCCTCACGCAGTGGTTTATTTGAAGAAAATATTTTTTGGGAAAATGCGGGCCGTACGTTATTTCATATGGACCGGTAAGAGAAAGGCTACAGCGGTAACTCTTTCTCCCTTTTTGAAAATAAAGTGGGCCATATGTCACTTCGTACGGACCGTCAAAAGAAAGGCTACAACGGCAACTCTTTCTTCTTTTTTCTCTTTTGAAAATCTTCTTCTTTTTTCTTTTAGGAAAGATATGCATAAACTACAATGCAACATACAATTTGTATGCCCTTGTGTCCTACAAAAGGTGGGGGAACCTAGGCTCTAAGGCAACTCAAAATGAATCCTCCCATGTAGTTCTAAACACTTCCTCACAATGGCTACCAGAGCTAAATCTCTCTCATGATAACACCCACAACGATGGAATGCCATCTGGTGTGAGGTACCATAAAAGAGCATACTCTGGCTGAAACTTTTGTGAGAGTCAGAAGGACAACGGTCCAATTGCCAGTCACTACTCATTTCCACTCTCTTAAGTTTTGTCAGACCTTGGGTTTTAGGCCCCTCTCAAAGCACAATGAGTATGAGGTGTGAGTGTGTGTAGCAAGGACATACCACCTAAAACTACCCAACACATATCACCCCACCTGCAAATGAAAACCCAGAACAGTCCAGACAAAAACAAGCAATAACATGTTGTCTACCCTAGGGTTTAATATCAAATAAGCTAGCCTAGGGTTTCAACGACAATCGAGTGCATTGCTTACCTCAGGAAAGGGAGCCAAGAAGAGGGGATCATGAGAGAATTGGGGAGAAATGCATGAGCTTACCTTGAAGAAAGGGAGCAAAGAAGAAGGGAACATGATTGGGATTGAGGAAATGCATGGGGGTACTAAGCACATAAGCAAGGAGGAGGAAGGAAAAACAAACATGGAAGAAAAGAAAACAAATGCACATGCATACAACATGATAAGAAAGAAAAGGAAACCGAAAGGGATAGAAGCAAACAAGGTATCCAAATCAAATCAATAACACAAACCACACATTTAATTAATTAGGCTTGACCCACTTAAAAAGGAAACGTCCCCAGTGGAGTCGCCAGCTGTTGCGCCCGAAAAATCCGGTTTGGGACTTTTCGTTTGACAACGTGGAAAAAGTTTGGAGCCGCCACCAATATTTTAATTTTAAGACCAAAACATTGAAAAAAGGTCTTTTAGACAAGGCGGGTGGTCTTTCGAAAACTAGAGATATGGGTTCGGGGGTCGGTTAGGCATGGGGAAGGTATTAGCACCCCGTACCTCCTTTCTACCGAAAGGGAACCTTTAATTAAATGTGTGGTTTGAAGTGTTGATTTGAAAATGCTTTTATTTTGCCTCTTTATTGAAAAGGGAGTGAGAAGACTTAATGAAAATTTTTATTTTTGGCGCTTGACGAGAGTTAGCCTCTCGCTCCTACGTATCTCCTAGTGCGATGGAGAATTCAAAGCTACGTAGTTCTTGTTTGTCCTAAAAAGGTTTTTGTTTTTTAGTCTTTTTGGAGTTTTTCGCAAAGGGGTTGAGCGCTCGCAGTGACCAAACAACAATGGTTTAGAGTGGTCGCACTACTAACTCTTATAAAAATGAATTATCATTAACGACCAAACGGCAACGGCGCGAGTGATGATTAATGATAATCGGTTCTTATTTTGAGTATTGAAGAGGTTTTCGCAATTGAAGGAAGGCGTTTGTGAGGACCAAACAACAACGGTTTAGAGTGGCCACACTACTAGCTCCCACCGGAATGAAATCATCACCCACAATCAAACGGCAACGGCGCGAGTGATCATTAGTGATGATTAGTTTTGATCTCGACGTTTGAAAAGATTTGTTTTTGAAAAGTGTCTTCGTTGGTTTTAATTGGAGAGAACGTCGTGATGAAAGGAATTTGCAATTGGATTGATTTTCGTTCGGGGAAATACTTATCCACCATTTAAAAAAAAGGTTTGAGAAAAAATAAGTTCGTTTAGGGGAAAGAAAATTTATTATTTGGGAAAAAAGGGTTTGTAAAAGAACGCTCGCTTAGGGAAAGAAACGAAATTTAAAAAAGAAATATGGGGCGTAGTAGTGAAATAAGGGTGTAAATAAAGGGGGGGGGGGGGTTGTATTGTTAAGACTGGGGTGCAGACAGTGAGCCCAGCTTGTTTTTGCAAGCTGGGCTGCGTTTAAAAAAGGACTGCGAATACAGGCTTTGTGCCGGGGCGCTGCGCTTATTAAACATGGGGGGTGTGGATGGTAATCTGAATTAAAATTAAAAATAAAATAAAGCAGAATAAAGCTAGACTATATAAGATAATAAAGAAAAGAGCTAAACCTAATTCACAATCTTTTACCCTCTCAGCGCCGCAGCGACCAAAAAGGGGAGAGAGAGAGTTTCAGATGAGGGGGAGAAGAAGAAAGGACACGCGATGGGGGGAGAGGGAAAGGCAACCTGACAGCGACCGTGGTGGAGGAAGTGCGCGGCCGGCCGTTCCTTGGCCGATGATGATAGTTGGTGACGACGGCGTGCGATCGCGAAGGGGTGGAGGACAGGCGACGAAGAAGGGGAGGCCACGGTGGTGAGCTTGTCTCCGGCGAAGGTGACAGAGCTGGCGGAGGTGAGATTCGCGACGGTGACGGAGTTCGAAAGTGCTGTTTTCGTTTTCGAAGGCCATGGAGGGACGGTTACGGTGGTTCACGGCGTTTTTTTTGTTTTAAGGCTACGGTGATGGCGTTGAGGGGGGACGCGATGGGAACGGCCAACGACCACCGTCTACGGTGGTCGGACTCTAAGGAGGTGAGTTTCGCTATTTTGTTTTCTACGGTTCTCGTCTTCTTCTTTCTGATTCTGATATTCTTACATTTGATGTTTGTTTGTTGTTTCTCAGGAAGGCTGAAGACTTAGTTAGGGAGGGCTGGTGGCGGAGTTTGGGAGCGAACGGCCACCGTCTACGGTGGCCGGAATCAGTAGGTAAAGCTTCGGTTCTGATTCTCTTTTTTGCATATCCTTATTTTATTTTTCTCTGTTTGGTTTCTATCTTCCTCTATTTTTTTGATTTGAAAACCTCTAAACCCTAATTTTATTCAGCAGCCAAAATCCTTTTTCAACCAATCCTGATTTTCAAGACTAAAACCCTAATTTCCCAACTGAGCCTAATCGCTGACTTCGTTTTTTTCTAGAACAGAGAGAGAAAAATCCAGAAACCATAACCAACGAGTTTATTTGTGATTTTTCTTTTAACCCTATCAACAACAAATTACTTATCCACTGTTTGTATAATCACATAACACTAAACAATGTTTTAAAAAAAAAAAGCATGCTTGCAGTTTCACTTATTTAACATCTCATATCTACCTTTTATCTAGCATATGTGCGAATTACAAAACAAAACCAACCTGGGTTACTGAATGGAAATGGATCTGTTGCTAATCTCTGTCCCTCTTGCTCTACTGCTGTTGCTTGTTTAACTGACTGCTGCTGTTTCTGAATTCTTATTGCTAGAGTTTCAGTGTGAAGACTCTAGTCTTTTGGTTCTGAATTTCTCTCTGTGTGCATATGCCCCCCCTTTGATTCTTTTTTTTTGCTTTTATAGAGGCATCCAACATATTGAGACAAAAATGGCTGTTGTGCTTTTCAGGAAAAATCAGGGGAGTGGAGCAGAGGGTTATAGCTGTTGGAGACAATCAGCTGAAACAGTGGAGCAGAGGCAGCAAGGGAGCAACAGGGGCAGCAACCTGCTTTTGCCCAAAGAGTGAAAAGCCAAGGAACAAGGAGAAGGGAGCTTGAGCCCCATTCTCAAAATGTAATTTTCTGTTACAACCAGCAGGCTGCGCCCTGCTTTGCATCTTGTGTACTGTTCTTTTTAATTAATTTTTTGTAAAAAGAGTTGACCTCTTTTTTTTGTACTATTCTGTGTTTTTTAATTTTTTTGTTTATATTTGTGACACAAGGACAGCTAATAATAATAAAAAAAACTGATTTCATTTTATTACTATTATTTATTATTATTTTTTTTTTATGATAATAAAAGCGGTAAAAACAACGCGTACCGACACGATGACTCGAAATGAAACGCGTGTTCACCTTAAGACTAGGAATGCGTACGCGATCAGAATACGCACGCGCGTAAAACGGTAAGACTAAAAGCGCACCGACGCATTTGCTCACACGACTCGAAACCGACACGCGCTTGCGTTTATTATTTTTTATTATTTTTTGGACTCTTTTTTTTGAAAACAACGAGCGCCAAACAAAACCGTTGCACGAGAGTGCTAAATACACCCGCATTTAGAACAATATGCGAAGCGATAAAATTTTTGGGATTTTTCGATTAGTCGGACAAAATTGGGGTATGACACTCAAGGTTCATTACAAACTAGAATTAATCCAACTACTAAGTGTTTAGCTCATGGCAAGCATCATCAACACAATATAAACCAAAAAGCTTACATTAACGTGAGTAAACAAGAGATGAATGCTTGCAAAAGATGCACTCCAAGGATTCCAAGTCATGCACGGCTGGAAGATGCTATGGCATGGCTAAACCGTAGGTATGGATAAGAAAGATAAAACTAAACTAAAAGCTTCAAGAATGGAGGATTAATGGAGGAAAGATATGTGTCAAGTAGTCTTCTTCCAAAAAAACTCTCTCCCCGAATTCCTCTCTGTTGTGTGTAATATAATAGGTAAAACTTATCCTTATCTCATAAAGTGGTTTTTACAAAAAGGTGATAGTGAGACTTATCACCAACTAACAAATATCCTTCAATGAGAAAACGCCAAGTGTCCTTTTCAACCCACTTGGAAGCTTCTGCGCCAGGCTTTCAGCAGAGGATTAACACGATGACTCATCAAATAGTGGTGAGCTCCAATATTGTCTAGCTGTCCAACCGCCATATAGCGCTATAGCGCTTACCGCTGCAGCACTAACAACACATTAAAACACTAAAAAGGGCACCCTTTGTGCCAAATGTTAGGAAGTTAACTCTCAGCCTCATTTATACTTCTAATCACATATTTACAGAATAAAGTACTAATATTACTTGAGAACTTGCCCTAATTAAAGTGATAAGAGCATAAATAACACATATAAATACGAGTTAGCAGCGACCAGGTTTGGTAAACACAGATAAAGTGAGTGCGTGTCTTTCTTCTTCAACCTCCATTTCGTTTTTATTCTTTCTTGACAACATAAAGTTGTTGAAATAATGAGAACAAAAATAAATTGTTTCACGGTGTAAGTAAGCTGCACAGATCGATCATTCAACTCTAGCTTTATTCTTCATCGATCGTTTATAATCACCCATTAATCTATATATGAAAGAAGAACGCTTGATTGAACAAATAGTCATACTAAAGGTCACTTTAATTAAAATTCTAAAATAGACAATTACCTCTCAAATGGATACATCCACCTATTGTGAACTGGCCCACCAAGTCTTGCTTCATATGGAAGGTGAACCGGGAGATGCTCCATGGAATAAAAGAAACCGGGAGGAAGTATTCTCTCCTACTTACAGATAATGAAAGGAATATTCTGCTCCATCTTAATAAGATCGTCCTTTCTCAATGATGAAGAGCACATATTCTTAAAAAATTGACTCACTTTAGTAAGTGGTTCCAAAACACTCTTTGGTAATGAACCAAAAGCAATGGGAAGCAAACACTCCATGAATACTTGGCAATCATGACTTTTCATCCCATACATCTTCCCAGTGTTCACATCTGCACATCTTGCAAGGTTAGAAGAATAACCATCTGGCATCCTCAATCCCTTCAACCATCGAGAAACATCATTCGCTTCTTCGGGTGTTAGACAATAATTGGCTTTAGGTTTTAACATCTTGCCATTAGTCATTTGCACCAAATTCAAATTGGATCGATGTTTGCTACAGTAAAGAGCATAACCCATTCTAGCTTTATTATTGTCTTTGGTTCTATCTTTCACATTCATCACAGTGTAAAATATGTTGTCAAAGAAATTCTTCTCGATGTGCATAACATCAAGGTTGTGTCTCAATTGATTGTCTTTCCAATATGGGAGATTCCAAAATATGCTTCTTTTTTGCCAGTTATGCAGTCGTCCATAACCATTCAATCGGGAGAGCACACCTACCTCTGTGGCTTGTGGCAAATCGATAACTCTCCTCCAGATTTCACCTGATGTCAACAAAAGCGGTGGTCTATCTCTTTCGACTACCCCATCCTTGAAGGCCTTCTTGTTCTTTCTAAATTCATGACCCGACGGTAAGAATCTACGATGCGAATCAAACCAAGAACTCTCCCCCCGTATTTCAACGTAAACGCTTTTGTGTGTTCCATACAGTGGGGACATGCCAATCTACCGTGAGTCCCCAACCAGACAACATACCATAAGCAGTGAAGTCATTTATTGTCCACATCAATGACGCTCTCATCATAAAATTATTTTTTTGTGCTGCATCATATGTCAAAGCACCACCCCACAATCTCTTGAGATCATCAATCAGGGTTTCCAAAAATATATCAATGTTAGCTTTTGGATTGGATGGACCAGGTATCATACAAGTCAAAAACATATAAGGTTTAGTCATGCACATCTCAGGAGGAAGATTGTAAGGGGTAACAATGACTGGCCAACAGGAATAGGGCGACGCTGATGCTTGGATATATGGAGTAAATACATCAGAGCACAATCCAAGCCGAATATTTTGTGGGTCTGAGGCAAAATCGAAATGCACTTGATCAAAGTGTTTCCACGCTTCACCGTCAGATGGGTGGCGTAAAATGTCTGAGGTACGCCTATTCTCATAATGCCACGTCATTTTCTTCGCAATTTCAGCCTATGCAAACATTCTTTGCAACCTTGGAATTATAGGCAAATAGAACATCGACTTTACAGGGATGGGTTTATAATTACGTTTTCCCCCTTAACGAACATGATACCTCGGCTTTCCACAGAATTTGCATTCCAGTAGTGCACCATCGCTTTTACCAAATTCGTTATTGTAAAACAACATGTTCCCATCCACACAACAATCAATCTTCTTACATTCCAATCCCAGCTTCGAAACTAACATCTTTGCTTCATAATAATTTTTTGGCAAATTATCCTTATTAGGTGTCGCATCGAACATCATTTTAGTCACATAATCTAAACTCAACTCAGAAATATTACTCATGGACTTGAGAGCTAAAAGCTTCACAGACATAGATAATTTTGACTTTGACGAGCCTTCAAACAACGGTTTGTTTGACTCCCTTAACAAATTATAGAATCTCTGTGCTTCTTCATTTGGAAGTTCATCATGATCGTCATACTGAGGTTCATCAAATGGCACATTCACACTGAGACCATCACAAATCATGTTTTCCATCGACTCAAATTGTTCATTAGATGGAACAACAACACCAGAATTGCTTGAAGCCCCTACGTGAAAATTCGGAAGTACTTCTCCATGGTCCACCCAAATCCAATAATTAGGTATAAACCCGAGACGATACAAGTGCTCCCTGACTTCATCATCAGTACTAATAGGTACACCCTTGCATTTAAGGCATGTACATCTAATCCCCCCTTCCTCTTTAGTTAAATCATGTTGCCATGCTACCCTAATAAATTCTTCAACCCCATTTACAAAAGTTTTCTTTAAAAACGCTCTTCCCAGATATAACCGATCATACACCCAACCACGATTCAACTGACTCCAATTCATCTACACACATTTAAAAAAATGTTTTACATTCTCATAACATTCCCAATATTAAACCTATCAAGTTAGTGGCATCGATATGATCTCGGTGGAGATGATTTCGAGCCGAATATGGGGGTTAAGGACAGATCAGACAAAACCCTTTTCCATATAAGTAGTGAATGAAGTTATTTCTAACTTCCAACCTTAAAATTGTTAGTATCGTCTCGCATTTATCTCAATGGAGATGATTTCGAGCAAAATATGGGGGTGAAGCACAGCACCTCACCCTTTTCCATCAACAACACGCAATAACAACATCAAATAGTCATCTAACCTAGGGTTCATCAAACATCAAAACAACAATTTAACACAATTTCAATTTCAAAATTAACATACACTTGTCACCAATTTTCAACTCCAATTAGACATTTTTCAATTAACAACTCTAACAAACATACACTTTTCAATTAACATCTCCAACAACATACACATTTCATACACATACAATTACACTATCTTAAACACATACACTATTCAATTACATTTTTCAATTTCAATTCAATTCCAATTACTTCTTTCAATTACAACTTTCTAATCAATAACAACAACAACAATTTTATTCTACAATTCTAAACACTATTTTAAACACATACAACAACCTTTCAAATTTCACAATCCTAAACACTAATATTAATATTTCTAACAATAAAACTTTATTCTATAATAACATACACATTTAAAACTCACATTTCACAACTAAAAACAACTAAACAAAAATCATTTCTAAAAACAAAAATAAATAAAAACTAACCGTGACTTGGGTGGCTGTCCGGTGCGGTGGTTGTCCGGTGACTATGCGAAATAGAGGTCCGGTGACTGTGTGAAATAGAGAGACAGAGACACAATTAGTGAAAAATAGAGAGAAGGTTCGGAGAGAGAGAGAGAGAGAAAGAGAGAGAAGAGTGAGAAGAAACAAACCTTGGTAACGTGGACCATGGTGGCGTGGACGGTGGTGGTGCGGTGGCATGGACGGTGGTGGTGTGGTGGCGTGGACGGTTCGGAGAGGGAGAGCTTAAGAGAAATAATGGAGAAGAGGAAAGAAAGAGAGAAAATAGGGAGGGATCTGGGTTTAAAAAAAATTTAACAGTTAGCGACGGATTTTGAGAGGGAAATTCGTCGCTAACTTTGGCCACGTGTCAAATAAACTGCAACGGACAGTGGCACAATTTTCAAAGATTAGCGATGGATTATTAGCGACGGAAATCCATCGCTAAATGTTGCCACGTGTCAAATAACCTGAAACGGTCAATGGCACAGTTTACTATAGTCAGCGACGGATTATTAGCGACGGAAATCCGTTGCTAATTCAAATCAAAATTTTCGTCTCGTCGCGCCTTGTCAAATCCGTCGCTAAATAAGTGAAATTCTGTCGCTAAATAAGTAAAATCAATTCCGTCGCTAAGGGAGTAATATTCCGTCGCTAATTCTGATTTTAGTGACGGACATATAGTCCGTCGCTAATCAGTCTTTTTTTGTAGTGGACTAAGCAAACTGATATTTATAAATAATTAAGATTTTTTTTTACGTGGCCGTTGGAAATTATATCAATGAAAGGAGATAAAAAGTTTAAAAAAAATATATGCATTGATTGATTAAATATTCTTGATGGTGTGTTGGTTGTGAATGAGGTGGTTGATCTTGCCAAGAGAAGAAAAGATGATTGTTTGCTTTTTAAAGTAGACTTTGAGAAGGCGTACGATTCAGTTTCTTGGAGTTTTTTGGTTTACATGTTGAAAAGAATGGGATTTGGGGAGAAGTGGATAGAGAGGAGACAGGCTTGTGTCCTAAATAGTTCGATGTCGGTGTTGGTTAATGGGAGCCCAACGGATGAATTCATAGTTAATAAAAGATTAAGACAAGGTGATCCTTTATCTCCGTTTCTATTTCTTATTGTGGCGTAGGGGCTAGCAGGTTTGGTTCAAAAGGCTGTCCGGAATGGGAGTTTTTATGATTTTAAGGTATCTGATTCACTGAATTTGTCTATACTCCAATTTGTGGATGATACAATTCTTCTTGGGAAGGGGTCTTGGAAGAATTTGTGGTGCATTAAAACAATTTTTAGAAGTTTTGAGCTGGTTTCGAGGCTGCGTGTTAATTTCCATAAAAGTAAGGTGATTGGTTTGAATCTCATGGAGGGTTTTTTGGACTCAGCCTCAGTGTTCCTTTCTTGTTGTACAACGGGCATTCCGTTCAAGTTTCTTGGTGTGCCGGTTGGTGCCAGTCCTCGTCGCAAATCTACTTGGAAACCGGTCGTTGAGTCTATGCGGGCTAAACTCTCGTCTTGGAGGGGACAACAACTATCCATTGGTGGAAGGGTAACTTTAATTAATTCTGTTCTTTCAAGCTTACCTTTGTATTTTTTCTCTTTTTATAAAGCCCCCAAAGTAGTTATTAAGGAATTAACGAAAATTCAGAGAGACTTTCTTTGGGGTACTAAAGAAGAGGATAGGAAGATTTGTTGGGTAGCTTGGGAAGATATTTGTAAATCTAAGAAGGAAGGTGGGTTAGGTGCGAAGAATTTAGAAGTCTTTAATATTTCTTTGCTTTTGAAATGGAAATGGCGGTGTATTCATGATCCTAATGCATTGTGGAAGGAGATTTTATCTTTTCGGTATGGTGATTTAATTGCAAAACAATCTTGTAGTTTTGGTAGTGTGTGGGGGCCAAAAGATTCTATTTGGTGGAGCATTACAAGAATTTAAGGTATTTCCGGCGGGCGATTTCCGGCGGAATAAATCCACCGGTAAATTACCGGCGGATTTTGGGAGTTACCGGCGGCCTGGGTCCCCCGTAAATTACCGGCGGATTTTTCATTGCTTACCGGCGGATTTTAAAATCTGAAAAATTACCGGCGGATTTTATGTGCTTACCGGCGGATCATTTTAACGAAAAAATTTTAAAATCAATGCACCGGTAATTGCAATTACCGGCGGATAATTTCGGCAATTATAAAATAAAATTTTAAAAAAATCCGCCGGTATTTTCAAATAATCCGCCGGTAGAAAATCCGCCGGTAACAGCCAGAGGAAAAATCCGCCGGTAAGCTGGATTTCCGGCGGATAAATTTTAAATTTTGAAATTTAAAAATCCGCCGGTAAGCACCGAAAATCCGCCTGTATTTCACTCGAATCCGCCGGTAAGCACTAAAATCCGTCGGTATTTCACTCTAATCCGCCGGTTTGCATTTAGCCGTGCGATGTTGACTAAATTGTGGCGGATTTTGGGCATTACCGGCGGATTTTGGCCGCCGGAAATCCCCGTTTTTCTTGTAGTGGAGGGATTTGATGTTGTTGGGAACTGATTTGGTGCAAAATCAGAATTTTTTACATAATGTCGTGGCTTGCGTTGTTGGCGATGGATGTTCTATTCTTTTTTGGCATAATAAATGGATAGATCCTAACACGTTGAAGGAGACTTTCTCGGAGCTGTTTGCAATATCATCTGGTAAAGATGAGGTGGTGGGTAAAATGGGGTGTTGGGAGTTGGGGAGATGGAGGTGGAAGTTGAACTGTGTCAGACAATTGGAGGATCAGGAAATTGAGGTGACCCAATCTTTGAACACCATCCTTTTTTAGGTACAATTGTTGGAAAATACTCATGATAGGTGGAAGTGGATATTACATAATCTCAATATTTTCACCGTAAGTTCTTGCTATTCATATATCATGAGTTTGTTGAACTATAGTCCTTTGTGTGATGATATAGCGGAAGTCTTAACTATTATTTGGAAAGCAGTTGTTCCCTCCAAAGTTGTTGTGTTTTGCTGGAGGTTATTTTTGGATAGGTTGTCAACAAAGGATAATCTTGTTAGAAGGAATGTGGTCATTAGTCATAGTCGGTGTCCATTATGTGATTGTTTTGATGAAACTATGATTCATATTCTCTTTCAATGTACCTTTTCCAAAGTTGTATGGAAAGAAGTCTTAAGTTGGGTGGGTGTTGTTTTTGATATAGATTCAACAGGTATGCAACACTTTTGGGGATTTTATAAACAAGTTTCGAAATACAATATTAAGAAAAAATTGTATCCCATGTGGTGGATGGCAACTACTTGGATTTTGGAGAGAAAAGAATAATGCGACTTTCCAAGGACTGGAGATTGATACTCACATTGTTGTAAACAAAATCAAGCATATATCATGGGGATGGTGTATGGGGAAAGCTTGTGTTGTTAGAGGTGCCTCTATCTCAGATTGGTGGAATTCCCTTTTACCTTGTATTAATGGTTGTAAACAATTATAGTTGACACTTTTGTTTTGGGCTGGAGTACATCTAATACTCCTCCTTTTTTAAATATATATACATAATCCTCTTTCTTACAAAAAAAAAATATCCATAAGTTTAATTCCTATAATAAAAATGTCTTTTTTCATTGGTACAATCTTTAATATTTTTTTTACTGATTGTTAAAAAACTCTATAACGAAAGGAGATAATAAGCTCTATTTGGCGCGTCCAATCTTCTAGCAGATAGCGAGTGAAGAGTACACGTGTTTGGTAAGTACTAGTGTTTAGCGCTTTTCGGGTAGTGTTTGGCGTTTTTTTAGACACTACTTCTAGTAGCGTTTTTTCAAACCTAGCGGATAGCGTCTTACTTTTTCTGACATTTTCACCCTTTTTGTTTTTCTTTAATTATTTCTTTTTCCTCATTAAACATTTTGTCATCATTAAATTTTAATCATTAATTAAATATCATTTTATGTCATTTTACATTTATCAGTTATTTTAACCGTTAGTTTTACCAAACACATCATTTGCTATCAGATAGCTCATCCGCTATCTACTCATCCGCCATCCACTAGCTTATCCGCTATCCGCCACTTTTTACCAAACAGAGCCCGAGTAATTTATAATAGATGTGAAAATATCGGGATTGGATTCTCTCCTTCCCACTAACCCTACAACTCTCTCCATCCTCTCTGATCTCTCTTAAATTTCATTTTTTTCTCATAATTATTTATTATTTATTATTTTTTAACTATTTTCTCTCTTCTCCCACCCTTGTATTTTGTGATGGAGAGGAATGAGGGAAGGAGAGGATACAAAGAAAATATCCATGATCTATACTAAAAATTGTACCACTTAATTGTCGTTGGTTTAATTAATTCAAATACACTTGCGACGGACATTAGCGACGGAATATGATTCCCTCGCTAAAACTGACATTAGCGACGGAATTTGCGAGGGAATAAGGGTCTTCGTTTTTTTGAAAATTAGCGACGGAAGTTAGTGCATTAACGACGGAACAGTCCGTCGCTAATTGTTTGGAGGAAAACTGAAATCAGAACAGCACGGAAACCGAAGCGATTAGCGACGGAAATACTGGTCCCTCGCTAATGTTTTTGACCGTTCCACCCTGGTTAGCGTGGAGGGATTAGCGACGGAATAGTCCCTCGCAAATTCCGTCGCTAACCCCAATTAAATAGAATCAGATCCCTTTTCCTCTCTCTGTTTCCTCTTCTCTGTTTCCTCTTCTCTCTCACTCCATCACTCTTCTCTCACGACCCCAACCCCACCACACCCTTTCCAGCACCACCACCCCACGACCACCGCACCAGCGCACCACCGCCACCACACCACCGCTCACCCGTCGGTCCTCTCTCTCTCCTACGCGACGCCGCTCTCTCTCCTCTCTCTCTCTCCTACGCGAACACTTCTCTCACCGGAGCTCTCCGTTTTCGCCACCACCGGAGCTCGCCCTCCTCACCACCGGAGCTCTACCTTTGGAGGTTTTTTTTTTACTGATATTGATTTTTTTTTTACCAACTGATTTTGTTTGATATTGTTTTGTTAGGATTTGTAAAATTAATTTTGTGATATTGTTGTTTGGTAATTTTAGTGAATTTAGTTTTGTGATATTGTAAAATTCATTTTTGATATTGTTTTAGTGAAATTGTGTTTAGGATTAGAAATTGAAATTGGGTAGAAATTGAAATTGTCTTTTAGGTTTTAGGATTAAGTTTAGGATTTATAGAAATTGTATAGGATAAAAATTGTTTGATGAAATTGAAATTGTTTGTTGAAATTGAAGAAGTTGTTTTATTGAAATTGAAATTAATAGTGAATTGATTTATGTTTTTTGCTTGAAATTGAAATTAATAGTTGAAATTGAAGTTGATATTGAAGTTGTTGTTGAAATTAATAGTTGAAATTGAAGTTAGTTATTGAAATTGAAGTTGAAATGGTTTAGGATTGAAATTGTTGGTGTTTGAAGTCTCACAACCGCACCGGAGTGCGCACCGTCACCGAACCACGTACCGCACCGGACCTCAATCTCATAACGGTTAGTTTCCAAAATAAATTAATTGTTGTTTTCATGAACCCTAGGTTAGATGACTGTGTGTTGTTGATGGAAAAGGGTGAGGTGATGCCGTCCTCACCCCCATATTTTGCTCGAAATCATCTCCATTGAGATAATTGCGAGGCGATACTAACAACAGTAAGGTTGGGAGTTATACGAAATAACTTCCTTCACTACTTGGATGGAAAAGGGTTTTGTTCTGTCCTTGACCCCCATACTCGGCTCGGAATCATCTCCACTGAGATCATATCAATGTCACTAACTTGATAGATTATTGGGAATGTTAAGGGAATCTAACACGTTTTTTTAAATGTGTGTAGATGAATTTGTATGAATTTAATCGTGAATGGGTGTATGATCGGTTATATCCGAGAAGAGCGGGTTTGAAGGAATCTTTTGTAATTGGGGTTGAACAGTTTCTTGTGGTAGCGTGGCGACATGAATTGGCTAAACGGGAAAAGGGGGTTAGATGTCCATGCTTAAAATGCAACGGTGTACATATTAGGACCGATAATGAAATCAGGGAGCACTTGTATCAATGGGGGTTTAGGCCTAATTATTGGATTTGGGTGGACCATGGAGAACAACGACGTCAAAATTTTGAGGTAGGGGCTTCAAGCAGTTCTGGTGTTGGTGTTCCACGTAATGAAATTTTTGAGTCGATGGAAAACATGATTTGTGATGGTCTCAGGGTGAATGTGCCATTTGATGAGCCTCAATATGACGATCATGATGAACTTCCAAATGAAGAAGCACAAAAATTTTATAATTTGTTAAGAGATTCAAACAAACCGTTGTTTGAAGGCTCGCCACAGCCAAAATTATCTATGTGTGTGAAACTTTTAGCTCTCAAGTCCATGAGTAATATTTCTGAGGTGGGTTTAGACTATGTGACTGAAATGATGTTGGAAGCGACACCTAATAAGGATAATTTGCCAAAAAGTTATTATGAAGCAAAGATGTTAGTTTCGAAGCTGGGATTGAAATTTAAGAAGATTGATTGTTGTGAGAAAGGGCACATGTTGTTTTACAACAACGAATTTGGTAAAAATGATGGTGAGCTACTTGAATGCAAATTCTGTGGAAAGCCAAGGTATCATGATCGTAAAGGGGCAAAACGTAATTATAAACCTATCCCTGTAGAGTCGATGTTCTATTTGCCTATAGTTCCAAGGTTGCAAAGAATGTTTGCATCGACCGAAATTGCGCAGAAAATGACTTGGCATTATGACAATAGGCGTACCTCGGACGACATTTTACGCCACCCATCCGACGGTGAAGCGTGGAAGCACTTTGATCAAGTGCATTCAGATTTTGCCTCAGACCCACGAAATGTTCGGCTTGGCTTGTGCTCTGATGGGTTTACTCCATATATCCAAGCATCGGCGTCACCCTACTCTTGTTGGCCAGTCATTGTTACCCCTTACAATCTTCCTCCTGAGATGTGCATGACAAAACCGTATATGTTTTTGACTTATCCTAGGAGGAGGCGTAATCGTGAGGTGGAACTTAATATTGGGAATATGAGGGGTCATATGTATATGGGCCCACCAGCTACCGCCCCACAACCTCCGCCTCCATCTGGCCTCGGATGGTATCATTTACCATCACATGGGCATTATATGGGCCCAGCAGATGCGTATGCAGGGTATGGCCCACCAGCTGGGTATGGCCCACCAGCTGGGTATGGCCCACCAGCTGGGTATGGCACACCAGCTGGGTATGGCACACCAGTTGGGCATATAGGCTCATCATCTGGACATATGGGCCCATCAGCTGGACATATGGGCCCATCAACTGGGTTATCTATGCCTACACCAGAGCCCCGGGATGATATTCAGCATGATGTTGGTGTTGGTAATGTTGAAGGTGATTCATCCACCGATGACGAGAGAGTGAAGGTGGTTGTTATTAATGGTATTAGACTCAAAGTCATTTATAGCCGTGGTAACGCGTAAGTATTATATAGTTTGTTTTTTTAAAGTTAATTATGCAATGACTTATATATATTTGATTGTTCGATATATCTTTCATTATGCAGGCTTCTTCCTGCAAAGGTAGCTTCATCAAGCATCACCTATGTCATCCGGAAAAAATATTTTCAAAAGTTCCATAAAAAGTGGAGCAAAGTCGAAGAAGATGACAGGAAGGATCTGCTTGACTTCTTTAGGGTAAATGTCAATTATTTTGTCATTACTTATATTGTTTGTTTAAATTTTATGTTTAATAACGTTTAATATAATTACTAATAGGTGGATGTATCCATTTGAGAGGTAATTATCTATTTCAACATTTTATTAAAATTATCTTAATTAGTATGATTATTAGTTTAATGAAGTATTTTTCGTTCAACAAATAGATTAATGGGTGATTATAAACGATCGGTGAAGAATAAAGCTAGAGTTGAAGGATCGATCTGCACAGCTTATCTACACCGTGAAACAATTTATTTTTGTTCACATTATTTCAACAACTTTATGTTGTCAACAAATAATAGAAATGAAATGGAGATTGAAGAAGAAAGACACCCGCTCACTTTATCTGTGTTTATCAAACCTGGTCGCCCTTCGGGAAAGAAGTCAACCAACTACTTATCTGATAAAGAGCATAAATCAACACATGTTCATGTCTTGATCAATTGCACTGAAGTTAAACCATATCTTGAGTAAGTATGCTCCAATTTAGTTGTTAATCTATACTGTATGATGTTAAATCAGATTTTGATCAACTTTCAATCTAAAGAGTAATAATAATTCTTTTTCAGTGCATTCTTACGAATTGAGGGTATAGGCGCTGAAGAATCTTCTATTCGTATACATGAAAGTTTTCCATCCTGGTTTAAGACTAGAGTAAGTAACCAAATCCCCAAGGCGCTGAATAATTCTTTAAAGTAGATATGAGACATGACTTATTTTTCCATATGTTGTTTACTTAGGTTTGTGAAGCAGAACCAACTCCCCAAATCCGACACTTGAGGAACTTAGTCGATGGTCCTTTTCTTGAGGTGACCGAGTGGCACACGTACCTAGTTAACGGTTACAAATTTGACACCCAATCCTGGAGTGAGGGGAAAAAACAATTAATAGTGGGGTATATGTTAAAGGTGAAACAGGAGGAGGTGAAAATGACTACTACGGTGTGATTGAACACATATATGAACTTGAATACCCATCGTTAGACTATGAAAAGAGAATAGTTTTGTTTTTTTTGTAGATGGTTTGATCCATCGGTTAGAGGAATGAAATTGAATCCAAAATGTAATACTGTGGACATTCGAATGAATGGAAGGTATAAACTTTATGATCCGTTTATCATGGCAGAAAATGTGAGGCAGGTGTATTATGTTCCATATCCATCAACTCAGAGAGGATGGTGTGTTGCAATTAAGACAAAACCACAGGGTCGCATTGAAGCCATTGATACGGAGGATGAGGTTCCTTATCAGGTGGATGAAATTTCAGGAGTAGATGAGGTAATTGAATTTAAACCGATTGACTCATTATGTGATGATCGACTCCTAGTTGAAGAAGTTGATGAAGATGAAGAAGAGAATGAAGATGAAGAAGAGAATGAAGATGAAGAACAGAATGAAGATGAAGAAGAGAATGTTGTATTTGATTAATCTTATATATATTGTCTACTTATGTTGACTCCTTATGTTGTCTTTAAATTTATTAGAATCATTAATATATCAATATTGTTCTTGTTAATTTACTTTATTTAAATTATTTATAAATATATATATTAATGTTGTTAGTATCACATTTCGTTTCTATTTTTTCATAGATATGGATCCAGGAGGAGGTTCTGACCCACCGAGACATAATAATAAAGGGAAGAAGACTATGACCGATGAACCTCCTAGGAGGAGGCGTAATCGTGAGGTGGAACTTAATATTGGGAATATGAGGGGTCATATGTATGTGGGCCCACCAGCTACCGCCCCACAACCTCCGCCTCCATCTGGCCCCGGATGGTATCATTTACCATCACATGGGCATTATATGGGCCCAGCAGATGCATATGCAGGGTATGGCCCACCAGCTGGGTATGGCCCACCAGCTGGGTATGGCACATCAGCTGGGTATGGCACACCAGCTGGGTATGGCACACCAGCTGGGCATATAGGCTCATCATCTGGACAGATGGGCCCATCAGCTGGACATATGGGCCCATCAGCTGGGTTATCTATGCCTACACCAGAGCCCCAGGATGATATTCAACATGATGTTGGTGGTGGTAATGTTGAAGGTGATTCATCCACCGATGACGAGAGAGTGGAGGTGGTTGTTATTAATGGTATTAGACTCAAAGTCATTTATAGCCGTGGTAACGCGTAAGTATTATATTGTTTGTTTTTTTAAAGTTAATTATGCAACGACTTATATATATTTGATTGTTCGATATATCTTTCATTATGCAGGCTTCTTCCTGCAAAGGTAGCTTCATCAAGCATCACCTATGTCATCCGGAAAAAATATTTTCAAAAGTTCCATAAAAAGTGGAGCAAAGTCGAAGAAGATGTCAGGAAGGATCTGCTTGACTTCTTTAGGGTAAGTGTCAATTATTTGGTCATTACTTATATTGTTTGTTTAAATTTTATGTTTAATAACGTTTAATATAATTACTAATAGATATTTTCATTTTACTTAATACAGACCAAGGTAACTTGGGACATAGAAGAAGATGACAATGTGCGGAGACTTTTTTTCAAAAGGATGGGCGCTCAGATTTCAGATTTGCTTTATAAGCTCTGCTGTAAAGATAAAAAGCCTGACTTCATGGGTGATGATATTTGGAATGCCTTCAAGAGTTATTGGGCTACCGGGACTTTCAAGAAAAATGCTGCAAGCGCCAAAAACAATAGAAACTCAGAAAAGGGTGGCTCGCTTCACTGCGGCGGGTCCATCAACCAGGCTCAGCATGCTGCTAGATTGGTAAATTATTTTACAAATCTGTGTGTGTTTTTTTACATTATTTAATTAGTTAGCAATTTTTGAAAATGTGTTTCATTTTACAGAGTAAAAAGGCAGGACGCCCTATCACTGCTCCTGAGCTGCATAGAGCCACCCATGTGAGGAAAGACACTGGCGAGTATGTTGATGAGCGCTCCAAGATGACTCAGGTAAATATACAAATTGATTTGTATTATATAATGTTGCTTTGTTAGAATGGAGCGCTAATTTGTAGTTATTCAAAACAGGAGCAAGTAAATGAGTTCATGACTCAACTAACACAGGGGAGCTGGGACCCTGATGCACTTGGCCAACTTACTCCTGAGATGATAGATCTGGCAAATCAACATTGGGAGAAGACAGTTGGTTGGTCTAAGGGTCGCCTGTATGGTACGGGGCCCTTGGCTCCATGTATGGGCCAGTCTGGGGCCGGGAGCAGCAGAAGACGTAGTCGACCAGCTTCTACTCCTGCAGATACAGAGCATATGAGGCAGATGGAGCAGGAGCTGCAGTCTACTCGACAGGAGCTGCACGATACTCGGCAGGAGGTCAGGACCTCTTCTGAGGCGATGAAAAAGATGCAGCAAAACTTTGAGAAGGCGAGCCGTAGGCAGGCGATGATGTTAAAGTATTTTAAGAATATGTAGCAGAATCAGCAACAAGATGAGGAGGAAGATGATGAGCAAGATGAGGAGCAAGCTGAGGAATCTGATGGTGGCAGCTTTTAGTGTTGTTGATTAACGTTTTTGTTACAACATTTCAGATTAAGTGTTGTGGATTCAAATTTTATTCTCGTAATTTTTATTTATTGAAGAATTTTAATTTTAAACTGTTTTATATAGTTTAGATTTTATTATTTATTAATAAAATAAACAGGTATAAAAGCAGATTAATAAAAAAAAATACAATCAGATGGGCATTAGCGAGGGAATTAGCGAGGGAAATTGGACACGTGGCTAGGCGTTAGCGAGGGAATTAGCGAGGGAAAGTGGACGCGTGGCTAGGCATTAGCGAGGGAATTAGCGAGGGAAAGTGGACGCGTGGCTAGGCATTAGCGAGGGAATTAGCGAGGGAACGTGGACGCGTGGCTGTCTGAATTTTCCCACGTGGCTGCCATTAGTGAGGGAATTAGCGACGGAATATACCGTCGCTAATTAGCGACGGACTCAGATTCCCTCGCTAATCCCATTAGCGAGGAGCAATTTAGCGACGCAACAGGTCCCTCGCTAATTCCCTCGCTAACGATCATTAGCGACAGAATTTGGTCATTTTGCGAGGGAAATTTCCGTCGCTAATAACCAATTTTTTTGTAGTGATATAACTCCCTAATTTATAGCGATTTTCTTATATGATAATTTCTAACGAATTTCCTCACAAAAATAAAATTATAAGGAATTTAAAATTAGGGAAAATACTTAATTAACTACAATCCCATACGATAAGAAATTGCAATTGTTTTTATTTCTTGGATTTAGCCTTAAAATGAGCGAAAATTATATGTTGTCTAGGTTCCTAATTTTTGACCATTGTCCATGATCGTTTAACTTTTAATTTCGGAATATTACGACCATAAAAACTGTGTTAATTATTGCCCAGGGCGTGTCACCTTTTGCTCACCAGTTTTAGTTTTTTTTATAGGCAATGTTTGTGGGGATGTTAGTTTCCCGGGTTTGAATCTGAGACTTCCTGCTTGCACTCATTTTGTACGTACCCTCCTTCGGTATTCCCACTTTTAATTATAGATTCATTCTTACACATTTTGAATGAAAAAATGTAGTATGTAATTCCCATTTAATTATAGATTAAAACCTTATCCTATATTTGTAACAAAATAAAAACTTTATCCTACATTGTTTGTCAAAAAAAAAACCTTATCCTCAGGGGGCTAAATATAAATTTTACTTGATTGATTGGATTAGCTAAATATAAAATAGATAAACAAATAATTGATTGGATTTTGCTATATATATATATATATATATATATAGTATTTTCGGGTAGCAAAAGCTATCTCAAGAATATCTACTTCGTTTAACAATGTCGCTAATAATTGATTGGATTTTGCTAAATATAATTAAAACATATCTACTTCTTTAAATATATATATAGTATTTTCGGGTAGCAAAAGCGATCGCAAGAATAGATAGGCCCCCTGTTTGTCCTAAATTTTTGGTTAAGAAGGCATGTATTCTCCTATATATAGGCTGGAGATTTCTATATAATTTCCTCACCTTACACAGGTTTTTTCATCCTTTCTTCCTCATTGGGTTTTTTTGGGTTGCTTCCTCTTGTTGTTCTGGGAACTCCAATTGGCGCTGCAGGTTTTTAATTCTTTCTTGTTTCGTATGTTTGATTGTTGTTCTATTCATCATGTTCTATTTCAACACAAATATCTTCTATTTGCCTCCATAAATTTAATTTGGAAATAACAAGTCGTTCAGTTTTTATCTTACAACTTCCACTCATATATTGATATGCTTCCCGATTGATTTTGTCATGATATATAGCACTACTCAAATAAAAATAATAAAAAATATTAATTAGTTAATCGTTTAACAATGTCGCTAATGATTAAGAAATTGACATTTATTTTCTAAGAGGCAGAATATGAATTTTTTTTTTAAGAAAATGTAATATTTTTATACGAATCACATTACTTAGTAGTATAATTTTAATTTGACTATAGGATATAGTATAAAACTCAATCAATGGTTGAAAATTAATACTGATTGATTCAATCTTAACCACTCATAATAAAATTCCATTTTGATCCCAACTTTTTACCGAAACAATATAATTGATCTCTTCTTCTTCTTCTTTAATCGTGACTGCGTAGAGCAACGTGAACAAGTGTCATAGATTAAACGAAGTCACGACGAAGAAAAAATGTGCAACCCTATGAAGAAGAATGCCACAACTGTGTTCAAGTAAATAGAGTTAAACGTCACCGTTATTATAGATGCTATCCTATTGTTGAAAATGCATCATCATTATTTTTGTTTTTTATTTTCCCGAATTATTCTTAATATTATTATTTTAGTTAATGGACTATATATAAAGTTGGATATTTAATCAGTGGTATTTAACTATGAAGTGTATTGTTTGGTGGAACAGCCCTACCGGCAATTATGAAGTACTACACAGTGTTTTTACTCTCTTTCTGGGTTCTTCTTGGTATCTCGTTTCAGAGGTATATATACATATTTTATTTTATTTTGCTTATTAATTGTGAGCTTCATAATAATGACTTAAAAGTCTAAGCAATTAATATTCTTCACTTTGGTTGATCAGTGTGTCATCACAGCAAGCTAGCTTGCCACCAAGAGGTTGGAATTCCTATGATTCATTTTTATGGACAATTTCTGAAGAAGAATTTTTACAAAATGCTGAAATTGTTGCTCAGCGTCTCCGTACTCATGGATACGAGGTATTAGCGTGCATGCATGCATGCATGCATTAATATTAAAATATATAAATATTAAATTTATTTAATTATTTCCTTCAACTTTGTTTGTAGTATGTTGTGTTGGATTACCTGTGGTATCGGAAGTTAGTGCAAGGGTCTGGTCACTATTCGTATGGATTCGATGGGTTGGACGAATGGGGAAGAATGGTTCCGGACCCAGTAAGGTTTCCTTCTTCCAAGGGTGGGAAGGGGCTTACTGAAGTAGCTAATAAAGTACATAGTTTGGGTTTAAAGTTTGGACTTCATATTATGAGAGGGATTAGCGCACAAGCTGTCGCTGCAAACACCCCTATCCTAGATACAACAACGGGTCGTGCTTATGAAGAAGGTGGTCGAGTGTGGCGTGCAAAAGACATAGCAATTCCAGAAAGGGCTTGTCAATGGATGCCTAAAAGTTTCATGAGTGTAAATACAAAATTGGGAGCTGGGAAAGCTTTTTTGAGATCCCTTCATGAGCAGTATGCTTCTTGGGGTGTTGATTTTTGTAAGTACTACGTACTGAGAGTCTCGATCAGACTACTATATATATATAATTATTTTATTAATGCGCATAATGAATTTAAATAATTCCTTCTCCTATCTTCCGCCTTAATTTGTTGCAGTGAAACATGACTGTGTGTTTGGCGACGACTTGGATTTGAATGAGGTAACCTATGTATCTGAGCTTATCAGCAACCAAAATCGCACTATTGTCTATTCTTTGTCTCCTGGAACCAGTGCCACACCAGAGATGGCCAAAGCTGTTAGTGGACTAGCCAACATGTATCGCATAACAGGAGATGATTGGGACGAATGGAGTCATGTCAAGTCACATTTTAATGTATCAAGGTGATTAAGTTATATATATATATATATATATATATATATGTTGCAATTAATCGATCATGCTGCTTCTTTTGTCCATGTTATCTTCTGCTATTTATTCTATCACCATATATATTACGTAACTTGGGTGGTTCTTTTAATTCTGAAAAAACCAGGGATTTCGCTACAGCTGATATGATAGGAACAAAAGGTCTAAAGGGGAATTCGTGGCCAGATTTGGACATGCTACCATTTGGATGGATAAGTAAAGCAGGTAATGTTTACAATCTCATGTCCTAGATTAATAAATTAGACTTGTTGACTAATTGGAATATTATGGATTTATTATTTTTCTGGATTTATTTATAGATTCAAATAAAGGTCCTCACAGGTTTCCTGACCTAACTCTAGATGAGCAAAAGACACAGGTATTGATAAATAGTAGTATAAACATAGTTAACTTCTTATATATTCATGTATTGGGTACACGCCGACATGCATTATACTGCATCAATCTGGTCCAATTTATAAGAAAAAGATACAGTGTTCGGTTTTATATTGAATAATTGATGTATTTGGTCTTTAGTAATCGGCGTTAAATCAATGCATTATAATGAATATTGTTCTCTCTCTCTCTCAGATGACTTTGTGGGCTATGGCAAAGTCTCCCATTATGTATGGAGGAGATTTGCGGAAGATTGATGTAACCACATTTGAACTTATCACGAATCCAGTTCTACTAGAAATCAACCATTTCAGCTCAAACAATCTCGAGGTATGTGAGCCATCTATTTTTTTTAGGAATAATAATATGCATGGGGCCCATAAAGTTAACAACAAATCATATCTTTTTTTTTACTGCTATGACAGTTTCCTTATATCACAAGCTCACTGAACTTAACGACTACTGTAAATGAGCATCAAAGTGGGAACGAAACGGAAAAACCTAAGAAAGGAAAGAAAGGATCACTAGCTATTCATACATTAGCCATCACTAGCTGCACTGATACAGATGCAACTGGTTGGACTACTGAAGGTCTTAATCTTGAAACAATCTGTTGGAAAAAGAAGCTTCACTCCCCTTTCTGCGTAAACAAGAAAGAACTTGCCTTCAAATTGTAATCATGCTTCATCTTTTTCTCTTCTTTTTTTTTATGTATTGTTTTGTTGCTAACAAAAGAAAATGGTATATATATTGATATTGTTACAGAGATCAAAAGGGGTATGAAAAGCACTATCGAGGGAAATATCATTTAGTACAAAGCGATAAAAATGAATTTTGCTTGGAAGCTTCTCCAAAACGAAAGGTTTTTTCTAATGAGTTGGAGAGAGGTACATTTTCACCTTGCACATTGGATTCAAATCAGGTACATTACATCACATCACATCACATCACATCAATTTGTATTTTTGTTGATATTTGTGGCTTTGTGGATTCTATTGGAAGCTAAGCTAATCAATTTTTAATTGAATAGATCTGGAAGCTCAACCCCAACGGGACACTGGTAAATAGTTACTCTGGTCATTGTGCAACAGTAAAGCATATTGAAGGTGAATTTTTGTAAATGTTTATCACTTTTTAGAACAAGCTTCTTGAGGTTGTATAATTGTTCTTTTCATTGTGTGCAAAACTCATATTGCAAATTGGTCACTCTTGCAGCTGAAACTACTTCTCCTGGGGTTCGATCTTGGATTGCAAAAGGAAGAAAAGGTAAAATCATAAGTAGTAGTAATGTTGCTTTGAAGTTTTTTATATTTTTATTTTTATTTCTAAGTTCTAACGGTTAATGTTGTTATTGTATCCCAATTTAGGAGAAGTGTATTTGGCTTTCTTCAATCTAAGTGAACAGAAGACTACGATATCTGCAAAGACAACATATCTGACTGAGATTTTTCCTAAAATGCGCGTTAAATCCTGTCGGGGCAAGGAAGTGTGGAGTGGAAAGGCCGTTGTAACAACGAACGGGGCGCTATCAATGGACGTGGCACCTCATGCATCTGCACTACTCCTTCTAAAATGTCGTTAGTTTTGGCCTCCAATAAGATCATTACAATGGAGTAACCATCATTTTGGTGCTTAAGCGTCGGCTATTTGTACACATCAATCATTTATAATATTTTAATATTATTTTTTAATAAGTGCTCAGTTTCTCCAATTAAATAACTCTAACAAATTTACTTAATGGATCCCACATATAACTTCACATAATTCCATTATCAACAAATAACTCATGTCATTTTTAAATGAGACTCACATAAATTAAGAAAGAGATAGTAGCTATAGAAAGACTCCCGCTTATTAAGCAATTTGTTTTTCTCTCCAATAATAATCCTTATAAGAGATTCTCCCTAATTGGTAAAAATCACTTTTTTTGACAAGGTAAAAATCACTTTAATAACTATCGTTGGGATGCTCTAATTAATAGCTCCTCATTGCCGAGACTTTGTTATTATTTTTTTATTTAATTAGTTTTCCTTGTTTTATGTGAGGTAAAATTTGGATGCATATGGCACCTTAATTTGTTGACAAAATGATATAGGCCATGTGAAATGATTGTCTCAAGTGGAAAAAGAATTGAGGGAATATTGTGATTTAAATTTCACGATTAAAATTTTCCCCTTATTTATTTATTGTATTGTAAATTCATTTTCTCTCTCCTTAATTAACCTATATCATTAAAAATCAATTATTCAATACAAATAGGAATGTCCTTTCAAAAAAAATATACAAATTGGAATGTCTATGGGTGTTTGCAGGCCAGTTTGGATTGGATTGACCAAATTTGTTGTTTGAACCAATTAATTACTCGGGTTGGATTGGTTCGAATTTTATATTTTCTCTCTTCCAAAATTTGAACTAAACCAATTTGATATTGAATGCGTTAGTTCGAATTAAGTTCGTTGGTCATGCTCTAAAATATTATTATTTCTAAAATATAAAAAGTAACAATTTTTTTTAATATTCTAACACTTCTAAATAACCAAAAAAAAAAAATCTAGAATTAAAACATTATACTAAATCAAACTCAAAACCATTAATAGTCTTCCAATCTATACTATTAAAATTTTACAACTTAAACCTAAATTATTAAGACGAAAGATCTAAGTAAATAGCAATATAGCATACATGTTGGAAGGAGCATTACCTAAATTGATATCCACAAGCATCCAAAATTTTGTGTGCATGGATTTCTTTTCTGCGTACTTGGTGGATTTAGTCACTTTCTGTCAATCTACGCTTGCATTTATCGTACAAAATTTAGGAGAGTTTATGGGATTGAAGGGAACCAATTATTTTATGACTGTTTAGCAAGTTGCTTCTGCGCTCCAATATCTGTTTGCCAAGAGTATCGTGAACTAGAAGCTCGTGGCTTCGACGTCTGCTGGTAATTTTAGTCATCATAAAACTATATTAATCATTTACTTTATGGCTTGTTTTATTTAGATTTGGATCATTTAAGTGACTATATATGTTGTTGTCAAAAAAAAAATGACTATATATGTTTCCATTATTACTTTTTATAATAGGTTGGAATGGAAACGTGCGGATGCGCATGCCAGCTGCGTGATCATGACTCTCTTTTGTGTGGTCTAAATGTGATGATCATGATCACTCTTAGACCATTTTAATGAATACTAGTGCTTTGTTTACTTGTATTGACTAGCTTAGTAGTATTATATTTGAAATGAGATTACATGCCTTCCATTTCCGTTGTTGGTTTAGTTGAAGTATAATGTAGTGCACTTGGTTTTTTTTTGGTTCTAATGTAGTGCACTTGGTTTAAGTATTACTTTAGTGGTCAATTATCCAAAAAACCCTAATTTGTTTTCAATTTTTCATATAATTTTTGTCATATATGACATACACGAGTGTATGACTCGTGTGAGTGCGATGTACGAGTATTAATATTTTAAAAACCGAACCAACCAAACACGCAAACCGGTTCACTATAAGAAATTCGTGCATTACTGGAGGCGTTTTCCACGGATTAAATCCGCCAGTACATTATCGGCGGATTTTGACTGTTTCCGGCGGATTAAATCCCCCAGTAAATTACCGGCGGATTTTTCATGAATTTCCGACGGAATAGTTTACCGGCGGATAATTTCCGTAATAAAAAAAATATTTTAAAACAACTCGCCGGTAATAGCCTCAAATCCGCCGGTAATGCACCCACTAATAAAAATCTGCCGGTAATAGCCTTAAATCCGCCGGTAACCACAAGTTTTGGCGGATTTAATTTAAAAATCAAAAATCCGCCGGCAATAGCCGCAAATCCGTCGGTAATGCGCCCACTAATAAAATCCGTTGGCAAGCATCATTTTCGGCGGATAGTTTTGAAATTCAAATTTCAAAAAATCCGCCGGTAATCGCAGAAAATCCGCCGGTAAGCATAAAATCGCAGAAATTTAACTGTTGAGATCCGCCGGTAAGAACATAATCCGCCGGTAATTAGCCGTTGGGACTCTCTCCACTTCACAACCTTATAAATTCTCAATCTCTTCTCAAATCTTCTCACATTCATACACTTCATTTTTCTCAAATCTCTTCTCTTCTCTTCTCTTCTCACATTTCTGTTTTCTCTAATCTCTTCTCTTTTCTTCTCAAATATTCAGTCTACGAAAATATTGTTCAAGTTAGAGTCTTCTCTTCACTTCACAACCTTATAAATTATCAATCATTTCTCAAATCTTCTCACATTCATACACTTCATTTTTCTCAAATCTCTTCTCTTCTCTTCTCACATTTCTGTTTTCTCTAATCTCTTCTCTTCTTAAATATTCAGTCTACGAGAATATTGTTCAAGCCAGAGCAACAGCTCAACACAGACCTTACCGGCGGATTTCCGGCGGAAAATATCCGCAGGTAATGTCCAATTTCCGGCGGATTTTGGCCATTACCGGCGGATTTTGTCTGACGGAAATCCCCGAAATTCTTGTAGTGGTTATACCATGATTTCATATTATCTCAATCCATGATCCTGGAGTCTTGGCGATTCAACGTTGCTCTCAATGCTCCCTCAGACTCCCAACAAACATTTAACCCACTCTTAGTCGATGTGGGACTAACCATTCACACTACAAGAAAATTGACCTATAGCGACGGCAAATTCTTTCCAAGCAAGTGAGTCAGCTGGATGCCTAAGAGAACCATCATTCAATCTACCATCATGGTGCCATCTCATTGATTCTGCGGTTTTGGATGACATGAACAACCTTTGCACCCTCGGTTTCAAAGGAAACCATCGAAGGACCTTTGCGGGTAAGTTCTTTCTCTTTCCTGAAGTCTCCGATCCATTAGCCTGCACATCTTCATTTGTTGTTTTCCACCTTGACATACCACACTTTGGACAGACTTGATCATCGATATACATATCCCGATACAATATGCAGTCATTAGGACAAGCATGGATCTTCTCATACCCCAAACCTAACCCTGAGATCATCTTCTTTGTTTCATAGTATGAGCTTGGCAAAACATTTCCTTCTGGTAGAGCATCTCTTAATAAATCTAGTAACATAGAGAACGATTTGTCACTCCACCCGTGGAGACACTTTATATGATACAAATGGACCATAAAGGATAGCTTGCTATATTTCTTACAATTTGGGTAGAGCATTTGCTCATTCTCTTTCACCAATTGGTAAAACTTAACACTTTCTCTTGCTTCGGGATTAATTTCCTCTTCACCACAACTTGGCTCTCCTGTAGGATGCATGGCATAAACATCACGTATTAACCCATCCATGTCATGTTCCATTTCTGAATGTAGCTCATTTGTACTACTTGAAGTGGTAGGCCTTTCACCATGAAATATCCATTGTTTATAACCTCTAAGAAACCCACGTCGTGGATCAGTCAAGTGTTCATAAACACTTGTGCGAGAGCGTTGCTTACAATTGGCACATATTATACAAGGGCAAAATATTTTTCCATTCGTTTCTGAATTTTTAAAAGCAAATTCAAGAAATCCATTAACCCCCCGAATATATTCCTCACTCTGTTTTGATGGATCACACATCCATCCTCTATTCTCCATACGACAAGTAAAACTGAAATAATAAAGGGTTTGTTGTGACTAAATTAGTGAACAAAGAGAGAAAGGGTATGCAATCCAATATAAAGAAAATAGAAAACAAAGCAATACCAACACATTAAAACTATGAACACAACACCTACAACCATAATCACACATAGACAAACAATACAAGTGCTCCTGACCAAAAACAAACATCAAACATACTTGCACAAATGCACACCAATTACAAACAAGTAGTAGGATTAATCTAGCATCAGTTACAAACAAACAGTAGGATTAATCTGGCCCCAACTTCATATTGTAAAATCAAAAGTGACTACCAAATTGATGCTTATAAGTTGCAATAAGTTTATTTGTGATATAAAAACTAGTTTAGACCCAAGTAATTTCCTACACGCTACAGCCTACAAGCAAGAAAAAGACCTACAATTACTGTCAAGGGGGAAAATAAAAATTATCAACAAAGAGATACTCACCTCTCAGAACAAACAAGATAACACAAGATCCAAACAGCTTCAAAACCTCATTCGCACCTAAATTCCCTTCTGTAGCTGAAAAAAAAAAAATCAAACCAAAGGTATAAGGAACTAAAACAGATGTATAACGAATCATCCCAGAACCCATCAGAATTTCTTAAAAAAAATGAAGATACAATGATTTCAGTTGGAGATTTCAGTGAGGGAGAAGAAAAATCACCTTCTGTGTGTGGGTGAGGCTATGGAATAGACGAAGGTGAGAGCTGTTTCCTTCAGAGGCGGAGGTGAGATTCTGCGAGAGGTGAGATTCTTCAGAGGCGGAGGTGACGATTCAGAGGCGGAGGTGACGATTTCGGAGGTGACGATTTCAGTAGCTTTTTCCGTCTTTCCTTCAGGTGGGGCGCGAGATTCTGCGAGAGTTATGCCATTGGATTGATTTGAGAAGGAAACTGAGAGAGTTAGGGTTCAGCGAGATGGAGCTTCTTCGTCGAAGAGAGAGGTGGCGACAGGGAGGCGATGGTGGATGACGGCAACAGGGAGGCGATGGTGGATGGTGGATGACGACGGTTCAGAGAGACGGCAGGGAAGAGAGACGACGGTTCAGAGAGATGGTGGATGCGAATAGAATAGAGAAGGAAAAAAAGAAAAACGCGAGAAGAGAGTGAATAGCTTCAGCCAAAAATTTTAATTAGTCTGAATAAAATAAAAACGCGAGAAGAGAGAGGGAAAATTTTACTTCTCCCGCGGAGTTGATTTAGCCTATACCAATGGAGTTGATTTCGTCGCTAAAGCCTATACCCACGGTTTTAGAAAACGTTTGTGGGTAAATGATACATATACCTACGGTTAAAGCAGTCGTCACTATAGGCTTCCACAGTTATTTTTCCACAATATTTCCTATGAACCTATACCCACGGTTTTTTTAACTTGTTGTAGGTGTAGGATACCTATACCTACAGTTTTATTTACCATCGCTATAGGCCTCCGTTGGTATATGTCAATTTTCTTGTAGCTTAAATCTAGATTTAGAACATCAAATCCAATATCCTTTTGAAGGTGAAGAAAGCTGATAAGTAATAACATTTGGGTGATCATAAATTTTCTATATAGACTTGAGCCATTACATAAGATCCGCTAGTATACAAACTAGTAGGATACCTGTGCATACGCACGGGTGCTGTCGTGTTCTTTTTATGAATGAACTTAGACAGTGTTTAAATAATCTGAACATTACCCGTGAAAATAAAGACAAATTTAAAGTAGATAAAAATGAGTTTCAAATAAAAAATAGATAAATATTAAAATCTAAAAATGTAAAAGTATCATTTAAAAACAATCTATATCTCATGTTTTTTTATATATAAGTGCAATGTCTTTTTATATATCAGTGTTGTCATCCCATGTTTTTTTATATATCAGTGTTGTTAACTCCAATTCTAAAACACAGCTTATTAATTTTGCCAAATGAAAAAAAAAACAACATGCTTCTAGATCGACCGAGTCTTGGAATAAAGGATTTCATATTTATGGTAAAATATATTATTTCACTTGTGCTTCTAGAATGGTCGACTTTTCTTTTGGTTTTACCCAGGGTATCCACCGCCAACCGCAGTGACTAATCCCCTCGCTGAATTGTAGGTGCCTCGAGGGGAAGGACAGCTGGCCCAGAGTTTTAACGCTGCTCCGTACCCAAGGTGGGAATCGAACCCCCGACCCTTGGTTAAGGGAGGATCAGCCCCAACCGCTGAACCCCACGCTCTGGGTTACTAGAATGGTCGACTTGGGCTTCAAATGAGTTAATTCACTTTAATTAAAATAACTTTAGTACTTCATGTGTCAATTAAAATAAAAAAAATGAAGTCACATTTAACTCATAACAAATGATTTAATAATTTAGGTTTATATTTAAAATAAAAGATTAATAATTTAAGTTAAAATCAAATTTAAATAAAAAAGGGTAAAATATGTTTTTGGTCCTATAAGATTGATTCAATAAGATCAACTCTCCAAGAACCATCTTCAATAAAATCTGCCACTTTTAAAATTTCAGAATTTTGTGGTTTCGCCGTCCAAACTTTATACCCAAATTGATAAGACAGCCAGTTATCATCCCAGACATTAATATTTTGCCCATTGCCCATTGCCCACACACACCCCTTTTTGAGGACCCAAGATGCATGTTGGATACTTCTCCATGTGAAACTAGGATTATAGCCAATAGCGGAATTCAAGAACGTGCTTCTTGGGAAGTACCGAGCTTTGTAACACATTGCGAGCAAGGAATGCGGGTTTGTCATTAACCTCCACCCCTGCTTAGCAAGCAAAGCTTCATTGAAAGCCCGAAAGGTTCTGAAACCCAACCCACCTTCATTTTTTGATAGACAACAAGTAGACCAATTCACCCAATGTATCTTCCTTTCGCCAGTTTTGCTTCCCCACCAAAAGTTCCGAATCAGTTTCTCAATGTGATCACACAAACCCATAGGAAGTAAAAAGCGGCTCATAACATAAGTCGGAATTGATTGAGCTACTGATTTGATGAGAACTTCACGTCTAACTGAGGATAAAAATTTCTCTTTCCATCCTTTCAACTTCTTCCACCCCCTATCTTGAACAAAATCAAATACATGTTGCTTGGAACTTCCCACAAAAGAAGGTAATCCCAGATATTTAGATTGGATTTCTACTGCCTTAGTCCATCCTTGGAAAGCATTTTATTCTCTCTATAGGCACATTTTGGCTGAAAGAAATCTCAGATTTATCAAGATTAATAAGTTGGCCAGAAGCATTCTGATAAAGTTGGAGAGTATCTGTAACACACTCAGCATTTTGTTGGTTATGTTGACAAAAAATCAAGCTATCACCAGCAAAGAAAAGATGACTAATCTCTGGAGCATATTTAGATATACGGACCCCCTAATTGTTTTATCTTAAGAACGAAGATGAACGAAATCTGAACGAAATCTGAAGATGAAGAAACAAATCTGAAGATGAACGAAATCTAAACGAAATCACAATGAATGAAGAAACAAATCTGAAGATGAACGAAATCTGAACGAAATCTGGGTTTTTTTCTTAATAATTTTGGAGAAGATTTCGATTTCTCCTATTTTTTTAAGAAGATGAAGAAGATCTAGAAAAACGAGATGAAGAAGATCTGGAAAAAAAAAGAAGTTCAAAAAAATGGTTTAATTTGTGTGTTTTGTTTTTTTTAAAGTTTAAAAAACTTAAATGACACCTCATTTAATAAATGACACGTCATACATGACACTTAAGACGCCACGTCGACAGTTAACTACCAGCTTGGCGTCCGTTAGCTTCAATTGACGGCAGAGACCAAAATGAAGCGAAAATGAAAAATGAGGGACCAAAACAGACCAAAAAAAAGATAAAGGACCAATATGAAACCTAGAGCAAAAATAAATGACCAAAAGTGCTATTTAGCCTAGATTATGAGTCTGTTTGATTCGCAAACAGGTAAGTACTGGACTGGATAACATGTTGTCCAGTACACTATTTGGTGAATACTGGACAGTACAAGCAAATAAATGTAAAATTTACTATAATTCTCTTAATGCGGTTTATAATGATTTTATATACCATATATTATAATACAATTAGAAAATTATAGCGAAAATAATATGAGAGAGGGGGGAGGGAAAGAGAGGGCATGATATCAGAAGACATATATTAATGAGATGGGAGGTAGAGGGAGGGAGAGAGAAAGGAGAGAGAAGAATGAGAGGAGAGAGAGAGAAAGACCGAGGGAGAGAGGGAGAGGGAGCGGGAGACACTACAAAAAAAAAAGCAGGATAGGCGACGGAAATTTCCGTCCCTAAACCTCAAAAATCCGTCGCTAAAGTGGTTTAGCTAAAAAGGGGGTCGCTAATATTTAGCTGCAGAATTTTTTATTTTAGCGACAGAATTTTAGCGAGGGATATTAGCGACGGATTTTCCCTTGCTAATTAGCCAGGGAAATTAGTGAGGGCAAATCCGTTGCTAATTAGCGACGGATTTTAGTGAGGGAAAATCCGTCGCTAATTGAATTTTTTTATAAAAAAAAACTGCTTTATTTTATGCCACGTGTCCAAATTTGAAAACCTGTTTTTTTTTCTTTTAATAACTATATATCAAATGCAGCACAATTTTGAGAATACTCAAATAAAATCCATCCAAACTAGTAGTACCAAATATATAAAAACTAACCAACAATACCAAATATCCAAAATTTTGAGAATACTCAAATAAAATCCATCCAAACTAACCAACAATACCAAATATACAAATCCTAAACAACTTCAAACCAACAATAACAATCCAAATTCTAAACATGTCCAAACCAGCAAATAACAACATAATACTAAAACGAGCCATCATCAGACTCAGACTCCTCAGACTCAGGGGCATCTGGCTTCAAGCTCTTATAGTACTTTAACAGCTTCTCTTGCTGACGTGCAAACCTAAAGAAGTCTGTCTGCATATCTTTCACAGTCCGACTCTGCTTCTGCTGCTCCTGCGGATGCTGAGCATGCATCTCCTGTAGCTGTTGCTGGTGCTGAGCACGCATCTCCTCCATCTGCTGCCAGAGCTGCTCTGTCTCACCTGAAGGACGGGGAGGTCGACTACTAGAGGAGGGTCCGCTGGTCTCAAACTGATCATCCTCAAATCTCAAATTTGGAGCCAAGGGCCCCATACCATACATAAGTTTCTTGTACATCCCCCCTACCAACTTCTCCCAATTGCGGTTTGCCAAAGCCATGATCTCAGGAGACATTGGACCAAGTGACTCAGGGTTCCAGCTCCCCAGAGTCGGCTCAAACATCGTCTCAGCATGTTTCTCCTGTTTTGCATAACCACAAAACATAGCATAATAAGCGCTCCATTTTAAGAAAACATTATATAATACAAATCAAGTTGTATATTTACCTGAGTGGTCCTCGAGCGCTCATTAACATAAGTCTGGGTATCCTTCCTGACATGTGTGGCCCTATGCAGCTCAGCAATAGTAAGAGGGCGTCCAGCCTTCTTACTCTGTAAAAATGAAACAAATTCTCAAATATTGATAACTAATTGCCCTAACTAAACTAAAATAGTACAATATTTTTAAAATAACCTACCAATCTCATAGCATGCTGAACTTGGTTGACGGAGCCACAAGTGTGAAGTGAGCCACCCTTTTCTGAATTCTAATTTTCCTTCGCTTTTTCAGCACTGGCTTTGAATTTCTGACTTCTCCAAACTTCCTGGTATTGATCCCAGACTTCTTGAGGGATATACCTCGACCTTTCATTTTTACGGTGCAATTTGTAGAGCAAGTCCGCCAATTGCTTTGCCAATCTAGTCCAAAAAACCTTATGCACCAATTCATCATCTTCCGGTCTCCAAGTCACTTTGGTCTGTATTAAACATAATCAAAATATGTATTAGTAATTATATTAAACATTAAACAATAAATTATTAATATAGGTAATGACATAATTGATACTTACCCTAAACAAGTCCACAAAATCTTTCTTTTTCCTCTTATCAATTTTTGTCACCTTTTCATGGTACTCTTCAAAATAGAGTTTCTTAATGACATAAGTGATCGCTGATGAAGCAGTCTTCGATCTAACAAACCTGCATAATTAAGTCGTTGCATAATTCACAAATATATATACACGTCAAACAAACAATTAATTTAAATTAAAAAAAAAAAGTCAAACAATACTTATGCATCGCCAAAGGGATATATGACTTTGCGACGTCGACCATCAGGGTCGACAACCACCTGCTCATCCTCCGACCCGGATGATAATGGCTCTAAATCAGTATGACCATGGGGTCAGAATGATCATCCTGTAGGGACTGATCAGTATGTACCTCGGGTGTAGGCATAGATAACCCGACTGGTGTGCCCATAGGATGTTGCAGAGGTGGGCCCATATACCCTGCTGGTGTGCCCATAGGATGCTGCAGAGGTGGACTGATAACTCATATTTATATGAGTTATTTATACTTATTCAAAGTTAAATCATGCAAGTCCTCTGGCAATTGTAGGTTGTTCCTATTGAGTTTCTGTTAGTTTATTGCTTTTTAGTTAGAAAGGGGGCTAAATTACAAATTCTAGGCATTTTGGTGCCAATTGGCGCCTTTGTGAACATTTTGATGCTTCTTGTGTTTGTGCAGTGAGCTAAACGTGGCAGCGTCTCTCGTCACGTCTAAAGGAAGGCAGCAGAGCAAGAAAGAGATATCTCATTTTTTTTGGCGCACAAGAAATGATAGGCAAAGATCTAGAAGTGCAGAAGATCTTCTCTCTCCTCAGCGCTGACGCGGCTGACGCACTGTAGCAGTGCAGTGTCATTTCAGAACAGAGTCAATCTACAAGCAAGCTTGGAAGGTGGGGAGTGACATCAGCAAGCATGTGACCCCCTTGTACCTTGGCTATTCTCTCTCTACAAAAGGAAAGGCAAGGGGGCATCACAGAGGACGAATCCATCCATTCATCATCCACCTTCCTCCATTTTCAAAGACAGTTTTTCTAAAGAAGTTCTGGACACAGACTTCTTCATCTGAAATTTTCTCAAGCTCCAATTTTTATTTCCATTCACAACCATTACTGTGAAGCTCAGACGTTGCAACGTCTCTACAGCGTGCATGAAGGAAGGCTTCTTAGGCGTATCTTTTGCGTTTAGTCTCCTTTTCTCTATGTACGGTATTTGGATTTCAACTCCTCTTCTTTCTGTAAAGATGCTCAGCATGAGCTAAACATTTGTAGTTGGGTTGTTGTTTTGCATGTAATGAATCTCTAGTTTAATGCTATGAAGTGATGTTTATGCGTTTTAAATCTTTGCATGTTAATATTTCCAAACTTGTTTTGAACTTGGCCACTCAAAATAAGTAGATTCATAGGTACAGACATGGTCTATGAAAAGAACTCAAAGATTTATGTGAATGAAAAGGTGCATTAAAGACATTTAGGCATTTTTATCTAAGTCTAGACATAGAATGGATAATAGTTCATAGGACATTGCTGTGGGTACTTAAAATACAGGAGTAGGCCTACTTAGAACCTAGACATAGGAATTCTAGTACTTGAAGCTCTGACGTTTTGTGACTGAAAAGCACAGCTCTTTTGCAACAGCGTTCAAACGTTATAACGTCTATACAACATAGCATTTGTACGTGTTAACGTGTAAACGTTATAACGTCTGACTAGAGGAGATTTACTTGCATGCAGCAATCCAACTCATACTCTTCCATATTCACAACCACTTCTTGTTTACTTGCTTTATCTATGTTCTTAGTCTTAATACCAACTTTTAGTGCCGATTTATTACTTGGTTCACTTGTGTTTTAAAGACTTGAACTTTGAAAGTAAATCAATCCTCGTGGGAACGATCTCTTATTTTTATCCACTTTATTACTTGTACGACGTGTATACTTGCACTGATATTGCGACTAGAAAACACACGCGCAAACAAGTTTTTGGCGCCGTTGCCGGGGATTGAATTTAACTTTTATTGCTCAACAAGTATTAAAACACTAGGTGAAAGAATTCTGATGTGTTGTTTGTTGTTTCTGTGTGTGAACAGGTAAACGTTACAGCGTATGCTTAGTTCCAGTTCAAGCTCTAGTTCAACTGAACCAGGGAGTGAATCTGAGCCTGAATTCTATCCAAAACCTGAAAGAACCTTCAGGCGACTAAGGAGACAACAAAGGTTAAGAAGGCAGCAACAACACCAGCAATTTCAGCCACCAATCATGTCTGAACATGGTACTGGTGGTAGAAGCTCTAGAGGTGGACGTACTCCAAGAGGAGGAAGGCACTCTGATGCTGGAGGTAGAGAACGTGGCCGTGGACCACAGACTCATACAGAGACATATGTTGATGATGAACACTGGCAGAGACAGCAACTCATCAATGCAGGGCCACAAGACATGGTCAATGACAGAGACGGGCCTATGCGTGATTATGCCGTGCTCAATCCTGCCCATTTACAAACAGGCATTGCAAGACCACCCATTCATACTGGTCACTTTGAATTCAAGCCAATGATGTTCCAAATGCTGCAGACTGCAGGGCAATTTGGGGGTTTCCCTCAAGAAGATCCTTATGCACATCTAAGGCAATTTTTGGATGTGTGTAGCAACTTTATCATCCCTAGAGTTTCAGAAGATGCCTTCCGATTGAAGTTATTTCCATATTCTCTCAAGGACAAGGCCAAAAATTGGTTGAACTCCTTGAAGCCAAATTCCGTTCACACTTGGGATGAGTTAGCTGAAAAATTTCTTGGAAAATACTTCCCTCCCAACAAAAATGCCAAGTTGAGAAATGACATCACTTCCTTCAAACAAAGGGAAGGGGAATCATTGTTTGAGGCTTGGGAAAGATGGAAGGAATTACTAAGAATGTGCCCACACCATGGCATACCCGTGGTCATTCAAATGGAGACTTTCTACAATGGTCTAGATCAGCCTACCAGGCTTATACTTGATGCTTCATCAGGTGGTGTCATATTGAACATGTCTTTCTCTGAGGCATGCAGGCTTATTGAAGACATAGCCACTCATAATGCCCATTGGCCTTCTGAAAGATTCACTCCCGGAAAGAAGGCTGGTGTCCATGAGATAAGTGAAGTAACTGCCCTTTCTGCTCAGGTTGCTTCCCTGACCAACATGATTAAAAACATGAGTACTCCAAACGTGGTAACGTCTGAAAGACAGACTGCTGCTGCCGTTGAACCAACACCATCTGGGGGAGTAGTGTGTGTCTATTGTGAAGGAGGGCATATCTACGAAGAGTGTCCCCATAACCCTCAGTCTGTAAACTTTGTATCCCATAACAAAGGAAACAGTCCTTACTCCAACTCCTACAATTCAAATTGGAGAAATCACCCAAACTTTGGTTGGAAAAACAACAATTCTTTGAATGCTAGCAATACTGCTCCTGCAATACCCCCAGGATTTCCCCCTCAACAACAAAAGCAGTATATGCAGAATAACAACAACTGCAATTTGGAAGCCTTGATGAAAACTTTCATAAGCGATTGTAGGGCAACCTTACAGACCCATGAGTCTTCAATCAAAACTTTGGAGAACCAAATTGGGCAGATAGCCTCAGCTCTTACTCAAAGGCAGAATGGATCACTCCCATCTACAACTGAAACACCATCATCATCTAAGTCAAACGGTAAGGATGTGGTGAATGCACAGGTAAATGCTATCTCATTAAGAAGTGGCACTGAGTATCCTGAACCATCTATGCCTGAGGAACCCGAGGTGCCAGAGAAGGAAAAAGAGAAAAACAAAAGTGGAGAAAAAGTGAAGAATATTCCAGATATTGTGATATCTAAGCCAGATGTTACAACGTCTAGTTTTGAACCAGGAATCAAGACTGTACCTAAGCTTGTACCTGAATACCCTCCTCCACCCTACCCTCAAAGACTAAAGAAAGCTCATGAAGACAAGCAATTCAGCAAGTTCATGGAGATGCTCAAACAGCTACACATAAACCTTCCCTTGGTTGAAGCTCTACAGCAGATGCCAAACTATGCCAAATTCCTAAAGGATATCATCACCAAAAGAAGAAGGCTAGGGGAGTTTGAAACTATTGCTTTAACTGAAGAATGTAGCTTAATTATGCAGAATAAACTCCCTAGAAAACTGAAGGATCCTGGCAGTTTTACTATACCATGCTCCATTGGAGATTTTTACCTTGGCAAAGCTTTATGTGACTTGGGGGCAAGTATTAACTTGATGCCCAAATCCATTTATGATAAACTTGGTATAGGAACTGCCAGACCTACTTCTTTAAGTCTTACCTTAGCTGATAAAAGTAGAGTTTATCCTGAGGGCATATTAGAAGATGTTTTGATTAAAGTTGACAAATTTGTTTTTCCAGTGGACTTTGTTATTTTGGATTTTGATGCAGATAAGGAAGTTCCTATCATCTTGGGGCGACCATTTCTAGCCACTGGAAGGACACTCATTGATGTGCAGAAAGGAGAATTAATCATGAGGGTCAATGACCAAGAAGTCAAGTTCAACGTCCTCAACGCACTCAAGTATCCAGAACCAAACACAGAGGAATGTTCCTTTGTGGTTGCCCTTGACCATGTGGTTCAAAAACAATTCAATAAAGATAATGACCACTTGGAGAAAATTCTGGGCAATGACGAGATTCAAGAGTTGTTAACAGAAGAAGCTGTTCCGCAAAACGTTACAACGTCAACTGCAGACGTTGTCACGTCTGACTTTCCTGTACCCAAGGCGTGGACAAAGAAGTATAATCTTTGGGGCAAGAAGACTCCAATCTCAAGAAGATAGTTCCTTCCATTGAAGAACCACCCACGCTGGAGCTGAAGGTGTTACCTGATCACCTGAAGTATGCCTTTTTAGGGGAAAATGATTCTTTACCTGTGATCATTTCTTCTAATCTCTCACAAGAGCAGGAAAGTGATCTAATTAGCACCTTGAAAAGACACAAGAAAGCCATTGGGTGGCAAATGGCGGATATCAAGGGTATCAGTCCCACAATTTGTATGCACAGAATTGTCTTGGAAGAGAATGCAAAGAACAGCATTGAAGGGCAAAGGCGATTGAACCCAATAATGAAAGAGGTGGTCAAGAAGGAAATCATCAAATGGTTAGACGCAGGAATCATCTACCCAATCAGCGACAGCTCATGGGTGAGCCCAGTTCAATGTGTACCAAAGAAGGGTGGAGTTACTGTGGTGACCAATGACAAAAATGAATTGATTCCAACAAGGACAGTGACTGGATGGAGGATATGTATGGACTACAGGAAGCTGAACAAAGCAACCAAGAAGGACCATTTTCCTCTGCCATTTATTGACCAGATGTTGGATAGACTTGCAGGCAAAGAATTCTATTGTTTCCTTGATGGTTACTCAGGATATAACCAGATAGTTATTGTGCCTGAGGACCAAGAGAAGACCACATTCACTTGTCCTTATGGTACCTTTGCCTTCAGAAGGATGCCATTTGGGCTGTGTAATGCTTCTGCAACATTTCAGAGGTGTATGATGGCTTTATTCTCTGATTTTATTGAAAAATCCATGGAAGTTTTCATGGATGACTTTTCAGTCTATGGAGACTCATACAAGGCATGCTTGGATAACTTAGAAGGAGTTCTAGTAAGATGTGAAGAGACCAACTTAGTGCTCAACTGGGAGAAATGCCACTTTATGGTTCAAGAGGGAATTGTTTTGGGGCATAAGATTTCAAAGAAAGGGTTGGAGGTTGATAAAGCAAAAATTGATGTTATTGACAAATTACCTCCACCTACCACCGTCAAAGGTATTAGAAGTTTCTTAGGGCATGCTGGTTTTTACAGAAGGTTTATCAAGGATTTCTCAAAAATTTCCAAACCTTTGTGTCTGCTGCTGCAACGTGATAACGTCTTCAACTTTGATGAGCAATGTCATGAAGCCTTCCAGAAATTAAAGACTGCCCTTGTAACAGCTCCTGTGATAGTCACTCCTGACTGGTCCAAACCTTTTGAATTAATGTGTGATGCGAGTGACTACGCTGTGGGAGCTGTATTGGGTCAAAGGTATGGCAAAATTTTTCACTCTATCTATTATGCTAGTAAAACCTTAGATGATGCCCAATTAAATTATATTGTAACTGAGAAAGAGTTACTGGCTGTTGTATTTGCTTTTGACAAATTTCGATCATACTTGGTGGGTGCAAAAGTTATTGTTTTTACTGATCACTCAGCCACCAAGTATTTGATTGCTAAAAAAGATGCAAAGCCAAGACTCATCAGATGGGTTCTCCTCCTTCAAGAATTTGACTTGGAAATTCATGACAAAAAGGGGGTGGAGAACCAAGTTGCTGATCACCTTTCTAGGCTTCAGAATGTTGATGCAGGTACAGGTGCAGAAGAGATAAAAGAAAATTTCCCTGATGAAAAACTGCTGACAGTGGCCACAGCAGCTGAAGACGTTACCACGTCTATGGCAATTTCCTCAAACGTTATAACGTCTGATGCTACTGCACCCTGGTATGCTGATATAGTCAACTTCCTAGTCAGCAAGATTGTGCCTGTGGATTTCAACCATCAGCAAAGAAAAAAGTTCTTCCACGCCGTGAAGCACTATTTTTGGGATGAGCCCTATCTGTATAAGATGTGTCAAGATCGGTTGCTTAGGAGATGCCTTGCTGAAGAGGAACAACTTCATGTGTTACAACAATGTCATGCATCACCTTATGGAGGACATTTTGGAGGAACCAGAACTGCAGCAAAGGTGTTACAGTCAGGGTATTACTGGCCAACACTCTTCAAAGATGCTCATGAATTGGTGAAGAACTGTGATAAGTGCCAAAGAACTGGAAACATCTCCAACAAGCAAGAAATGCCATTGACAAATATCCTTGAAGTGGAACTGTTTGATGTTTGGGGAATGGACTTCATGGGGCCATTTCCTATGTCTCATGGAAACTTATACATTTTGGTAGCTGTTGACTATGTATCAAAATGGGTGGAAGCTGTTGCATTGCCCAATAATGAAGCCAAATCAGTCAGCAAATTCCTTAAGCAAAACATCTTCACAAGATTTGGTACTCCCAGAGCTATAATCAGCGATGAAGGCTCTCACTTCTGTAACAAGCTAATTGAGAATTTATTGGCTAAATACGGAGTGAAGCACAAAATTGCTACAGCTTATCACCCACAGACAAGTGGCCAAGCAGAAATTTCCAACAGAGAAATTAAAAGGATACTTGAGAAGATGGTTGGTCCAAACAGGAAAGAATGGTCCCTGCACCTTGATGATGCGCTGTGGGCGTACAGGACAGCATTTAAGACACCACTGGGCATGTCACCATACAAGCTAGTCTTCGGAAAAGCTTGTCATCTACCTATTGAACTCCAACACAAAGCTCATTGGGCACTGAAGCAACTGAACTTAGATCATTCAAAGGCTGGAGAAGCAAGACTCCTTCAACTAAATGAGCTAGATGAATTCAGGCACACTGCCTATGAGAATTCAGCAATCTATAAGGAGAAAACCAAGAAGTGGCACGATCAGAAAATTCAAAGAAGGGAGCTAGTAGAGGGACAACCAGTTTTGCTGTTTAATTCAAGGTTAAAGTTGTTCCCTGGGAAGCTAAAATCAAGATGGTCAGGACCTTTCAAATTGGTAAAAGTCTATCCTCATGGTGCTGTGGACCTGTTTGATGAGAAAACTAATTCCACTTTCAAAGTCAATGGCCAAAGAGTGAAACAATACCATGGAGAACATGTGGATAGGGACAAGACCACAGTGGCTCTCAACAACCCCTAATTTAAAAAGGGAATAGTCTGGCTGAAGACTCTTAAAGCAAGCGCTCTTGGGAGGCAACCCAATGGTTTTAACTAACCAACAATTTTGTGTCTTTAAATTTTTGTTTTGTGCAGGAATGGGAGCTGAAGGTAGGAGAGATTGAGGACTCAAGAGAGAAGAAGAAGAAAGAAAAGAAAAAGAAGACTGCTCAAGCAGGCATCCCAGCCAGACAGAGTGGAAGGCTCAGGTCTGGTGTTCTGAACAAGTAAGTTAGCCCTCTTTTTAGCAGTAGGATCGTTATAGTTTTTAATTTCAGTACGAATAAATAGCTGTCCATACGTGACAACGTCTGGATAGTTAGTAGTCAGTAGTTTGTTTGTTTGTTTCTGTTGTGTGTTCCTCTTCCATTTTTCAAAATCAGTGAGCAGTGAGGTCACTGCTCATCTTTCTATTTGGGGGGAGGATCATTTTTATGTTTTGTATATGCATAAAATCAAATGCGAAATCAGTTACTTCCCTACTCTATTAATCATCAAAAATGTTTCTCTTTGCGCTAAATCTAGGAATGACTGTGTGTGAATTTGTGTGAGTAGCTGATGCATGCTTAGATGAATAGAATTGATTACTGCTTCCCCACAAACTCTGTTTTGAGGAAAACCTAGTTAGCTAGGGACTATGTGTGCTAAAGCTAATTTTGGTTGACTATGGTGATTGTAAAACTTGATTAAAAACTTAGAGTAGCAGTAGAAACTAAGTTTGGGGGTATATCAGGTTGTGCTAAGGCTGGGTGCAAAGACTGTAGGATGATTAATGCATGTGTAGTGTGAGTGCAACGTTGTAACGTCTACCCGTAACGTTATAACGTATGCCGTGTGTGTTTTCATGTTGTGTCCTGTGTTATCAAGCGTTGCAACGTCTCATCTACAAACGTTATAACGTCTATTCCAAAAAAACCAAAAAGTGTGTGTGTTTCAAATAAGTGGAAAAGTGTGTGTGTTTCAAATAACTGGGCACTCCAAATGTCTCAATCCAAAATTGTCAAATCCAAAGGATAAAAAAAAAAAACTCCAAATTGAAGTGAATCAAATAAAAGTTGCTCAGTAATAAGGGGGTTGCAGTCCTCTGTGTGTTTTGCGTTGTGTGAGTCAGAAAAGTAGTTTGCACTAATCTAATCCTAGCACCCAATTAAGACCCTTTGTCATGCTTAAAATAACCCTCATGTCTTATGTGGAAATGTTAGCCTACTCTCTGTTTTGAAAGATGTTAAACCCTCACCATAATGGAAACCGCTCTTTCATAAGCTAGGGTAGCTTCTGAACCTAGCTAGGAATAGAATTGATACAGAGATCACACACTCACTTTGGACACTCACTTCTGAACCTATTTAATTTCATGCATCTTTTCATATGTTGTATTTTGATTTCTTGAGGACAAGCAATGGTTTAAGTTTGGGGGTGTGATAACTCATATTTATATGAGTTATTTATACTTATTCAAAGTTAAATCATGCAAGTCCTCTGGCAATTGTAGGTTGTTCCTATTGAGTTTCTGTTAGTTTATTGCTTTTTAGTTAGAAATGGGGCTAAATTACAAATTCTAGGCATTTTTGTGCCAATTGGCGCCTTTGTGAACATTTTGATGCTTCTTGTGTTTGTGTAGTGAGCTAAACGTGGCAGCGTCTCTCGTCACGTCTGAAGGAAGACAGCAGAGCAAGAAAGAGATATCTCATTTTTTTTTGGCGCACAAGAAATGATAGGCAAAGATCTAGAAGTGCAGAAGATCTTCTCTCTCCTCAGTACTGACGCGGTTGACGCGGCTGACGCACTGTAGCAGTGCAGTGTCATTTCAGAACAGAGTCAATCTACAAGCAAGCTTGGAAGGTGGGGAGTGACATCAGCAAGCATGTGACCCCCTTGTACCTTGGCTATTCTCTCTCTACAAAAGGAAAGGCAAGGGGTCATCACAAAGGACGAATCCATCCATTCATCATCCACCTTCCTCCACTTTCAGAGACAGTTTTTCTAAAGAAGTTCTGGACACAGACTTCTTCATCTGAAATTTTCTCAAGCTCCAATTTTTATTTCCATTCGCAACCATTACTGTGAAGCTCAGACGTTGCAACGTCTCTACAACGTGCATGAAGGAAGGCTTCTTAGGCGTATCTTTTGCGTTTAGTCTCCTTTTCTCTATGTACGGTATTTGGATTTCAACTCCTCTTCTTTCTGTAAAGATGCTCAGCATGAGCTAAACATTTGTAGTTGGGTTGTTGTTTTGCATGTAATGAATCTCTAGTTTAATGCTATGAAGTATTGATGTTTATGCGTTTTAAATCTTTGCATGTTAATATTTCCAAACTTGTTTTGAACTTGGCCACTCAAAATAAGTAGATTCATAGGTACAGACATGGTCTATGAAAAGAACTAAAAGATTTATGTGAATGAAAAGGTGCATTAAAGACATTTAGGCATTTTTATCTAAGTCTAGACATAGAATGGATAATAGTTCATAGGACATTGCTGTGGGTACTTAAAATACAGGAGTAGGCCTACTTAGAACCTAGACATAGGAATTCTAGTACTTGAAGCTCTGACGTTTTGTGACTGAAAAGCACAGCTCTTTTGCAACAGCGTTCAAACGTTATAACGTCTATACAACATAGCATTTGTACGTGTTAACGTGTAAACGTTATAACGTCTGACTAGAGGAGATTTACTTGCATGCAGCAATCCAACTCATACTCTTCCATATTCACAACCACTTCTTGTTTACTTGCTTTATCTATGTTCTTAGTCTTAATACCAACTTTTAGTGCCGATTTATTACTTGGTTCACTTGTGTTTTAAAGACTTGAACTTTGAAAGTAAATCAATCCTCGTGGGAACGATCTCTTATTTTTATCCACTTTATTACTTGTACGACGTGTATACTTGCACTGATATTGCGACTAGAAAACACACGCGCAAACATGGACCCATATACCCTCCCGGTGTGCCCATAGGATGCTGCAGAGGTGGGCCCATATACCCTCCCGGTGTGCCCATAGAATGCTGCAGAGGTGGAAAATACCCATAGGATGCTGGTGTGCCAGATGGGTTTATAGGATACCAATTGGGGCCGGAGGGAGAATGACCAGTAGGTGGAGCAGCTGCAGCAGAACGTGAAGTCCCAGCTCCTCCAGCAGTAGTGGTGGTCTGGGGCATCCCCAAAAATGTATCCTCTGGATTAAGTACAACCTCACGAACTCGACGCCGCCTTCTAGGTTCAGCTATCTTCTTCCCCCTAACATCTCTCGGCGGGTCAAAACCTCCTCCTGGATGCATATCTATGAAAAACGAAACGCAAGAAAAATATATAATGATATATATTAATAAATAAATTTAAATACAACAACAACGTCTAATAATGATAAACGAAATGTGATATATATTAATAATTAAAATTAGATGAACAATCAACAACATGCAGAGATTAAAACTAGTCAAACTATCTATGTGATACTAATAAGATTAAAAAAAGTCTTCATCTTCTTCATCTTCTACATCTTCAGTCTCATCCTCATCTTCTTCATCTTCTTCATATACTCCAATTTCTTCTTCTAATACTGGTTCAACTTCTTCAATGTGGAGTCGATCATCACATAATGTATCAACTGGTTCAACTTCAATTACCTCATTGACCCCCGACATTTCATCCACTTGATAAGGAACCTCATCCCCCACATCAGTGGCTTCAATGCGACCCCATGGTTTTGTCTTGATTGCAACACAATATCCTTCCCGAGTTGATGGATATGGAACATAATATACCTGCCTCACATTTTCAGGCATGATAAACGGATCATAGGCTCTATACCTTCTATCCATTCGAATGTCCACAATATTACATTTTGGATTCAATTTCGTTCCTCTAATTGATGGATCAAACCAACTACAATAAAACAAAACAATTTTCTTTTGATAGTCTAAATAGTTGTATTCAAGTTCATATGTGTTGGATCACCCCGTAGTACTCATCTTCAGCTCCTTCTACAATCCCTTTTACATATACCCCACTATTAATTGTTTGCTTTCCCTCACTCCATGATTGGGTGTCAAATTTATAACCGTTAACGAGGTACGTGTGCCACTCACAAACTTCACGAAAAGGACCATCAGCTAAGTTCCTCAAATGTTGGATTATGGGAGTTGGTTCCGCTTCATAAACCTAAGTAATCACATATGGAAAAAAAAAGCATCTCTCATATCTACTTTGAACTTTAGACACTAAAGCATTAATTTTATTTACTTAATTACTCTATCAATAAACCAAGATGGAAAATTTTCATGTATACGAATAGAAGAATCTTCAGTGCGTATACCCTCAACTTGTAAGAATGCACTGAAAAAGAATTATCCATACTCTTTAGAATGAAAATTGGTCAAGACATGATATAACTTCATACTCTAATTGTCTATGTATTGAAAACTGAATTGAAGCACACTTACTCAATATATGGTTTAACTTCAGTGCAATTGATCAAGACATGAATATGTGCTGATTTATACTCCATATCCGATAACCACTGAGTCGACTTATTTCTCGAGAGGCGCCCAGGTTTGCTAAACACAGATAAAGTGAGGGCATGTCTTTCTTCTTCAACCTCTATTTCGTTTCTATTATTTCTTGACAACATAAAGTTGTTGAAATAATGAGAACAGAAATAAATTGTTTCACGATGTAAGTAAGCTGTGCAGATCGATCCTTCGACTCTAGCTTTATTCTTCACCGATCATTTATAATCACCCATCAATCTAAATATATGAAGGAAGGGGAGTTGATTAAATAAATAGTCATACTAAATATGCACTTTAATTAAAATGTTGAAATTGATAATTACCTCTCAAATGGATACATCCACCTATAATGAACTGGTCCACCAAGCCTTGCTTCATATGCAAGGTGAACCGGAAGATGCTCCATAGAACCAAAGAAACCAGGAGGAAGTATTTTCTCCAACTTACAGATAATGAAAGGAATATTCAGCTCCATCTTAATAAGATCATCTTTTCTCAATGTTGAAGAGCACATGTTTTTAAAAAATTGACTCACTTCAGTAAGTGGTTCCAAAACACACTTTGGCAATGAACTAAAAGCAATTGGAAGCAAACACTCCATGAATACATGACAATCATGACTTTTCATCCCATACATCTTCCCGGTGTTCACATCTGCACATCTTGCAAGATTAGAAGAATAGCCATCTGGCATCCTCAATCCTTTCAACCATCGACAAACATCTTTTGCTTCATCGGGTGTAAGACAATATTTGGCTTTGGGTTTTGACATCTTGCCATTAGCCATTGGCACCAAATTCAAATTGGAACGATTTTTGCTACAATAAAGAGCAGAATACATTCTAGCCTTATTATTGTCTTTGGTTTTATGTTTCGCATTCATCACGGTGAACCATATGTTGTCAAAGAAATTATTCTCAATGTGCATAACATCGAGATTGTGTCTCAATAGATTATCATTCCAATATGGGAGATTCCAAAATATGCTTCTTTTTGTCCAGTTATGCACTCGTCCATAACCATCCAATCGGGAGAGCACACCTACCTCCGTGGCTTGTGGCAAATTCATAACTGTTATACACCAATTTTGTTCGCTCTTTTTACTACAATCGTCGTTATTTTTACCAGTTTGCAAGTCCTATTACTGTGAGTTAGCTTTTGAGCTTCTTCGGATGCTATCCCGTTTTATTGGGCATGTGCGTAGTAATTCACTTTATTGGGCCTATGTTAGATTTTTCCGATCGGGCTTTGGCCCTACTTGTTCTTTTTTAGATTTGTCTTTTAGTCAAAAATAACCTTTCATATTTAAAAAAATAATAAGTTTTTAACTATTTTACAAAAAAAAAAATCATTTTTGCTTTCATTTATAATCACCAAAATATAAAATAAAGTTGCAAAAAATCAAAATTAATAGAAAAAACGAAAATAATAAAAGGGGGGGGTGTCAATAGCATCAACCTTCAGTCCAACAAGCTGCTTGCCCAGCAAGTCTGTTTGCCCAGCAAGTCTGCTTGCCCAACAAGTCGACTTGCCTAGCAAGTCAACTTGTCCACTCTTATCCCAAGCAGGTAGCTCAGTTGACGAGCTAAGGGATATCGAAGGAGTGCACCAAAAGAGTGCAAGAAGGAGGTCCCGGGTTCAAACCCCAGAAACTAACATTCCCCCGCCCCCACTAACATTGCTTATCTAAAAAAAAACTTGTCCACTCTTTACCTTACCCTTCACCTATAAAAGGAGGCTCTGTCCACAGTGAAAAACACACCACAGTGATTCAACAAGAACACTGAACACATTCTCTCTCCCTCTCCCAGCGAAGTTCTCGCTCTCTCTCTCTCCCCCTCCCTTTTTTATTTTATTTTTCTTTTAATTAGTTTATTTTTAAATATTATTGATAATTATTTTCACTAGTTGCACTTTTCATTTTTTCTGTTTTGTTAACTTTTCGTTCATATTCAAAACAGAAAAACAAAATAATCATTTTCCTCCAAAAATAAAAATCTTATTTTCAAAATAGAGGATTAAGTCGACTGTACAGTCCGATTAGTCAGCGCTCTAGGATGAATGAGCTGTACAGCTCAAGAACCCTAGAACCCCTAAAAAAAATTAATAAACCCTTTTTCAAAAAACGAATAGGGGATTAAGTCAACTGTATAGTCGGGTTAGTCAGCGTTCTAGGACGAATGAGCCGTATGGCTCAAGAGTCCTAAAATCCCTATTCCAATAAAATCAAACCAACACACATCAAACCATTTTCCAAGCTCCAAAAACTCCATTTTTATAAAATAGGGGACTATGTCGACTGTACAAACGGGTTAGTCATTGTTCTAGGACGAATGAGCTGTACAGCTCAATAATCCTAAAACCCCTATATTAAAAAATACCAACCAACAAACCTTTTTCTACCCAAGAACTACGTAGCTTTGATTTCTCCATCGCACTTGGAGATACGTAGGAGCAGGGGCCCACTCCTGCCAAGCACAAAAAACTAAAATTTTTATTAATTCTTTTTTCCTCCAAATAAAAAAGGGTAAAATTCAAAATTTATATTCTTTCCTACAATTAGTCAGGTAACCTTCATTAGGAAGGATGTCGTGGGGTGCTAAAACCTTCCCCACGCATAACCGACTCCCGAACCCTTATCTGGTCCTTATCCATTTCAAAAGGGATTTTCCAATGTTTGCCCTTAAACTAAACTTTGGTGGCGACTTCATTTTTGAACCTTCGAGGAATCCTCGCCCGGATTTTTCGGTCGCTATAATAACTCTACTCTAAATTTCACCAGATGTCAACAAAGGCGGTGGGACATCTGTTTCAACTACCCTTTTCTTGAATGCCCTTTTGTTCTTTCTAAATACATGATCTGGCGGTAAGAATCTATGATGCGAGTCAAACCACGAATTCTTTCCCCCGTATTTCAATGTAAATGCTTTTGTGTGTTCCATGCAGTGGGGGCATGCTAATTTACCATGAGTCCCCCAACCTGACAACATACCATAAGCCGGAAAGTCATTAATTGTCCACATCAATGCCACTCTCATCATAAAATTCTTCTTTCGTGCTGCATCATATGTCCTAACTGTAACGCCCCAAAATAATTTAATTATTTATTTAATTAAGTTATTTATGGCTTACAATATTTATTTAATTTAATTAAATAATTCAAGGTTTAATTTATTTTATTTTATTTATTAGGAGGTGTTGTCACGAATTAAGTGGTGCGAATAAGGGCCCGTGATCCACAATTAGGCCCGTGGCCCATTGGCTTGTCATGGAATTCGACTCACTAGGGGTCTTGTGACTTAGTTTGAATTTTACTCAATTGTGAAAAGAAAGAAAAGAAACGTAAAAAGAGAGAGTGAGAAGAGGAGAAGTTGCGAAGTGAAGAGGAGAAGAAGAGAAAGGGGCGAATCACTCAAGGAGGAAGAGAAGGCTTGTTGGTGTCTTGCATTTCCTTGGAGCATTGTCTAGCAAATTTCGACTTCTAAGAGGTTAGGGGGTCCTCTTTTTATTTTTAATGGCTTATGCGAATTAGTAGTGCCTAGGGTTAGGGTTTTAGAATGATTTATATGAATGAATTGTGATGTTGTTGATTCAATTGTAATGTTGTGATATATGATTATGAATTGCCTATGTTGAAATCGCATGATTGATGTTTGAATTGTTGCTAATGTGAATTGTATGTCATATGTTTGAATATATGACTTGTTGGTGCTTGCTTGGTGAAAATTGAGGATCATGATGATGATTGAATTATATATATATATATATGATTGGGTGTTTGGTGAACTTAATTTGGTGTTTGAATTTGAAAAATTCTGATTTTGGAAGCCCCTAGGCGCCTTGGGCGCCATATGCATGGTTGCTGTTTTTCTGTGCCTCAGTCATGGGCGCCAGGCGCCCAGCCAGTGTGCCTGCACCAGTTTTCCAGTTTCTGTTGCCACTGTGTTGCTGTTTCTGTTGCCACTGTGTTGCTGTGTCTGTTGCCACTGTGTTGCTGTTTCTGTGTCACTGTGTTGCCAGTTTGGCGCTAGGTGCCTTGTGTCATGGGCGCCAAGGGTCCCCATTTTCTGTTGCTTATTTTGCGAAATTTGATACTGGGTTTTCATGTCCAAGTTACATGGCTCGTGCAAAACAAATTTTGAAGCCATAGGAGTTGTGGTTCGTCTTGGCCTTAGGCGCCTAGTGCATGGGCGCCAAAAATGCGTGTCACTTTTTGACAAAATTTTTATTGGGTTCTCATATTCTGAGCATTTGGCTCGTATAAAATCAATTTCGAAACAAAGTGAGTTTTTTTGCGTGTTGGCCTTAGGCGCCTAGTGCCTGGGAGCCGTGTTGCTGTTCTGGGCGCCAAGCGCCTATGCGTGTTGCTGTCCTGGGCGCCAAGCGCCTATGCGTGTTGCTGTCCTGGGCGCCAAGCGCCTATGCGTGTTGCTGTTTCCTGGGTGCTAAGCGCCTATGCGTGTTGCTGCTTCCTGGGCGCCAAGCGCCTATGCGTGTTGCTGTTCCTGGGCGCCAAGCGCCCATGCGCCAAGTCCCGTGTTGCCCCTGGGCGCCAGTTTCCAGGATGTCTAAGTATTTTTCCGATTTTATTTTTAATGTAACTTTTGACTCGGTTATCCAAATTTGACGGTTCAAAATGCGTTTCGAAGCTAATTTCAGTGTCTATCCAAATGTTCAAATTTTATGCAAAAATGGATTATTTTACTGGTGTTTCTGGGCTGAGGTGTTCAAGTGTCTAAATGGCAATTTTTATTCATTTTCCCTATGTCGTGTCAAATCCTAAACTGGCCTAATTGGAATTGGTATTGGTGTGAGTGGTGTTTGAGTTGGTGAGTGCATTATGGTGAGATTGGTGAGCAGAGGCTTCGGCCTAATTTTAATTGGTGAGCTGATTTATACAATGGTGAGAATATGAATTAAAATGGTGAGTTGAATTAAATGGTGAATTGATTGAATTGTGGTGTGTTGTGATGCATTTCCATAGCATCTCATGAAACATGTGCATTATTGGTGAGCAGAGGCTTCGGCCTAGTTTTATTTGGTGAGCAGAGGCTACGGCCTATTTGTAGTTGGTGACGGATCCGACATGCATGTGCCCGTGGAGTTTGGGTTGCATTTCATACATAACCATATATTGTGTAGTGCTGCTCGGAAATGTAATGTTGATGTGATTGTTGCCATTGTTGTGAATCGGTGTGCCTGGTTTCCTTTTTCCTATGCAGTGCTTAATTTCCATATGTTATTAATTATGAAAAGAGACTCACCCTACTGCTTTTATGTTGCTTCTTATGTCGGCAACGTGCAGGTAATAACGAGTGAAGGTTACCTTTACACCTTCGTTTGGTAGGAAGTGTCATGCTCTGATATGTAGCACCGGGGGGCGTCTTATGCTTAAGTGTTATTGTCCTTATACTGTTAGACCATTTTGGTGATGTATTGGTTTTGTTTTCGAACTTAATTATTATTCCGCTGCTGGTAGTGACTGTATTTAGTTGATGTGAACTAAACGGTTTTTCTAGTTATGGTGCTATGTATCTTGTGGTTTTAATTGAACTATGAAAGTTGAAGTTTTTGATTTTAATGGAGTAAGTGTAGCACTCGCTTAAATTGTTTTCAAAAAAAAAAAAAGAAACTCTGATTTTTATTAAATAGTAAGGTTACTAGAAAATGGGTGTTACATTAGTGGTATCAGAGCAGTTCGGTCTGTCCGGCCAAGTCGTCCTGTCATAGTGTCTTATGACAAATAGAATTGTTAGATTAGTTCTAAATTTCTGTTTGTGCTGCAGTGATAGTTTGAAATGGCTGGGAGGAACGACGCTGCTCTTGCTACTGCTTTGCAGGCTATGGCTCAGGCTGTTGGGAACCAGCAAAATGGTGCTGAAAATGCTGGGACTCGCAGTTTAGCCACGTTCCGGAGGGAGAATCCACCTGTTTTTAAGGGCAAGTACAATCCAGATGGTGCTCTAGCATGGCTGAAAGAGATCGAGAGGATATTCCGTGTCATGGATTGTGACGATGCGCAGAAGGTCAGGTATGGTACCCATACGCTGGCAGAAGAAGCTGATGATTGGTGGATGGAGGTTAGGCAGAGGTTAGAGACTGCTAATGAGGGGATAACTTGGGCTGTTTTCCGCAGAGAGTTCCTACGGAAGTATTTTCCAGAAGATGTGAGGGGAAAGAAAGAAATAGAATTCCTTGAGCTAAAGCAAGGAAGCATGTCAGTGACAGAGTATGCTGCCAAGTTCACTGAATTGGCTAAGTTTTATCCCCACTATGCTGATGCTGATTCTGAATTTTCAAAATGTATCAAATTTGAGAATGGACTGAGGGCTGATATAAAGAAAGCTATAGGGTACCAGAAGATTCGGGTATTCGCTGATTTGATCGACAGTTGCAGGATATTCGAAGATGATAGTAATGCTCACTCCAAGGTCATGAGAGATCAGAGGGGTAAATTTCAGAACCGAGGTAAGCCATATGAGGTTCAGGCTGGTAAGGGTAAGCAGAGGTATGCTGATAATAAGAAACCAAGTGGGGGAGATGCCCCTGCGAAGGTTGTGTGCTACAGGTGTGGCAAGCCGGGCCATAAGAGTTTTGACTGCTCGGATAATAAATGTTTCAAGTGCGGTAAAGAAGGTCATGTGGCTGCGAAATGTGAGAAAAGGGATGTGGTGTGCTACAACTGTGGGGAAGCAGGTCATATTAGTACCAAGTGTACTAAGCCGAAAAAAGAGAAGTCCCATGGAAAAGTGTTTGCTCTCGCAGGATCAGAGGATACTAATGAGATTAGAGGTACATGTTTTATTAATGGTATTCCTTTGATTGCTATTATTGATACTGGCGCTACGCATTCATTTATTGCTGCTTTATGTGCTGAGAAATTGGACCTTGTTTTATCTTCTATGATGAGGGAGATGGTTATTGACACTCCAGCTAAGGGTTCAGTAACTACCTCTCTTGTGTGTGCTAAGTGCCCTCTGTCAATCTTCGGCAGAGATTTTCTTGTTGACCTTATTTGTTTGCCGTTGGGAGGGTTGGACGTCATTCTTGGTATGGACTGGTTAGTATTTAACCATGTACATATTAATTGTTTCCGAAGATCTGTGAGTTTCCTTCCTCCCGAAGAAGAAGAATCTGTTTTGTTGCATGCGGGTCATTTGCATAAGGTAATGAAAGAGGGAGTTCATCTGTTTGCTTTGATGGCGTCATTGTCTGCTGAGAATCAGGCGATCATTGAAGGGGTTCAGGTAGTGTGTGAATTTCCTGAAGTGTTCCCGGATGAAATTCCAAGTATTCCGCCAGAGAGGGAGGTTGAGTTTGCTATCGATCTTATACCTGGTACTAGGCCTGTGTCTATGGCCCCGTACCGGATGTCAGCCTCAGAGTTGTCTGAATTGAAAAAGCAATTAGAAGATCTACTTGAGAAGAAATTTGTAAGGCCAAGTGTGTCACCATGGGGTGCTCCGGTATTGTTAGTGAAAAAGAAGGACGGGAGTATGAGACTTTGTGTCGATTATAGGCAATTGAACAAAGTGACAATAAAGAACAGGTATCCGCTTCCCAGAATTGATGATCTGATGGACCAGTTGGTAGGTGCTAAGGTGTTTAGCAAAATCGATTTGAGGTCGGGTTATCACCAGATCAAGGTAAAGGATGAAGACATTCAGAAAACCGCTTTCAGAACGAGATATGGGCACTATGAGTATTCTGTGATGCCGTTTGGTGTTACCAACGCGCCGGGTGTGTTTATGGAGTACATGAATCGTACTTTCCATAGTTACTTGGATCGGTTTGTAGTTGTGTTTATTGACGACATTCTGGTGTATTCTAAGACGGAAGAGGAACACGCAGAACATTTGAGGTTAGTACTAGAAGTGTTGAAAGAAAAGAAATTGTATGCAAAATTGTCTAAGTGTGAGTTCTGGCTGAATGAAGTAGGTTTCCTTGGTCATATTATCTCCGGTAATGGTATAGCTGTGGATCCAGCCAAGATTGATGCTGTGTTGCAATGGGAGAGCCCGAAGTCAGTTACAGAGATTAGAAGCTTCTTGGGACTAGCTGGTTATTACAGGAGGTTTATAGAAGGTTTCTCGAAGTTGGCCCTTCCGTTGACTCAATTGACATGTAAGGGAAAAGCATTTGTGTGGGATGCTCGCTGTGAAGAGAGCTTCAATGAGTTGAAGAAGAGGTTGACAACATCGCCCGTGTTGACTTTGCCTGTTCCGGATCAACCGTTTGTAGTATATTGTGATGCTTCCAAGATGGGTTTGGGAGGTGTGTTGATGCAAGAAGGTAAGGTAGTAGCTTATGCGTCCAGACAGTTAAGGACCCATGAGAAGAACTACCCTACTCATGATTTGGAGCTTGCTGCAATTGTGTTTGTGCTGAAAATTTGGAGGCACTATCTGTATGGTACTAGATTTGAAGTATTTAGTGACCATAAGAGTCTGAAATACTTGTTTGATCAGAAGGAGCTAAATATGAGACAGAGACGTTGGTTAGAATTGCTGAAGGATTATGATTTCGGCTTGAACTATCACCCCGGCAAAGCTAATGTCGTGGCTGATGCTTTAAGTCGAAAGAGCTTGCATATGTCGGCTATGATGGTGAAAGAATTAGAGTTGATTGAGCAGTTTCGGGACATGAGTCTGGTTTGTGAAGTGACACCGCAGAGTGTCAGATTGGGAATGTTGAAGATCGGCAATGAATTTTTGATTAGTATTCGAGAAGCCCAAAAGTCAGATGTGAAGTTGGTGGACTTGTTAGTTGTGAATGATCAAGCTGTGAATGGGGATTTCAAGTTAGATTCCCAAGGTGTATTGAGATTCAGAGATAGGATTTGTATTCCTGATGATGCTGAGATGAAGAGAATGATTCTTGAGGAGAGCAATAGGAGCAAGTTGAGTATTCATCTAGGGGCTACGAAAATGTACCAAGATTTGAAGAAAATGTTCTGGTGGCCTGGTATGAAGAAGGATGTGGCACAGTTTGTATATTCTTGTCTGACTTGTCAGAAGTCTAAGATTGAGCATAGAAGCCCGCGGGGTTGATGCAACCATTGGAGATTCCGGAATGGAAATGGGATAGCATTTCCATGGATTTTGTGACTGGCTTGCCAAATACAGTGAGAGGGTTTGATGCTATATGGGTGGTTGTGGACAGGTTGTCAAAGTCTGCTCATTTCTTACCAATTAATATGACCTATCCAGTTCCAAAGTTGGCAGAGATCTACATCAAGACAATTGTGAAGTTGCATGGCGTTCCGCTTAGTATTGTATCTGATAGGGATCCAAGATTCACTTCTGAATTTTGGAAAAGTTTGCAAGAAGCTTTGGGTTCTAAGTTGAGGTTGAGCTCCGCTTATCATCCGCAGACAGATGGTCAGACGGAGAGGACTATTCAGTCGTTAGAGGACTTGTTGAGAGCATGTGTTCTCGAGCAGGGAGGTTCATGGGATTCTCATCTTCCGTTGATAGAGTTCACCTACAATAACAGTTTTCATTCTAGTATTGGAATGGCACCGTTTGAGGCGTTGTATGGTCGGAGATGTAGGACTCCGTTATGTTGGTATGAATCTGGAGAGAGTGCAGTATTGGGGCCTGAGATTGTGCGAGAAACAACTGAGAAGGTAAAATTAATCCGTGAGAAGATGAAAGCGTCGCAGAGTCGGCAAAAGAGCTATCATGATAAGAGAAGGAAGGATTTGGAGTTTCAGGCCGGTGATCATGTGTTCCTGAGAGTCACTCCGGTGACTGGTGTTGGGCGTGCCTTGAAATCAAAGAAGTTAACTCCCCGTTTCATTGGTCCGTATCAGATTACGGAGAGGGTGGGAAGTGTTGCCTATAGGGTGGCTTTGCCGCCTAATCTTTCGAACTTGCATGACGTGTTTCACGTGTCACAGCTTCGAAAGTATGTTCCGGACCCGTCTCATGTGATTCAGATGGATGAAGTAGAGGTGCGGGATAATCTCACTGTGGAGACTATGCCTGTGCGGATTGAAGATAGAGAAGTGAAGACTCTGAGAGGGAAAGAAATTCCTTTGGTGAAAGTGGTGTGGCTAGGAGCTGCTGGTGAGAGTATGACTTGGGAGCTGGAGAGTAAGATGCGGGAAGCATATCCGGAGTTGTTTGATTCAGGTGATTTCGAGGACGAAATATTCTAAGTGGGGGAGAGTTGTAACGCCCCAAAATAATTTAATTATTTATTTAATTAAGTTATTTAAGGCTTACAATATTTATTTAATTTAATTAAATAATTCAAGGTTTAATTTATTTTATTTTATTTATTAGGAGGTGTTGTCACGAATTAAGTGGTGCGAATAAGGGCCCGTGATCCACAATTAGGCCCGTGGCCCATTGGCTTGTCATGGAATTCGACTCACTAGGGGTCTTGTGACTTAGTTTGAATTTTACTCAATTGTGAAAAGAAAGAAAAGAAACGTAAAAAGAGAGAGTGAGAAGAGGAGAAGTTCCGAAGTGAAGAGGAGAAGAAGAGAAAGGGGCGAATCACTCAAGGAGGAAGAGAAGGCTTGTTGGTGTCTTGCATTTCCTTGGAGCATTGTCTAGCAAATTTCGACTTCTAAGAGGTTAGGGGGTCCTCTTTTTATTTTTAATGGCTTATGCGAATTAGTAGTGCCTAGGGTTAGGGTTTTAGAATGATTTATATGAATGAATTGTGATGTTGTTGATTCAATTGTAATGTTGTGATATATGATTATGAATTGCCTATGTTGAAATCGCATGATTGATGTTTGAATTGTTGCTAATGTGAATTGTATGTCATATGTTTGAATATATGACTTGTTGGTGCTTGCTTGGTGAAAATGGCACATTCACTCCGAGACCATCACAAATCATGATTTGCATCGACTCAAATTGTTCATTAGATGGAACATAAAAACTAGAACTACTTGAAGAAGCCCCTAAGTCAAAATTTGGAAGTCGTTCTCCATGGTCCACCCAAATCCAATAATTAGGCCTAAACCCGATACGATACAAGTGCACCCTAATTTCATCATTAGGTGTAATAGGTATACCGTCACATTTTTTAAGGCATGGACATCTAATCCCCCTTCCTTTTTTGCCTTATCATGTCGCCACACTACCCTAATAAACTCTTCAACCCCATTTACAAAAATTTCCTTAAAAAATGCTCTTCCTGGATATAACCGATCATACACCCAACTACGATTCAATTGATTCCAATTCATCTACACGCATTTAAAAAAACGCGTTAGATTCCCACAACTAAACCTAAAATATAACCTATCAAGTTAGTGGCATCGATATGATCTCGGTGGAGATGATTTCGAGCCAAATATGGGGGTTAAGGACAGAACAAACAAAACCATTTTCCATATAAGTAGTGAGGGGAGTTATTTCTAACTCCCAACCTTAAAATTGTTAGTATAGTCTCGCAATTATCTCAATGAAAATGATTTCAAGCAAAATATGGAGGTGAGGGACAGCACATCACCCTTTTCCATCAACAACACACAATATAGTCATCTAACCTAGGGTTCATCAAACATCAAAACAACAAAAACAAATTATAACAGGCCATATAGATAAACTATAACATGTTAAGAACCAACTCATTTTCCAAATATACTACCTACTGAGATTTACAAGAAGAGAATTTAACTTCACTCTCTTAAAGCTCTCCTTTGTGCATAGATAATTAAACACATAAACAATGCAAAGATATCATAATTCAACACATTTAAACCATAAATCATCAAATTTCTCTATCACACAAATAAACAAATATTTCATAAGGAGACATGGTATAAAACATGCAATCTTCATCACAATTTTAGCTATTAATGTACTACAAACATGATATTCAATCATCAAACAGATAGGCCAACAATCAAATAGCACATTTGTGCTAAAAACCTTAAGCTATCTAAAGAGTGAATGGCAGGAACTCACTTGTTGGGACTAATTTCTGAAAATTCCACAATGTGTGTACCCACCAAAACCAAACAAGCTCCTATGACCCCAATTCGAAATGCCAAGCTCCTACAGCAAAAATAAATTTCACAACACCAGAAACGAAAAAGAAAGAAAGATAAAAACGAAAATAGGAAATAAATAAAAAAGATAAAAACGAAAACAGAAACTTACTAGAAGAGGGTTGCTGCGACGTAGGGAAGGAGATGGGTGGTGCTGGCGTGGTGGTGGAGCGGTGGGAGAGAGAAGAGAGTGAGGTGTGTTTGAGAAGTGTTTTCGGAGAAGAGAGTAAGGAGGCCAGAAGAGGGTTGCTGCGACGTAGGGAAGGGGATGGGTGGTGCTATGGGTGGTGCTGGCGTGGTGGGAGAGAGAAGAGAGTGAGTGAGGTGTGTTTGAGAAGAGTGTTTTCGGAGGGAGAAAAGAGTACGGGGGATTTTCAGAGAAGAGAGTGGGAGAGAGAAGAGAGTAAGGAGGGTTTTTGGAGCCAGTGAAAAAAAATAAAACTTAGCAACGGATCGTTTGCGACGGATATATCCATTAGCGACGGATTCGTTGATTTCACATTTTCCAAGGAATTAGCGATGGATACTTTGAGACGGATTTTGAAAGTTAGCGACGGATTCAGAATGTACGCATTCCAAGGTCTGTGCAACGGTCACGTCAGAATTAGCGACAGATTTGTTGCGACGTATTTTAAGTTAGCGACGGATTTGAATTTTTTTGTAAAAAAAACGCGCCATCGTAATTATTAGCGAATGATTTATATTCCCTCGCTAATAATTACGTAGCGACGGATTTTGATTCCCTCGCTAATTTCCGTCGCTTATACTGCGTTTTTTTGTAGTGAGAGAGGGGTAATGATATGAAAAGATATATAGAGAGAAAGAGAGATGGGAGAGGATAATGAGATATGAGAGAGTGAGAGGAAGAGAGAGGATAGAGGAGAGAGAGAGAGAAGGATAGAGGAGGGAGAAAGAGAGTAGAGGAGAGAGAAGATAGAGAAGAGAGATAGGAGAGAAAAAAATTATTGAGTTTGAAAAAAAATAGTTTTTTTGTAATTTTTTGGGGTAGGCAGAAAGTTGTATCGTGGGACAAAAAGTTGTACTGTGGTTTTGTGAGGGACAAGAATTTGAGGTTTTGTGCAGTCTCTTGCCCTGACTGCAGTCCAGTACCATGAACAATTTTTCAAATCAAACAGGATACAACTGGAGTTGTCCAGGCCAGTCCCCTGCTTTTTAGTAAATCAAACACACCCTATAATAAAGTGACATCTTACTGAAATCTAACGAGATGATTCGTAGTAGAATGACTTTGTGGCAAGGGAGTTCCTTATCTATTGGAGGTCGAGTAACTCTTATAAATTCCGTTTTAAATAGCATACCCCTTTATTATTTGTCTTTTTACAAAGCGTCAAAGGGGGTGATCAAGACTCTAACTAAGCTTAAAAGAGACTTCTTGTGGAGTATAAAGGAGGATTCGAGGGGTATGTATTGGGTGGCTTGGGAGAAGGTTTGTAGATCTAAGGAGGAGGGAGGGCTAGGTGTGAAGGATATTGAATTGTTTAATATTGCTCTCTTGGCCAAATGGAAATGGAGGATGTTGTCGGATGAGGGTGCGTCTTGGAGGGGTATTCTTACATATAGATATGGTGATTTGGGGTCTATTTTTTTCACTGGAACAACATCAGTGGTTAGAAGGGTAGACTCTTTGTGGTGGCGCGATCTTAGGTGTATGGGGGAGGAGAGGCTTTTAGTGGGTTGGTTCGAATCGAATGTTAGATGGAGGTTGGGAGATGGTCGTGGAGTGGATTTTTGGCATCATCATTGGCTTGGACAACGTCCGTTGAAGATTGATTTTGGCAACGTTTTTAACAATTGCATTAATAAAAATGTGAGGCTGGCTGAGTTAGGTGAATGGCGCGATGATTATTGGCAGTGGAATTGCTCTTTTTTTTTGCAGGTGTTGGCTCTGTGTTCAGTGATGAAGTTAATGAGCTGGTGGTGATTTTGCGTGATATTCATGTGGTTCGTGGAGTAGCTGATCGCTGGTGTTGGTCTTTGGATTCGTCAAAACAATTCACGGTTCGGTCTTGTTATCTATCTCTCTTGCAAACTGCTCTTACTTCGTCCGTGGACAGCAACAGATACGTTTCTGATCTTCAGCAATTTGATCTGAAAGCGCTTTGGAGGACTTACATTCCAGCGAAGATTTTGTTGTTTTTGGTTGGAGAATTTTCAACAATTCATTACCTGTTCGGTCATTGTTACTAAGACGATATGTTATTCAATCGGAGGAGGATGCGGTTTGCGTTTTGTGTAGATCCCACATTGATGATTCACATCATTTGTTTTTGGTTTGCGAATTTTCTTTGAAGGTGTGAGGTGAGATTGGTCGCTGGCTGAATGTTCAAATGCATTTTCCATCTAGTTTAATTGATCATTTTCTCAGTTATGGAGAGCTTTTTATTGGGAAGAGAGCGAAGAGGGTCAAACATCTTATTTGGTTGACAACTTGTTGGTGTCTTTGGCTATCTCGTAACGGTGTTTGTTTTAGGGGGATGAGCCAAAGGTAGAATCGATAGTGGCCCAGGTGAAGTTCTTATCTTGGTGCTGGTTCATTTATGGGGTGGGAATGAATTCTTGTTTCACTCTGTCATTATGGTGGAATAATGCACTATCATGTATAAACAATTTGTGATCTCATCATTGTATTTGTGGTTTTGAACACCCCTACTGCTCATATCAATGTAACATTGTTTATCGAAAAAAAACGAGATGACTGAATAAAAATGTTTTACAATATCAAATAGATATATTGTCTTTAATCTTTTCTTTCACAAGAGATGGTCCTTAATCTCACCTTGTAATTGTTCACAATCAGTTTGTCCTTTTATTTGGAAAATAAATAAATATGCACACTAATTTAAAAATAAATAATATGATAGTAGAATGTACTAAAACGACTTTTCACATATCACAGCATTAGGGTTCCAAAATGTAATATATAAACGATTCGTTCAGCTAAAAGTGCCGTCACTGCAACTCTCTGCGCTCTGTGAGACTTCAATTTCCAATTAGGGTTTTACTTTGCACAGAGTAGAGAAGCCATGGGAGTGTTCACCTTCGTCCTTCGCAACTCAGGCGGTGAATGGAGCGCTAAGCAATACTCCGGTGACATCGAGGCCTCCGCTGGCTCTACCTTCGATCTCCAACGGAAGCTTGTTCAAGCCGCCCTCGCCGTTGATTCGTCTGGCGGTGTTCAGTCCTCTTACTCTCTCGTGTCTCCATCTTCTGCTGTCTTCCAGGTAGTACACCTCTCCACGCCCCTCGTGACCATAGTTTTTTCTTTTATCATCTGAGATCAAAATTTAGGGTTTTTATATTTTTTGTTTTGAGTATATATTTACATTTTCCTGCTCAACGTTCTTTTGTAAGAAATTTCGGTTATTTATTACTTTTCAATTTTGTTATTATTTAGGTTCCGTGGGATCCTAGAATTTGACAATTTGTATGCAAAGTGTGATTTATTTAGTAGTTTCTATGTTGTTTTTCTGTGATAAATGTGCTGAATCTTAGAAAATTGAAATTTTGGTTTCTGTCATTTGTTAGATCCTGCTGAGAAATTAATAGTCTAGCTTTATTATATTCTCTGTTTTTTTTCATTGTGTTTTTGGCCTTTCATGAAGTTGATTTTAACCATATGCTCTTGAAGAGAGATAAAGGTTTTAGTTTTAAGATTTGTAAAGCTTTGGTTATTTTGCCTGCAATGGAGTGGTACATAATGGGATTGGGATGGAATCTAAAGGGGTGGATGCAATAAAGTTATCATTGTGCTAATTGGATAGTTAAAGAATTGAATAGGAAAAAGTACTTGTTGAATCACATTCCTCCCAAGTTAGAGGGGGAGATCAAGTGGGCAATGGTCGGACCATGGTTATATTTCAAACCATGTTGTTGAATCACCATGTTGTGTAATTCTGTTCTATTTCAAACCAATCAAACAATAGAATCTGTTATTATTCAATTACATTTCACTCTGTTATATTTCTTTCTGTCAAATAAGCCTTGGTGGCTTATTTGTTGGATTCAACCGTTTGATGGATCACTGATAAAGTATTTATTGCCTTTGTTGGATATTGTGTGTAGGTGGTTGTGGGTGGTGCAGTATTTGTTGGAGGTGGTGCTGCAGCTGCAGCTGCTCCTTCAGGAGGTGCTGCTCCAGCTGCTGAAGCTGCACCGGCAAAGAAAGAAGAAAAGGTCGAGGAAGAGGAGGAGGATGATGATATGGGATTGTCACTCTTTGATTAGAGTGTTATAGTTTGTCTTTATTTTTGTTGGAAAAGGGATTTAGTCTCCAATGTTATGAATTGTTTTTGCCTTTTTGGTTTGCCCTAGTTCATGGTACATTTTATGAAATAGAGTTTTGTGCCGTGACATAAATGATTGTGTTTTTATTTAATAATATTGTGACTTTTCTTTTGGAAAAAATGTCTTGCCGTGATATAGTACCTTTTTACCATCACTCTACGAACATGTCTTTGCTTGGCATGCTTGGAACCAGCAAAGTACCGGATGGTTATGTTTAAGCGGATATTATATAGTTGGTGTGCAAGTGCAAGTAGCTTGAGATGCTTTGGAATTTTTACCTTTACATAGGGGTAAGTAAAGCATGATCGATTAAGTAGATGCATTTTCTTGCAATACCGAGTATCACGAATGTGACTATGTGAGTTAAGGTAGTGGTTAGTTTGAGGGTAGGGAAAAAAGTTATTTTAAGTTGAAAAGTATCTCTTTAACCCAATTTTAGTTTCTCTCCAATGTTAGGTTTTTTTGAAGGAAAAGAAATGAAAATTAAAAATTTTAAAATAAAATTAATTAAACAAGTGAGATGAAAATAGATGGAAAGAAAGTAAAAAAAATAATTGTTGAATAAATGAAAGTGAGATGTTTTTTAGTTGTTTGGTTAAGAGAGTGAATAGAAAGCAAAATGAAAGAAATAGGTATATTCATTGAATGACATACATTCCCCTATATATATAATGAAAATGAAATTTATGGAGCCATAAAAAATAATAAGAATCAGCTGCAGCTACTTAGTTATATAAAATACTTAAAATTGTTCCTAGGGCGTCCTCTGAGTTATTTTCTTGTACAATATTAGTCTTTTAAATTTATTTCTCATTTAAGTCATTTAGCACTTAAAACATTTACACTATTTTTCTTTTTTCACACATTGTTACAAAAATGCTGATGTGTCCATTATTTGAGTGATGTGGTTGTGACAGTGTGAGATACATGTGCCACACGGGGAAATTCACGGACTTGCCTTGAATTTGGAGATAGCTAAAGCACCCTAAGAGGTGGAAAATGATGATTGAATCTTGAAAATCTCCAAATTCAGAGGGCTACAATCTTCCCAACCTCCCCAAACGGTTCATGGTGCTTCAACAGTCTCCAAATTTTGGGCTAACTCATGAGGAAGAAGATGAAATTAGGGTTCATGAGGAAGAAGATAAAGAACAATTGATTTTGTTACTTTTATTTTAATAAAAAAAGAATTAAAATTAATGACTTGTTGCCCACATGACACATGTACCTCACACTATTATAACCACATCACCCAAGTTACATATACGTTAGCACTTTTGTATTGAGGGATGGAAAAAAGTGTTAACATTTTTAAGAGTTAAATGACTTAAAAGACTAACACGGTACAATAAAATAATTTAAAGGACTTTAACAACAGTTTACCTGTTAAATAAGGGCATTCTAGTATTTTTAGCATAAAATGAGGTTTTCTTCTACCATTTTTTTGAATTTGAGTGGAAAGGATTTTGGCTATGGGGCCCACACATTTAAATCTTCCCCTCCTTCTAATATGCAAACTAACCAAGGGAAAACCCATTTGTCAAAAACCTTTTCATCCAATAAATTTCTTTCCATCCCATTTCCTCCGAACCAAACAATACGCTAGCTCACACATCCAATTATGAAACTCATTCATCCAATCATAGTTAAGTTTTAGTATTCCCGTAGGTTCTTTCAAAGTCGAAACATGAATTTATGTTGTTGGGATTGTTGAATCACGATGTAACGAGATCATTGACTGACGTGCATTACGGTATGAACGGTTATGCTTCTATAACTTGCATGTGACATCACAAACTCGCCCAAGTATATTGCACCTTCTTTTTCTAAGGACAAAACTAGCTTATTACTTAACATTTCACATTAATTCAACCGAAGAAAACTCCACAAGTCAGTTAAAAGAGGGAAATACAATCAATATCCATGCTACTATTTCAATCGTACATTAACAGAGGTTTATGACCAAGTATTAATAGTCTTAAGGGCACGAGAGTGCATTTACTAGAGATTTTATGCAAAATGCCATTCTTCTGCTCCACTCCAAGTGTTAAGGCATGTTCCCTACACTTTCCCATTCCATGTCTAATGAACTTAGGGCTAAAATTCCATCATCAAATCGTGATGAAACAAATCCTTGACAAGGGTATGTCGTTTGGAATTCAAGACCTCAAGTTACAAGCACACCAAAAACATGTCACACTTAGAATTTCTAACTCAAAGACATCATGTTTCATTTTATTAAATACCTTCATTACAACACATGGCCAACCAGATTTCTCGGCATAGATTAGTCCCCAACAAAGTTAATGGATACTGCGCACTAATAACACAGTAACTAAAAAAGCCTTCACTACGAGCTCAAACCTTCAACTTCAAGTCGGAATTTAAACACAAACAAAGAGTGTGTGAGAATTTACACTCATGCATCATCATTTACATTTCAATCGTGAAGGGAAGACATTTTAATCAAACCTTCATCGCATAATATCTTCGTAAATCATGGTCTTCTTCCATGGTTTGATATATTCGAATTTCTCCCTCTTTTCTTCACTCTCCTTTCTCTCTCAACTTTGTGCGAAGTGTGTGGGTGTGAAGAAAAGAGGGAGAAATTCGAATATATCAAACTATTTTACTCTTAAAATGCATGAAAAGGAGAATTGAGGTAGGGTATTGACGAAGGGAAAGGAGTGGTTGTGATTTATGATGAAATTACTATTTTACCCTTCACAAAGGTGTGATATTACATGAGTGCCCCTGCCCCTAGCTGAACAATGTACCACTAAAATTTATGGGTTGCGTTCTCACATATACACCCCTCCTATTCACTAACTCAAGTCCCCACAAAGATTCAAATTGAGATATGTGCACTAAAAACCATAATCCATAATTAAGGGTTACATTTTTACTACTACATTGTAGAAAATCATAGAGCTATACATTTAAATTAGAAATGGTTTGTTGTAAATGACATGAAAGCAGTGCACTAAATGGAGATCATGATCGAAATTCTTTTCATATTTTATTGAAGGCGGGTTCCATTGAATGGAGCGTTACATGATCTAAATTATTTTCTTATTTTAGTCAAGACGAGTTACATCTACCATTATTTTTTTCTATGTTAGTCTCTTCAGGACCAATTTGGGATTATTTCGGGTTTACCATCATATCATAAGTGTTAAGGACTAAATCTGGTATTTGATTTTTTGTTTGAGACCAAGTTGGACAATTTTTTGTTCGATATTTTCAATCAAACACGTTGAAGTATACTAGCAAACAAATCGACTATCTAACTGTATATTCTATTTCATTTTAATTGTCGATCTTTTGCAAAATTTGTTCGTATTTATTTGTTGTTTCATGTTTCAATGTAACATTAATGATTTTTTTATCAATTATACCCTTAGTTCATAATTATTTTACACTTAGCTTAATGAAGAGAGAGTGTGGATATGTGAGTGACTAATAAAAGGTAATGATATATTTAATTTTTTTTTGATAAGCAATGTTAGTGTTTTTGATAAGCAATGATATATTTAAATTGTACTTTATAATCAAAACTATATTTTAATTTTTTTGACAACAACTATATTTTAATTTATATAAAACAACCTTAAAATACTATTATTTTTTAATTTATACAAAACAACCTTACCCCAGAAATGGTTTTTTGTGGTGGAGCCCAAAAAATATGGTCATTCCTTCCACTTTCTCAGGTGATCCAAAATTGTGGAAAGCTCTTAATTCAATAATCTTTCCCTCCTATCACAATCTTTCCCTTCTCTTTCTTGCCAACCAAACATGTTGTTAGTTTCTTATTAACAAAAAAACAAAAAAACAAGAACTAAAAAAGTAGTCAAGTACGAATGCAAATTTGAAAACCAAACATGGTTAGAGGGTGACGCATTAATTAAGGCTTTTTTACCGAAAAAGATAACTTTTCGATATGATAATCAACAAGGAAACTGTCCCACACGTGACAAATTCCCTCACACGCTCGCTCCTCACACCAATCTTCTTCTATTCTCAATCAACTCTTTCTCTTCCTCTCAAATCACCATTCGCATTCCTTTCGCTCCAACCCTCTCTAACCTCTTCTTTTGCATGCTATCGGAGCTCCGGCTCCATTAGCGGAGCCCCGGCTCACTATAACATTTCAAGGAAACTACAAACAAAAACCAAACTCCATTTTCTTCATATTTTCGAGATCTCAAAATGTCGAAACCCTGGGGAAACATCGGAGCATGGGCCGCCGATTCAGAGCGCGCCGAAGCCGAGGAACGCGAAGCCGCAGCTTCGGCGGTTCCCGACGAGTCACACAACTATCCCAGTCTCAAGGAAGCCGTTAGCGCCAAGCCTAAAAAGAACAAGAAGATGTCGCTTTCTGAGTTCTCCAAGGGAAGTTATACCTCCGGCGGTGGTGCCGCCGATTACCCGCGTTTGACGCCGGATGAGATGCTCCGTCTTCCTACGGGTCCTAAAGAACGTTCCGCTGATGAAATGCAGTTCAACCGTCTCGGTGGTGGATTCTCCTCTTATGGCTCCGGTCGCTCTCGGGATCGTGATGGAGGCTCGGGTGACGGTTCATGGGGCGCGGGAAGGAGATCCTATGGAGGAGGGTTTGATGATGAACGTAGGGCTCCAAATTCTAGGGTTTCGGAGATGGATCAGCCGTCTAGGGCCGACGAGGTGGATAATTGGGCGTCCGTGAAGAAAACTCTCCCCTCATTCGATTCTGGCCGCCAGAACCGATATGGTGGTGGTGGTGGGGGTGGTTTTGGCGGAGATTCCAAGGCAGATGAAGTGGACAATTGGGCGGTTGGTAAGAAACCTTTTCCTGCTAGATCTTCCGGTTATCGCGATTCTGGCATGGAACCTGATCGCTGGTCGAGGGGGCCACCGCGTGACACGGTCGAACCGGATCGCTGGTCAAGGGGAGCACCTCCTGGCACGGAGCGACCAAAGTTGGTGTTGAATCCGCCGAGAGGTGACGTTCCTGTGAATGAAGCTCCGGCGAAGTCGAATAGGCCAAGTCCGTTTGGTGCGGCTAGACCAAGGGAGGACGTTTTGGCTGAGATGGGAAAAGATTGGAAGCAGCTGGATTCGGAGATTGAAGCAAAGAAGACAAGTAGGCCTACGAGTTCACATTCCAGCAGGCCTTCCAGCGCGCAGTCTAATCGCTCTGAGGGTCCAGACGCTGTGCCAAAGCCGAGACCGAAGGTGAATCCCTTTGGGGACGCCAAACCAAGGGAGGTTTTGCTCGTGGAGCGTGGCATGGATTGGCGAAAGATTGATCTTGAATTGGAGCATCGGGGTGTTGACAGGTTATTGCTGCATTTTATTTCTTATTGATCTAATGCTTCTTACACTTTATAAGATCGTTACATCGGGTGTTATTGTAGTGTGTTGAATTAGTTAGATTTACGGCGACATTCATAATGTAGGCAAATTAGATGGGTAAAACTGACCAGCTTGTAGGTGTTTTACTACGTTAATGTGGCATGTTTTTAATTGGAGTAAGAGATGAGTGTGAATTTCCTTATTGGGGATAGTGATGATTTCCTTTTCTATTAAGAGATGTGTCTCGGAAAATCAAGCTCCCTGATTAGTTATCCTTTTCAGCAAAGTTAATGATTACTGTGTGTTATGAACTTATGATTCCAATCCGATGAAAAATAAGGTGGATTTGAGTGTCGTAGATTGCTATTGCTATGATTATGAGGTTTTCCGTTGTTGGGCTATTAAATACTAGGTCTTGCAGCTTTCATAGACTGTTGATTTGTTAGATGGGAGTCAGGTGATGTATCAGGTTATGAGAGTGGTTACAGTTGGAGGTATTTGATTGATTTATTTTACTTCCATGTGGTAATGATATAAATATCTTCCACCTTCTCTACTCCGCTACTAGGAGTTGGATTTTCCCTGTTCCTCTTTTGTCATCAGTTTTTTCTTTGATCCGTCACCCTATATGGCGTTTTTGGTTTCTCTTATGCCTGCGGGCAATGACGGATCCAGAAATTTTTACCAGTGGGGGCAAAAAATAGCTTATAATATTTTCTTAAAAAAATATTTTAAATTTTTACAAAATACATAATTTCAATACAGAAAAATCCTAAAATACTTCAATTTCTACAAATTACATTGCTACAAAGGTAAAACTAGTATCAACTTATTCTCTTTTTTATTTATCTCTTATGAATTTCTATATTTAATTTAAAACAACCCTTATTTTTTTTATGGGGGCAAAATAAATTTTCAAGTCCCCAATTAATATAAGGTGCATCCGTCCCTGCCCGCGGCCCGCGGGCCTACTTAGTTAATGGTTTGGTTTGCTCGGGTGGTGTTTTGGTTTTTGCCTTCTTTTTGTTGATAAGCTTTAGCTTGACTTGTATGGCTTTGTACGGAGATGCTACTTGACACCTTGCAGTGTTTTGTGTGCTTATTTTCCCCAAATATTTGAATTTGCTATTTTTTCCTGTCAATGGATTGGGGATTCATGATTTCAGGCACAATCAAAGGGCCTAGTTTGAATAATTGGGTGGTATGAGAATGAATCAGTTTGGAGGTTGATAAGGTGCTATGCAATCTGGGCCTGCAATTGGATGTAATGAGTAAGTGCAAGGATTGGAAAAGGGTAGGGTTGGAATATGAGAAAGAAGAAACTGTTAGATGGGGGCCTAATAGAAAATACAGCTGGCAGTTGATGAGTGGATTGAGGGAGGAAATCATTTCTATTAAATGGAGAGGTGGGGGTCGGGAGGGGCTTGTGGAGCCGGAAGTGGGAAAACAATGAGTGTTGGGTGTAAGATGCTTCCTATCTCAGTAAGGTGGCATTCTTAGTTAGAGTCACCATTTTTGTTTCTTCAAAGAGATCATCTCCATCCATTTTATCTTCCAGTCTATTGTTATTTCTTTTCTTTGTTGTTATTACAGTTGCGTCAGTTGAAATATCACTCTATTTCTTCTATAATTTTCTGGTTCCTAACCATTGGTAATTTGGTATCCAACTCTGATCCTTGGAGTTTATGGTATTTACAAAAAATGGTGACAGTGATGAAAAAATTTGAAGAGGTAAGAGTAAGAAATGGTCCAAGCCCCTCCTGACCCCCACGTCTCCATTTTGTAGAGTTGAAGTGGGAAAACAATGGGTGTTGGGTGTAAGATACTTCCTACCTCAGTGAGGGACTGTGGGATGCTTAGTAAGAGTCGCCATTTTCGTTTCTTCCAAGAGATCATCTCCATCCACTTAATCTCTCAGTCTATTGTTATTTCCTTTCTTTGTTGTTGTTACAGTTCGTCAGTTGAAGTATCAATATTTCTTCTATAATTTTCTGGTTCCTAACAATTGGTATCCAAGCTCTGATCCCTGGAGTTTATGGTATTTACGAAAATGGTGGCTCTCCGCCTTCACCTTGTGGACAAGGTGAAATTTATAGGGTGGGGTATTGATAGGCTGCTGAGCTTACTGGGCCTGCAGTTGGATATAACAAGTAAAGGAGTATAGTGGAAAATGGTGGGATTGGAATTGGAGAAAGATGAAACCATTGGAACTGGATATTGATGAGTGGAGTGAAGGATGGGATCAATTCTATAAAATGGAGACGTGGGGGTCGATTGGGGCTTGTTGAACCTGAAGTGGGAGAACAATGGATGTGGGTTGTAGGATACTATTACTTCCTATCTCAGAAAGGGGGCACTTTTAGTAAGATTCGCCCATGTGATTCTCCAAGGAGATCATCTACATTTAATCTTTCAGTCCATTGTCATTTCCTCTCTTTGTTGTCTTTGCAGCTGTATCAGTTGAACTTGAAATATCACTCTTTCTTCTCTAGTTTTCTGGTTTCAAGCAGAGGATGAGGGGGACTCCAAAGGAGCAGGTTCGAATACCTCTAGTTAGAATACATCTAGTCAGCTGCTTCCGTATATAGGACATGAGCAATGTTTTGATATTTGGGGGAAATGCTAGTGGCCCAAATTCTTGGGTTGAGATGGGATGAGTTATTTGTATGTCTGTGGGTTTGCTATTCGTAATTAGCTTAAGCTTGATGAGGGTTGGGTCATTGGGGAATATAGGATTTTAGTGTTAGTTGCCTTGGGCTTGTTGTAATACTTTTCCTTGAGGCCTTGACCTAATTATTAGTTTAAATAGGATTAGTACTGATTGAGATATCATATCACGGGTTATGAATTTTAGTACAGCATCAGCTAGCGGCATTTCTTTTATTTTTTCCTTATTTAAAGCTTACAACTCCAACAGTTGTGTTGTTAATAATTTTATCAAGGTTTCAAATCATTCACTCCCAATAGTTGGGCTTTAATCAATACTTTCTGTTATGTTTATTTTGTTCACGCTACTTGGTTATGCACAAAATTGTAGCATAATTTGGTTTAATTTAGTTATGCTTTATTTGTGGGTTGTCGATCTATCAAATATACGTATTATCTTGTTAACTTCTGAAGGAACATTTCAGGCCTGAGACCGTGGAGGAAAAGTTGTTAAAAGAAGAAATTGATAATTTGAAGAAGGAACTTGAGAAGGAATCTGCAATGAATTCAAATAAGGAGTCTGTGGAAGATGATGGTGGAGACCAAACCAGTACCCGTGCAATGTTGCTACAGAAAGAAAGGGAGCTGGAAGTTCTTATTCGTGATTTGGATGACAAAGTTCGTTTTGGTCAGAAAGCCATTGATAGGCCCGGTTCTTCAGCAGGAAAGGCTAGTGGTTTTTCAGATAGGCCACCGTCTCGTTCTGGCTCATATGAGGATTCTAGAAGTGTGGATTTTGCAGATCGACCTCGATCCCGCGGCACAGGAGGGGACCGACCTCGATCCCGTGGAACAGGAGATATGTTGATGCATCCTAGTGATGACAAAAGACAATTTCAAGGGAGCAGGGAGAGGGGATGGTTTTCTTCGAATAGCAGAGATTTAAATAGGTAAGAATACAGTTGCACTGTTGTCTCTCTTTTCCTTTTATTTCCGTTCTTTCTACTCGTGGTAAAAGTTTTCCTATTTTGGCTTGTGATCTGTTGCTCAAACTTAAGCTGGGGCAACTGGTTAGGACACAGAATGATGGTGGCTATGAATTCAATTATCTTTCCTCTTCACGTGTGTATTATTTGTTTATATACTTATTCACCTTTTTACGTTTTGGCCCATGATCAATTGAGAAATCTGATATCTGTTTTCTTGTGTAGGTCAAGGTCCAGAGAGAGATGGTGAACAGCAGTTTTTTGTGGATTAAGAGTTATCTTCAACTTTTGATGACCAGAACCTAATACTATTTTGTTACTTGTCTTTTCTAATCATTTTGTTCAATTTTACTCCAGGATTTGGAGCAACAATCATTGAGTATTGGCACTAAAACTTTTGCCTAATCTTTTATTGCATCTCAAAACACTGTAAATTTGTTTTGCCCACGTCTAGTAATTTTTTGGGTGGATGAAGGCGGAGAAAGCCTGTAATTTTATTAGGACAAACTTTTTATTGAAGATTATGGAACTTGTTAATTAATGTCATATTGTTTAAATATTATTTTATTTCTCCCCATTCTGTATCTGCACAATATCGGGATTTAACATTAGCTGTCTTGAGTTGCTTTCCTCAACTGTGAAGCGTGAAGTTGGTGATAGTGGAAATTATAAGTATACTATATTCGCTTGAACATTGCTATCATTCCAGTATTGTGTCTTCCCCCCTCATCTCATCCTTAATAAAGGAATGAGCCACTTACTCCCTAGAGAAGTATAAGTCTACTCTATGACCTGGTTTAGAACATAAATCAAAATGCATGCAAAGCGGCCTGTTTGTGATTTTATCCCTGGATCAATCAATTCATGTACCTCTTGATCAATCCAAGTTCTCGTTTGGTTTTACGGCAGGAAGCCTCAAACGTATGTTACCCCCCTTAATCATGGGTTTCCTCTTTCACAATGGTTTTGGGTTGTATGGGGATAAGTCGATTCTCCTGTTCAAAATTGATTTTGGTTGAAGCTAGGATTTGGAGCTTCTACGGCAACTACAAATCGATTCTACACTTTTTGTTTTGTTTTGTTACATAAACATCCTTTATATCCTTTCACTACCTCTCCTTGATTCCAAAAAGAGGCACAGAGAAACCAATGTTAAATGATACTACTATTTTATCCGTGCATTCGCATAGGTGACACTGTATTTGTTATGAAATTATAAATAGTAATATGTTGAAACTTACAAAATGTAATAAACGGAATAGGAAAACCTCAATAAAAGGCTATATTTCAAATTTATTAAAATACTTGTGTTGCAAAAGTTTAAAAAAAAATCGGTATCGTCTTATAATATTAATAATGGAGTAATGATCAGGAAAAAAGAAAATTAGATTTAATATAAGATATCCACCCCCATTGGCGCTCCCGTTGGCGCTCTCGTGGGCGCTTCCGTTGCCACTCTCGTTGTTGCTCTCGTTGCCGCTCTCGTTGCCGATCCTATTAGCAGTCTATTGTTGCCGCTCCTGTTGCCACTTGTTTACTCATTATATTCTAGATGATTTAATATTAATTTAATCATCTTAATTATATAAATAAATTATTAAATTTTGGTAAAAAATATTAAATTATATAAAAGTTATTTTGTAATTTTTGATAGTGGTTAATTTTTTTTGACAATTACTATTGGTTAAATTGATTAATTTTATTTTTGATGAAAAAAATGGATTGGTTTTAGTAGTTTTAATAGAGAGATTATAGTAAATAGTCAATTTTAGATTATTTATTTATTGATTTTAATATTAATTCAATTATTGATTTTTTTTATAAAAAATAATTTTGGAATTTTTTTAGAGGTATGTTTTTTTTGACAATCGGTAGTGGTTAAATTAATTGATTTTAGTAGTTTTAGTAGATTATATAAATTTAGTCACAAAAAAGTAGATTATATAAATAGTAAAATATTATTTTTTTTTAAAAAAAGCTGACCACTTTTTTTTTTTGGTGAGCGAAAAAAAACTGACCACTGACACGTGTCAGCTTTTGCTGGTTGATTTTTTTTGTCGGGTCTTGCTTTTTTTGTCTTTTAGCTGCGAAATTACCAAATTACCCATAAAAGTGGATACGTGGCGCCGTAGTAAAATGTCTAAAATTACCAATTTACTAGCACATTATTTTATTATAATAGTATCAATCAAAAAAGGCAATTGTCTTGACCAAAAAAATTGGGGACTTTTTTTCCCACTCCCTCCACTCCTCGCCCACATCCCCTAATTTTTTAAAATTTCAAAAATACTCTTATCCCTTCATTGACTCCCACTCCCACCCCTCTTCCCCGTCACTCTCGCCACCCCCTCATTCTCCCTCTCACCCCCACCACCACAACCACCTTCTTCCCTCTCTTCTTCTTCTTCTTCACCACCATCTCCCACTAACCACCACCACCTCCCTTTCACCACCACAACCACCTTCCTCTCCCCTATCTTCTCCTTCACCACCACCACCTCCCTCAAACCACCACCACTACATTTTTTTGAAATATTTGTATGAACTAATTAAAGTGAGTATTATATTTACAAATGATATTAAAATTGAAAAAAAATTGGTATACTTTTTGAAATAAAATAATTCCTACGCTAACATTATTTTTATATACACTACAAAAAAATTGCCCATTAGCGACGGAAATGAGCGAGGGACTAATGTTCCCTCGCAAAAATTGGAATTAGCGACATAATTTGCGAGGGAATAGGGGCTGTCGTATTTTTGAGAATTAGCGGCGGAATTTTGAAGATTAGCGACGGAAATTTTGAAAATTAGCGACGGAATTTCAGTCCCTCGCTAATTCCCTCGCTAATTTTTGACAGTTTTCAGAAGATGGGACTCAGTGCAGGTAGTTAGCGACGGAATTTCAGTCCCTCGCTAATTCCCCCGCTAATTTTTGACAGTTTTCAGATGATGGGACTCAGTGCAGGGGTTGGTAAATGTGCAGCAATTAGCGACGGACAGTTTCGTCGCTAATTCCCTAGCAATTTTTTTTACTTTTTTTTTCTTAAATCCATTTACACCCTCACTCTTCTTTCTCACTCACAACACCCTCACTCTTCTTTTCTCCTCTTCACCCTTCCTCTTCCTATTCCCTTCCTCTTCCTCTACTCTCCACCACCACACAACCACCACCACCACCACCACCATCACCAACATACAACCAACCTACGGCCTACTCTCCCCTTCCTCTTCCTCTACTCTCTCTCTCACCTACAAACCCTAACCCACCACCACCACCACCGGAGCTACTCTCTCCTTTCCCTCTTCTTCTCTCCACCTTCTTCCACCACATCACCACCACACAACCACCACCACCACCACCACCGGAGCTCCTCATCCTCATCCTCTTCCTCTCTCTCTCTCTCTCTTATGATTTCCCCTTTCCCTCTTCTTCTCTCCACCTTCTTCCACCACACCACCACCACACAACCACCACCACCACCACCGCCACCCACGAAACTACCACCATGAACTCGTCTCTCCACCTACGAATTCCTCTTCTCTCACCTATACGAATTTCTTTCCACCTTCCACCACCACCACCACCACCACCACCACCCCCACCACCACAACCACAAAATTAATAATATAATATTCATTAATAATATAATAATTTTTTAACAGTATTAATAATAAATATATATAAAAAAACAAGCCATTCAGCCAATGTTTTAAAACTCGGACCGGTGGCCGACTCGGTGAAGGTATCGGGTCACTGGGTCAATGGTCGGACCGAGGGGTCGACAGTTGAACCGCATGACCAAAACCGGGACCGCATGACTCGGACCCGGTCTCTATTTCACGAGTTTTCAACACCTATATAGTATATAATATAAATTTCGTACCCGTAAAAATTAATTTCCTAAAATTACACATCCTGCCTAGAAGAATTCAAGCAACAAAAATTGTACATCTTAAAAAACTAGTAACTGAAAGAGAGTATTTTAAATGGAGCCTATACAACTACCAAAAATTATACTTTAAACTAACACATTTAAAAAATATATATATTAGAAAGATATTTACAAATATATGGTTACTTAATTTATACATTGACTAGAAAAAGCATATTATCAATGCTTTTAAAACCATTCACGTTCTTGTTGTTATTCCATAATAATACATATTATATAAGGCATTTTGTAAGGAATATAACAAAATTTATGTGGTTGTAATGGTAAGGCATCCGCGGGTTTCATTCTCTTATCATGGGTTCGAATCCCATGTTTTACAGTTTTGGAATGCAATAAAATTAATAAATCACCGGTTTTCGGTTGACCCACACGGTTCACCGGTTTATTCAATAAATCGGCCGAGTCATGCGGTTTTCGCCGGTTCAGTTGCACATCCGATCCAAACCTTGGCCCAACCCGCCTATGGGTCCGGTTCCCGGTCTGGCCGGTCCGAGCCGGGTTTTAAAACACTGCATTCAGCACTGGACACGTGTCAGTTTTTTTGAAAAACTGCAGTCATTAGCGAGGGATTCAATTCCCTCGCTAATCGCATTAGCGAGGAGGGATTTAGTGACGGAACTGGTCCCTCGCAAATGACCATTAGCGACGGATTTTGGTCATTTTGCGAGCGAAATTTCCGTCGCTAATAACCAATTTTTTTGTAGTGATAATAGCACAGTCAAAAACATACATGCGAATTTCTTATTATTAAAATAAGATTGTCTGTGTTAAGTCATTAAGGGTCGCTTGATGATCAAGATAAGAGAGGCATGATAATAAGGTAAAGTATCATATATTGCCTTTGATACAATATTTGTTGAGTCAACATGATATGATAACTAAATGTTGTCTCTTATCTTATCTTGTTCATGTAGTTAAAATTTTATCCTAATGGTAGACTGTGATGTGATAGAAGCCTACTAAGATAGGATGATGATTTTTTTTAATGTTCACCCTCATAAAATTTGAAATTTAATAACTATTAAAGCAACAAAAATAAAAGAATTTATTCAAAAAAGTAAAAAATTGAAAACATATAAAAAATGTTTAAAATGGTAAAATTAATTTAAAAATTATATGTATTTTTTAATACAGATATTTTTGTTATTTTATATAATAACAAAATTTATAATAACAAAATTATCAAAAAGTACTTCAAAATAAAATAAAATATCAACATATTTTAATTAAAAACTAAAAATAGTAAATTAATAACAGATTATAGAATTAGTTAAAGTAAAAATATCAAAAAATATAAAATTAAAACTTAAATTAACAAAATTTGTATTTAAAATTGGATATTTAAATTATAATTAATTTTGAAAATCATATATAATATTGTCATTTTATATTCCTAATATAATTATACTATTAATTTGGTACATCATAACAAAATATAATGCCATCAATCCATTGTCAAAAAACAAATGCCATCAATCCATACTTACATATATCATTTTTTTAAAATGAAACATAAAAAATTGATTAATAAAAAACCATTAAGATACCTTATAAATGAATATATACCCGGAAAAAATGAAAAGATAAAAATCGAAAAGTTGTTGAGTTTCGGATATTTAAGATAGAAGCATGTGCAGGATAGAGAGGGAGGAGATTTGTATTTGACTTCTTGATTACTCCATTTATTTATTTATAAAGTAAACGGTGGGAGCATAGACTTTAGACATATATATACCGTACATATACGAAGTGTTGAAACTTGAAATTAGATCTGAGTTGTTTGGGGATCATCAAAGTGAGACTGATCAGTAATGGAGTTGGTTACAGAAAAATGCAGAGATGCCGTTATATCAATTGTACTATTAATAATTATGATGGCAAATCCTGCAAGCTGTGGAAGTGGAAGGCAGTGCAGTTTCCCGGCCATATTCAACTTTGGAGATTCCAATTCCGACACAGGTGGTCTCTCTGCAGCTTTCGGACAAGCTCCTCCCCCTAACGGTATCACTTTTTTCCACTCTCCTGCTGGTCGTTTCTCTGATGGTCGTCTTATCATCGATTTCATAGGTACATATATGTAATTTTGCATCAGTTGATATATTTAGTCCAAACTCTTATTTATATTCAGGGACACAGTAGTAATTTTCTTAAAGTGATTTCATTTCAACAGCGAATTTTTTTGGATTGCCTTATCTGAGCGCTTACTTGGATTCCGTTGGCTCAAACTTCAGCAACGGGGCCAATTTCGCAACAGCCGGGTCCACCATTAGACCTCAGAACACATCAAAGTCTCAGAGTGGTTACAGTCCTATTTCCCTAGACGTTCAGTTTGTAGAGTTCTCTGATTTCAAAACAAGATCCGAAATTGTTCGAAAACGAGGTGCAATCTCTATCCTAATTATTAGAAAGAAATAAAAGAGTTAGGGAGGGACTAATTTGTTATTAATTAACTAATATTATTACAGGAGGGGGGGTGTTTGAGAAATTGTTGCCCAAGAAAGAGTATTTTTCTCAGGCTTTGTATACCTTTGATATTGGCCAAAACGATATAACTGCTGGCTACAGACTCAACTTCACAGCACAACAGATCAAGGCATATATACCTGATGTGCTAGCCCAGTTTTCCAACGTCATTACGGTGCGTTTGTTACTGATTAAAAAATTAAGTGATTTTAATGTTAACTAATTTGGATTTATAAAATTTGTTTATTTATTTAACCATATATATAGTGTTGTTATTAATTTAGTAGAGTGTGTATGGGGAAGGTGGGAGGTCGTTTTGGATACACAACACAGGCCCACTGGGCTGTCTCCCATACATGCTTGTTCACCAGCCCATAAGTGCAGCCCAAATGGATAAATTTGGGTGTGCCAGAGAATTCAACGAGGTGGCCCAATATTTTAACAGCAAACTGAAAGAAGCTGTTGTGCAACTGAGGAAAGAGCTGCCAGAGGCTACAATTCTCTATGTTGATGTGTACAAAGTGAAGTATACCCTCATTAGCAATGCCCAAAAATACGGTGAGCTAGCTAGCTAGCATTGAAAAACAAACACCACATGCACATATGCACTGGGATTTATTTTAATTTATTAATTTATAGTATTGTTGTAAATGTGAAATATAAAGTATTAAAGTGATTGGAATTGAAAGGTTTTGAGAAGGGAGTGTTTGCATGCTGTGGGGCTGGTGGGGAATACAACTTCAAGGATAAAGCCAGATGTGGTGCTACAAAGATGGTGAATGGGAAAAAGGTTGTGATAGCCAAAGTCATGCAAAGATCCAAGTGTGAGGATTATTTGGGATGGAATCCACTACAGTGAAGCTGCTAATAAATGGATCTTCCAACAAATAGTTAATGGATCCTTTTCAGATCCACCTCTCTCTTTAAATATGGCTTGCCATCCTCATGGCACCCACCACTGATCTGTTTTTTCTTTTTTCTCAAAAACATTCAAATTCACGTTTTTATAACAGTGAATTTTGATTGCATGCGTTCTTAAACTCAACTAGTTTGATAAAGGGTACAATGAATTATTTTGGAAAGTGCTGTGGAGACATTTCAAATTTCAGATGTACTCCACCACTATTTTGAAATATTTTATTTTCATTATGTTTTATATGTAGTTTGTTGAAGTTACCTTTGATCGAGCTATGGTGACCCATACTTATAGGAGTTTTTTTTTTAAAAAAATGTATTAATACCATCATGTCATCTTACTGTCTTCTCTTCAATGTATTTTATAAATTGTATGGCGGAACAAAACTTAAACTCCGTCTAGATAAACAACTTAATTCATTAAAACGTGTACGTATTATATAAGTGCTTATGCATGAATTTGGCGCATTCCGGATATACCCAATTCTTTTTTTCTTGATGGATTCAAACAACATTTCACTTACATGATAGAATTATGAAATTTGGTATGTGAATATGAGGACTGAGTTGAGGGCCTATGATCTCTTGGGATGTCATTGAAACAACAGCTGAACCACCATCCGATTCTCAAATGAGATACCACATAAGACTTCTGCTAAGAGAGCTAAATATCTCAACATCCTTCATTCTTTTGTGAATGATGATGACTTTTATGGGAATCTCAAATTTGGAAACATCAAAGCAAGTTTGAGAAGCCGGAAAAGGAGTTTTTGTAGGATTGAAAGAATCAAGAAGATGCATGTTCTTATTCTCAAAACATAGTTTATGGCCTTAAAAATGAATGAGTCTCATACCTTAAGGGTGTGTTTGGGAGTTTGTAGGAGAGGGGAGGGCATAGGACTTATAGGGGGATAATCTTTCTACTCATCACTAAAGAATTTACACTATTAACGTCATGTCCTCCCCTCCAAACTCCCAAACACACTCTAAGAGATTTCAGGACTGAAGTTATAAGAGTTGTGACTCAAGTCTTGATGGTTTCTGCCCAATAAACATTGCCGTCTATCTCCAAAATTGACTTTCTGCAATGGTAATAGAGGGGAGGAGATTCTCTCCAGTAGACTTTTCAGTTGACACTCTCAAGTGTTAAATCTCGGTACTATTCAACCATCTCTCTCAATTATTTTAATCTTTCTCTCTCACGTTTTGTCTTATTCAATGGATGACTGAGATTTCACTGCATCATAAAATCATTAGAGAGGATCCATTTTTAAATTAATGCTTGGTGGGACATCAAGCCTTCCATCAAGCATCTAATGGTGTTTGGTTCACTCTGCTACGCTCATGCTCATGTACCATACGTATAAAAGAAGCAAATTGTATGAAAAGACTGAAAAATGAATTTTAGTTTTAATAGGCTATACAACTCAAAATGTAAGGTGTGTAAAGTCTAGAATTGATTTAGGAAAAATTTTCATTGATAGAGGTGTTCAAGTGGATGAGATGCATATTGGAACCGGGAGACTTTCTAAAGTTGATAGGCATTCTAAGAGCACAAATGAAGATCAAGGTAAAGAGATTGATGATGACTTTGCTGTAAGAGGTACTGGGCCTCTTTCTAAGGTTTATCAAATATGTAATATGGTTTTCCTTGAATCTACCAACTTTCAAGATGCTAATGAGACGGAGGAATGGAACCAAACTATTAAGGAGGAGATGGCCAAAATACAAGAATGTCACTGGACTTAGTTAGGTGGGTTTATATGGTAAAGATCAACCCCAATGGATCCATCAACAAATATAAGATGATAAATGTTTTGTTTATTCACTCCACAGGTTGTGCATAACAAAAACTTCATTCCAACCTTAGCAGCGCTCTGCTAGGGCTTTGCTCAAATTAGGTGTGTTGTCGTCAACTAAGGGCCCCTAGATATGCTAGGGTGTGGTGGTGCACGATACCTTTTGGTCCCAGCGCAACTAGGTTCTCTATGACAGCTCTCAATGTTTGGTTTAGGTCATTGATGGATCAGGTTCTCCTTCCACCGCCTCGGTCCATCTCGCTGCAGCAGCTCACGGTGGTTCAACTGCCACCTCTGGCTCACGTTCCACCACCCACTCGCCTTCATAGTTATTTTACTTTTGCTCTCTCTTTCAGCATCCCTTTCTCTATTATGGCCATCCCTCTCAGTTCCCTCCTCATTGTTGTTGTACTTACTACGCTCTGCTTGAATCTATTTTACCCTCTACCGGTTTTCACCTTATCTCACTTGGTTTCACAGTTTCAGATCTAAAGTCCTCGGGGCCATTTGGCCTTCAAATACGGGAAAAGTCTTTCCTCCTACACCAACTTCACGAGTCACTTGCTCTTCTCTGTGGAGCCAGTTCAACAGTTGTGGTTCGACAATGTTTCTGGTTCTTGCCTAGCGATGAAGGGTTTTCGTTATGGTTTTGTGAGTAGATAACAACACAAAGTACTTATTAAACATGAGCTACGTTTCAATACCGTATAATAAAACAAAGTGTTAGCAAATTGGTATTTTTAGACATTCTACCAGTGTGCCACGTTTCTATTTTTATGAACAATTTAGTAATTTCGCAACTAAAAGACATAAAGGTGTTCAGCTTTTTCAGAAAAAAAGAAGCAAAATCTGATAAAAAAAGCAGGTCAGCAAAAGCAGACGCCGTGACGCGTGTCAGTTTTATTTTATTTTACTTTTTTCAGTTTTTTTTTTTCAAAAAATTAATTTTTCCTGTCAATTTTTTTCTTTTTTTTTCCCCGATTTTTGTTTTCAAAAAAATTATCTTTTTCTTCAGTTTTTTTTTTACTAAAAAAATAATTTTTTAAATTTATTTTTATAATATACTCAAACTACTAAAATCAATTTTGATAAAAAAAAAATACTAAAAACAATCAATTTAACCACTACTAATTGTCAAAAAAAGCCATACCTCAAACAAAAATTTCAAAATTATTTTTTTCAAAAAAATAATCTATTAAGTTAATATTATACACGCTGACTATAACAGTCGCTCAAAGACAAATTCTGTCTCTGTTTCTTTCTGAGATTGCTTTTGTAAGCGTGTCCTAGGATTTTCAGAAAATCAGGCCAGAGTTTGATTGGTTATAATTACATCTGTTTATTTAACTATTGCTAGTTTGCTTTTTCTTCTAGGTTATCTAGGCTGAGGTGTTTTAGGGGCCTCTATTGGGGGCTCCCTATTATTGTTTTATCTTTTGCTTCTCTTATGCTAAGAGTTTTGGTTTAGTCCCCCCTTGTGCTCTCCTCTGTCTTATTTCTCTTTCTCTTTTTTCAATAAATTCTGGCAGGTTGCCTGTTTGTTTAAAAAAAAGAATATGAATATTTAAAAAAGTTAATATTATACTAAATAATTAAACAATCTAAAATTTATTATTTACTATAATATCTCTTTTAAAACTATTAAAATCAATCAAATTTTTTGATAAAAAATAAAATCAATCAATTTAACCAGTAACAATCGTAAAAAAATTTAACCACTCCAAAAAATTACAAAATAAATTTTTTATAATTAAATAAATATGATTAAATTAATATTAAATCATATAGAAAAATGAGTAAACAAGTGGCAACAGAAGCGACAATGAGAGACTAACAATGGGATCGGCAACGGGAGCGCCAACGGGGGTGCATATTTTATCTTAAATCTCAGTTTCCTTTTTCTTCATTTTTACTCCATTATTAATATTATAAGAAGATACCGACTTTTTTTTAACTTTTACGAACAAAACTATTTTAATAAATTTGAAAATATAGCATTTTTTTTCGAATTTTTCCTTTTTCTTTTATTACATTTTGCAACTTTCAACATATTTATAATTTCATAGCAAATTATTACAAATACGATATCACCCGTGCAAACACAGTTTGCACGGGTAAAAAACTAGTTTTGCTTTTAAAGCTTGTTTGACCCAATTTCTCCTTAAAAAGAAAAGAAAACTTAAAAATAATTTGAGCGTAACGTACTCTAAAGCACCATTAGATAGGAAACGAAATTGATAGTATCTATATATTTACATGTGTTTGCACGGGTAAAAAACTAGTTTTGCTTTTAAAGCTTGTTTGAGCCAACTTTTCCTTAAAAAGAAAAGAAAACTTAAAAATAATTTGAGCGTAACGTTCTCTAAAGCACCATTAGATATGAAACGAAATTGATAGTATCTATATATTTACATCTTGTGGTAGTGTGATGTCATCATCCATGTGGGACCTCCCCTCATTTTTGGCTCCAATTCTCCCCCTCCCCCCTTTTGTGCCGCCAAATTCCCCCCTCCTCCCTTTTTTTGTTTCCTTCCCCAAAACTCCCTCTTCCCTCTTTTTTTTTCCCTTTTTCTTCCCTCTTTCCTTCATAGTTTTATATTTTGGGGGTATTTTATGGTCCAACAAAAAATTTAGTTGTTCAAGTAGGTAAAGTTTGTTTCTGCATCATCGGATTAGCGAAAACAAAAATTAATTCCGTATCAAATTACGTAAAGTCTGACACTAGGCAGTATATTTTGAGATACTTTATGATCCGAAAAAATCTAATTGTTCAAATATGCAAAGTTTGTTCCTCAATAACAAATTTTATTTAAACAAAATTATTTTTGTAACAAAATATGTAAAGTGTGACACTAAACGGTGTGTTTTGTGGTGCCTTATGATTCAGAAAAAAATAGATGTACGAACACACAGACTTCGTTTCTCAATAACTGATTTGGCCAAACCATAAATTAATTTCGTGCCAAAATATGTAAAGTGTGATGCTAAGCAATGTGTTTTGTGTTACTTTAGCAGTCGATTTTTTTTAGATGTTCATATATGTAAAGTTTGTTCCTCGATAGTCGGTTTGGTGAAATAAATAGTTTCATTGTCTTTGTTAATTAACAATGATATTTTTAACTATAGTTTACATTGTTAGATATTTCTACAACATATATTTACTTTTTTCTTCACTCATAAAATGCTACAATACTTTTTGAGATAACAAATCTCTCCCAAAGTCCCTTCAAAATCCATGTTACTTTGGGAGATATTTCTAATCGTCTTCGTCGTCGTGTGATGTACCAACCACTACCTTTTCAAGTGAAATTTTCTCACCAACATGCACATTAAGGAAACTCTAATCATCCTATTTTCATTAACTTAGATAATTAGGTGAATGATGATGTTGAAGTTATTTTTGCTATCTTTGGATTATGCATCTTATGTCATTTAACTTTCACTTAAACTTATGACTATAGAATATGTGTATAGAACAATTTGGCTGGATTATGTCTGTACACTTTAATTTAGCTTTTATGCTTGCAATTGTATTCTTTTATATTTAAGCAAGGCTTTTTCATATTGCAATTTAGCCAATACATTTTCCTACTTCAGCAATTCTGTATTTACTAGGGCTTTTACCCTGTGCGACGCACGTGTCAAAGCGCTAGTGTGGATGAATTGTGTTGTATATTTTCTTTTATCAGAATTGTGTTGTATATATATATGAATTTTTTTTTTGACCAAAAGAAACTTATGTCATTTCATTCATAATCAAAGATGTAACACAGGTTGGAATACAATTAAAGACATGAGAGCTAGCATAAAGCCTTGATGCTCTAGCCAAAGTGTGAGCCACAAGGTTTGCTTGCCTCCGGACAAAACTAACCCAATAGTTTTCTAAAGTAGACAGTAACGATTGACAAGTTTTTAAAATAGAGTCATATTCAGTTACTAAAGTACACACTCCTCGGATACCATCTACAACAGCTTTACAATCAAGCTCGATGGTAACTCTTTGGATGTCCAACTCTTGTAACCAAACGACCGCTTCCAATAAGCCCAAAGCTTCAACCTCTTGTGGAGAAGGCTTGCCTGTGAAACACAGACTTTTCTTTCACAAACGCACCCTCCTCATTATGAATACAAAGACCAATGCCGAATCTTCCATCATCGAAAAGCGCTGCATCAACGTTACACTTAACCGCTCCAGCAACGGGACGAGACCAAGACACCACACCATCATTATGTTGCGTGCTGGGAGTAGTAGACTGGACCTGTTTGCAAAACTTCACTTCCTGCCAGCAAAACAACAAATCCAAGGCGCCTTGAACCGAAAACCTCACTGGTTGAACAATGTTATCCCAAAGCTTCTCGTTCCGACACTTCCATAAACACCAAAACATCATCGCATATCGTCTTCGCTGTCCATCTGAAAGTGATGCCAGTAACTTGAAAAAACTGACATTAAATCCCTCGCCATCCTCAACCTCCGGATGTATAACATGCCACAAACCAGCTGCTCTCCAAACTACCTCAGCCTACGGACAAGCAAAGAAAATATGCCATTCATTCTCCACCGTTGCGTCACAAAGCGAGCACTCCTCCGGACATTGCACACGGCATCGTCGAAGGTTGTAACGACACGGTAAAACTCCTCTAGCAATTTGCCAAATGAGGATTTTAACTTTCAGTGGAGCACTCAATTTCCAAATTAATCCCTAGTCACCTGAACTTCGAAGATCTGAGCTATCAATAAGCTCGTTCATAGCAACATAATATGCGGATTTAACTGAATACAAACCGTTACGGCTACAATTCCAAATCAAAGTATCGCTCGGTTGTCTCCAGCGAAGTGACATGCCGGAGATGCGATTTTGGTCTTCGAGAGTAAAGAGTTGTTGAACTAGAGATGCGAATTCCATTTCCCTGAAGCAGTATCAAATAAAGCGCTCACTGTCATAGTCTCTGTACCTGTAACTACGAGCAGAGAAATTGAAGAATTGGTACCTCCTTTTACCCACGGGTCCTTCCAAACGTTGATATTATTACCATCCCCAATTTTCCATCTTGCTCCAAAATTAACCAGTGCCTGTGAAGTGTGGATGCTACGCCAAACATAACTGGGGTTATGGCCCAAGCGAGCCCCCAAAAAGTTCCCATTCGAAAAGTATTTAGCTTTGAAGACGCAAGTAACAATAGCATCTTGGTTGGTACAAAGACGCCAACCTTGCTTCCCTAGCATGGCTAAGTTGAAACCGTGGAAGTGACGGAACCCCAATCCTCCAAACTCCGTACGCATAGTCAACTTGTCCCAATTAAGCCAATTGATACCTCTTCTGGTGCCACGATTAGAACCCCACCAAAATGAATTAATACTCGGGGTGATCCACTACTTACCAATCAACTCAAGCTAAAGCAAAGGCACCTTATTAGCGCTGACAGTTGCTTGTCTAGCTCAGCCCCTACTGAGCTTTCCGGTAGGCATCAGTAAATTATATTATAATAATCCTTTCCATCTCTTCCCCAAGTGAAGTGAGAATCAGGAAAGTACTCATACAGCTGAAACACACTTATGGAGCACATTCTTCAATCTATTGGTAAAGACTTTGGAAATAATTTTATATAAGACATTGCAAAGGGCAATGGGACGCAAGTCACGCATAGAAGATGGATTATCTACCTTTGGGATCAAAACAATATTAGCATCATTTAACATTGGAGGGAACTCACCATTATTCAACCAAGTAACGCCAGAGTGAAATAATTCTGGACCACACAAATTCCAAAAACGCTTAAAGAAAGCATGATTTAAGCCATCAGAACCTGGAGCTTTATCAGAATACATTTGAAAAAGAGTCGTCTTAAACTCCACAATTTCAAAGGGCGCAAGTAGGAGCTCATTATCCACATCAGAAACTTTGGGATTAAGACAATCAAGATCCGGAGCATACTGACCATGTACCCCCTCAAACAAGCTAGTAAAGTACGAATGTGCCACACCACCCAACTCCCCTGGTGTGTCCACCACCTACCCATCCTCTCTGGTTAACGTTAAGATGGCATTGCAACGACGTTTCGCACTTGCCATAACATGAAAAAATTTAGAATTAGTATCACTGTCACGAAGTCAAGACAAGCATTCACTTCTTTAGAAGATTAGCTTCAACATTCGTCGAACTCAACTTTTATACTTTTCATTTCATTCAACTTTTATTTTTTTTTTCAAATTGATAGTAGTTAGATTAAATTAAATCAAAGAAAAGTAGTTAGATTAAATTAAATCGATTTATAGACACTTGTCCAATGAGATAAGTTTGTCGGCTTTGTGGCGAATTGCAATTGCTTTTTTGCTCTGCTTCGCGCTGTAACTAAACTACCGAACTCAACTCTCTTCTCCGCTTAGCTTTTGTGGTTGGTTCTATCATCGCTCATCTATTCTATGGTGTGTATAGCCAAATGCTAGTCTCTGCAATAACCACTTCTCTTTCTCTACCTCCACGCCCACCCACTCTTCCACTACTCACCTTCAAATCCCACACACTCTTCTCTAATCAAATCCCTCTTCCTCTCCCTCGCAACCCCAACCCCTCTTGTTTCCTCCAAGCCATCAACGCCAACCCTAATTCCGGTTCCAATGACAATCCCCACAACAACTGCACCACCCTCACCCTCACCTCCGTCCACGCCCTCGCCTCCGCTATTCGCAAAGTCTCCACCTCCCCTGTCGACTTCACTCAGCGACTCGACAACGATCGCAGAAATCGTCTCCTTCTTCCTAGCTCCGACTTCCACACACTCTGCCTCCAGCAACTTCGCCTCTTTCGCAGAATCGTCCCTGAAGCCATCCTCTCGGTTCTTTCCTACTTCCTACCTTCAAATTATTTCATTATTTTCAGTCTTCATTCATATTAGGGTTAAATTCACGTTCAAAATTGTGTTCTCTCTGCAGGTTTATGTTAGACCCGCCGGTAGTTATGTGATGGATCGATTGGAGCTTCGGAGGGTTGCACTGTATCCTTCTGGAGATGCTGAGTCAGAGGACGCAGATGGCATTGTCATTCTCGTCGGTCATTTTAACATTCCTGCTGGCTTGCGTGCCGCTGAGGCCGCCCTCTCTGATTTGCAGGTGCGTTGCTGTTAATTTTATGAGATTTGGGTAGAGTATAGAAGAATAAAGACTCTATAATCACTAAGAGATGATTACAAAAGGTTAATCACTAATCCCTATTTATAAGGATACCTCACATAAGAATCCTAATCCTAATTAGGAAACTAATAATAATAATAATAATAACAATAACAATAACAATAACTACTTGATAAAATCCTAATCTTATGTGATAATTCAAAATACTCCCCGATAGATAAAACAAATTCTAAAATCTAGATAAGATAAGATATCCTATTTTCAAATATTCTAATAGTTACTGCTTCATCACTGTTGTTGTTGGTTAGGGCTTAGGGTGCATCTAAATTATAATTTATAACTGTCTGTGAATGTTTATTGTAGGTTAAGGTTGTGCCTGAATGTAAGGCAATAGTTCTTCCCATGGTTAAACCCCCATTTGTTGTTGGTTTCATGGTTGCTGAGCTTCCAATGGTGGAGCTCGACGAACCTCAAAGTGATGGCAAGGATAACCGTGTATCGGGTGAGGAACTTCGTTCTCTGCCTCCCCTCTTGGATTTGGATAAGAAGAAGTCATGGGAAATTCAGACCCTTCGTATCAAGGATGAGCCTGTTGGTATGCGCAACTTCACTTCTGAACAAAGATCAAATGCTGTTGACATTTCACAATCTTTAGCTATGGCATATGTTATGGATCAGGTTTATATACTTCATCTGAACTGCTTGAAAGTTGTGCTTGTGAAACTGTTTGTGTTTTGTGGAAGTTGCTTTCAATCTTGCACTTCGTAGCATGTGCCTTTCAAATGTGTTCTTTTGAAGAATTAGATTCGAGTTCAAAATTACTTATTCCCTCATTTCTTTGTGCAAGATTGACTGTTTTCTTTTAGTGTGCAAAGCAGGTGCCTTTAATTGATTTCTCTGAAACTACTTGTTGTAAAAATTTCATGACAATCAAAGATAGTTTTGATACTTGGTATGGGCCCATATTTCTGGCTCATGACTATACTTATTTTACAGAAAGCTATGTTACTTCAGCAATCAACATGGCAAAATAATATCAGGATGAGTAATCTGGTTGAGCAAGTAAGTTTAACTGGCTGTAATTGAATTTCTTTAATCTATCTATTTTTAGTCTTAGCTGGCTCTGATTTTTCTTTCTTTAAATGCAAACCAGATCCGTGGTCCACTTTCAAGCATTCAGACATTGAGTAAAATCCTGTCTACACAAACAAAGAAAAGTCAGGTTTGTAAATCTTCTAAGTAGATGAGTTTTACTATTGTAACAATCAAAACTGTACCGTCTGTAGGTAGCTATTACTTAGCCAAATATTTACTATGTCAATTCTACAATGAGTGGTTAAGTTAAGCCAGGTCAAATGATGAGTTTGACAAAGTTATTCATACCTTATGTTATTGGATATCAACAATGTCTTAAAATAGGTAACTTTGCAGATTTCATATGACATTGTTGAAGATATCTTGGTGCAAGGTGATCGTCTGAGTGATGTTCTCCAACAGCTCCAAGATGCTGTATATTTGACAAAGGTACTTTTCTCTCATGCAATTATAATCACACTTACCTGCACATAATTTTATATACCAGTAATGAATTAACGCGCTTGGAAGATCTTTGATCGTCATATCTTATTGCGTTTCCTCTATATGTTTATAAAATAAAATATTTTGTGCTCTGCAATATCTTATTCATTTCCTTGATTAAATTTTCCAAAACATAGGACCCAAAAATGGTGTTTGATATGTTACATGTACACATAATTTGTTGATTGGTTGATCTACAAGAAAATTGTTGGGACATAGTGAAGCAGTTATGGTGACACTGATCACTGTACATAGTAAATGGGACATTTTCTGGGCTGAATCACAGTCAAACCATATGATTGCTGGGTGCCGTGCACCTGGCCCTAGATGTCTTCCCAAAGAGGCAGGTGCGGCAATGGGGGTCATTTCATAATGGGAAAAAGCCTCTTATTGACACAGCTAAATTTGTTAATTGTTTTAGAAATTCCCTTGGATAAATACAAACTTCTGCAATTTCTAAATGAACCCACCCTTTATATAATTTCTTCTCCAATAGAGCCACAAAGGAAGGTGACTCAAAAGCCTAGAGAGAATCCACTCTCAATATCTCAAAATGACGCACTCAATTTTTACTTAAAACTTTGATGCAAATACATGAAAGGATTTTCCTTCTTTATACTAACCCTAGTCTTAGACGCCAAATTACAGTTGAAATAGTAATGGTAATTAATAGCATCAATGGAAACACAATCTTGTAAAAATGGAGATTGTCAAACATAGTGGCTTAACGTCCAAAAGTGGGTGGTGCTATCCTTGCTCATAGGGTGGTGCAGCAATTCTGTATCAGAAGGGATGTTACATAAGATGTTACATACTGATGCTCCAGAAGGCAAAAATATTCAGAGGCATGCTGTATAATATGCCTATCAGCATCTACCTGCATTGTATCATATTTTCATCCTCATTAAAGAGACCCTCGCTCCATTTTATCATATTTTTCTTCAAAAAACATGTCCATTAAATGAAGATTCTGCTCACCAGTTTTATATTGATGGAATATACGTTATGCATTTTAGAAATAAGAAAATGATGCATGCAGATGCTTATAAAAACTGGTGTCTCTGATGTTCAATTTTTTGTCCAATATGTAGGCTAATATAATGCGCTACAATGAAGAAGCAATCAAAAAAATGAATGGTTCTAATCACATACTTCCCGACACTGCAAATAAAATGAATAAATCTGGGGAGCCACTTTCTCTTAGTGCTGCTGCCCATGATATAGAGATGCCCCTACCACCTATGGCTCTCGCACCACTACGACACGGAATCAGGTAGGTTTGGTTGGTTGATTAATGCGAATTTCTATTTTGGTAATGTCATGATTTGGTTTCACCTTCTATAGATGTTCGTTTTGTGTCAATTTCATGGTATCCTCCCAGGCTCCCACTCAACCTTAATAAATTTCAATGTTGCATCAATAGTAACAAATATATTTATTTTTTCCTTTCTCTATTGATATGGTTCCATCTTCTATGTATATTTATTTTCTCTTTTGATATGTTCATATATATGTTCAGTTTGGCTTTTAGATATGCATTTCTTTCTTTCTTTCAACATCTTGGTGATTTTTGTATTTCTTTTCCTTATGCCTCTTGGTTCATGTCAGGAAGACCATGCAATGTTTCTGAAGTATTGGCGGACTTGGTTGATACAATCAGACCTCTTGCCCAGAATCAAAAACGTGTAATTGAACTAAATCAATTCTCATCACCTTTGCTAGCTGCCGTAGAAGAACCTGCTTTGCGCCAGGCTTTCAGCAACCTCATTGAAGGAGCTTTACTACGCACGCGTGTTGGAGGAAAGGTTGGAATTGTATCAACTGCTGCACCAGCAGGTGGTACCCTTGTACTTATTGATGACGATGGCCCTGATATGCACTATATGGTAACTTCAGTTCACTCTCACTCCCTCTTGTGCTTATGCACTTTGTTTTTAACAAACCTGAGATTGTTTCATTCATGAAATTGTAAAGTAGAAACATTCTCATGGCCTGTGGGGGAAATTAGGAACATTTTATTCACCGGGCTTTGGTAGCAGCGAATACATTGATGCCATTGTTTAGAGGGCTTATTGCTTAGCTTAAAAATGTATTAATGTGAGAAAAAAACTGCAGCTACGTATTGTTTGTATGCTTCACAGTGATATCTCAGGTAAGTCTACGAAGATGTGAGGCTATCCATAAAATTACCCTAATATCATAGACACTCAAACATTTCCTTTCTGCTATATGGTAGTGCAAAGATTGTAATTTGTAACTTATGATCTCTTTCAAATCTAGGAAACCTTTCACCTCAATTCCGCTCCTAGGCTCTATTCAAACCATTCTTTGATTTTGTATTTTGTTTCAAGGAAATTTCTATTTTGTTGAAATGGAAAGTAATTGTTGGTTATGGACTTGCAGACACAGATGCATTCACTCACACCGTATGGACAAGAACTCTTGTCTGAAGATATGGTTGAGGACAATATGACATGGAACTTTGTTGCTGGGCTGACTATTGCCCGTGAAGTGCTAGAGAGTTATGGCTGTGTCGTGCGCATTATATCACCTTGGACCAAAGATGCTCCGCTTGGAGCGGGGGGAACTCGTGTAGAACTTTGGCTTCCTTCCGCAGTTGTAAAATCTGATTTGAGCAGCCATGCCCGAGAAGTATAGCATGGGTTTGAAGTTGTTCCATGAAAGATAAATTGATACATTCTCAGACAATTCCACATGATAGTACGCGAGACATGAGAAACTGGCCAGAATAGGATAGTATGGTAAATATTACTAATTCGTTATTTATCATTGCAAAAGATATGTACCTAGTTCTGTATATAATGTTGGTGCATACTCATTTTAATGATTGTGCTGGTGATGTCATGTAAACAGTGTATCATATCATATGTAAAGGTCTGGGGTTTATAAGAGTACTAGCGGTATACCCGTGAAAATAAAGACATTTAAAATAAAGACATTTAAAATAGACAAATTTAATTAGTCCGAACTTTACCCCGTGAACATTACTGGCGAATTTAATGAGTCCCAATGTTATCTCGTGACAACATTGCATCCCTTTCAAAACATGACAATATGATATTAATAGTTAGTAATAATATTTAATCAATCAATTAGTATCACAACATAGTTAGCAATTAGCACCAATACTATTGTGAGTATTTGCCTAAATAATCAATTAGCATCACAACATAGGACGCAAATTTAAAACTTGTAAAATTGAAAATGATACTTATATAAGACCTTAAGCAGAAATTAGCCAATTTTAGCATCGTACAATTTTCTAGCTGCTTAGAGAAGCAAAAGAAAAATTAGAGATAATAATCTTTTTTTTATCTTAAGAGACAATAATCTTTAGAACAAACAATGAGTAACATTTTAAACTTACCGCTATGAATACAAATAATAATAAAAAATAAAAAATAAAAGACACTCGGAGATTTCGAAAAAGAAATCATTCATATAAGTTTACTGCCATGAAGTGTTTCAGTTTTCTGCTCAAAATGTGCCCCGTTCACACTCCAAGACTACTATCATCAAAGCCTCAACATCCAAATCTTTTGAATCCACTTAACCCAATATTTAGAATTTATACGTAATTCATTTTTTTAAACTGCATAATTCGTATGAAGTAAATCTGAAAAAGGTAATATGTGGATTAATTAAATTGGTTGGGGTATAAGTGCCACATGTAGGGGTAGCAAAATCATACTTGTGTAGGAAAATCAATGTCCATTTTGATGGGCCTTCAATTTTATGAAGAGAAAGAGAAAGACAAAAAGTCTACATGATTAGTGAGAAAATTCACTTTTAAAACTATAAAAGTTAACTCTTAAGATGTTAAATATTTTCTATTTCTTTTTTATTAATATATATATATATATATATATATATATATTAATTTGGACCGTTAGATTTATTTAATGTCACATGTTATGTTGAGAGATACTTGGGTCCCTTAACCATTTGGTCTTGGGTTCGATCCCTGGTCGGTGCGTATGGAAAAACATTTGTTGGGAGATGTCAACCCCTTAAATGGATCTCACATACCTCGAAGGATTAGTCTCCACAGTCAGCCGTGCAGGATACCTTAGTTTACAAAAAAAAAAAGAGCCGAAATTTGTCATTTCCTCTCCAAATGGAGAGTAACCGGACTTACCGTTAGTTGAGTAGAGATTCTCTCCATTTTTTTTAAAAAAATGAAAGTCTCTATTACTATAATTTTGGGTATAATAAATGGAGTTCAACTTTTATGAAGAACTGGTCCCAAAATACCCCTCAAAAAATTAAAATGAAACTGATTTTTTTTTTAAAACTTTCTGGAATTACCTCAAAAGAGGATAATTCCGGAAGTCAATTTTTTTGAGCTTTCCGGAATCACCTCAAAAGAGGTATTAACTGGCTTCCGGAATTATCCTCTTTTGAGATGATTCCGGAAAGTTCTTCCCGGAATAATCCTCTTTTGAGGTAATTTCGGAACACAGTTTTTAAAAAATTTTCGGAATTAAGCCAAAACACATAATTCCGGAAGTCAAAAATTTGGCTTCCGGAATTGTGTGTTTTTGGCATAATTCCGAAAGTGAAAAATGTGTTCCGGAATTATGTGTTTCCGGAAATTTTTTGAGGAATCAGGGGTAAAATCGTCCGTTTGGTGAATTATGGGGGTATAAGGGAGGATAGGGGGTACAAAAAAACAGCCTAACATCAAGTATCAACTATGTGAGAGAGTGATACACACCGCAAAATAAAAACATTTTATTATGTTTTGTTTGGTAAAAAACAGTAGATAATTGATAAGTTAATGGATAGCAGATAAGATAGTTTATAGTAGAAAATTGATAGCGGTAAGCGAGCAGATTGAATTTATAACTTACAAATATAAAGTGACATAAATGGACATTTGTAACTAATGCTTAAAAATGACAGAGAATGTTCATTAATGGAGAATAAATGAAGTTTTTATTAAAATAACAAGGGTAAAAATGAGAAAAAATGAAACATTATAAGTTATAAGCTCAAACGCTATTTCGAGAAGCGTTTCAAAAAATGAAAAAATGTTATAAGTTAGTCTTATCAAACACTTATAAAGAGCTTATACGTTATAAACTAACCAATTGTCCTTGCCAAATAGAAACTATGTGTGTCGATTTCTCTCCTACTTAACACACATCTACTTAGGAGAATCAATATATTCTAATTTCTATAATGGGGGAACACTTACATGCATTTATACACTTAAACCTACAATAATGAAACTTTATATTCTTTTGAGAAATGAAGAGAATCTTAAGACTCAACTCCTCTTAATTACACCTATCACCCTAAATAGTTACATTTATGGATGATAGGCCGGCCCAATTTTTTTAGTTGGTGAGGCGTAAAACAAATATTTAGTTTAGTTTTTTTTTTCTTTTCTAAAAGTGAAAAACTTTAAGTTTAGTCTTTTTACCATTATATGAAACTTTTTTGCTTTATAAAAACTAATGAAATTTTTATTGTTGATAGGCCTAACTAAGACTTTAGTAGTCTTATTCTTTGATGAGTATCAAATGACACTCAAATATTTTCTTTTAGTATTTGGGCGACACTCAAAACTTTGACATGCGAATTTTATTTTACTGAGATTTTTTGTCACTATATGAGTCTTTTTTGCTTTATAAAAACTAATGAAATTTTTATTGTTGACGGACCTAAAGCTAAAACTTTAGTAGTCTTAGTCTTTGACGAGAATCAAAGGACAGTAAAATATTTTCTTTTAGCATTTGGATGACACTCAAAACTTTAATATGTAAATTTTGTTATAAAGAGACGTTTTCTCACTATAGAAACTTTTTTGCTTTATAAAAATTAGGCTAAATTATAGTTTTGGTCCCCCTATTTTCAAAAATTCAGACATTTGGTCCCCCTATTTTAAAACTCAGACATTTGGTCCCCCAATTTTAAAAAATCAAAGACATTTAGTCCCAAGAGGAATTTTCAATTTTTTATGGCTAATAATCAAAGACATTTGGTCCCTCAATTTTAAAAAATCAAAGACATTTAGTCCCCCAATTTTAAAAAATCAAAGACATTTGGTCTCTCTTGGACTAAATGTATTTGATTTTTTAAAATTGGGGGACCAAATGTCTGAGTTTTAAAATAGGGGGACCAAATATCTGAATTTTTGAAAATAGGGGGACTAAAACTATAATTTAGCCTAAAAATTAATGAATGTTTTATTGTTGATAAGCCTAAAGCTAAGACTTTAGTAGTCTTACTTTTTGACGAGCATCAAATGACACTCAAATCTTTTCTTTTAATCATTGGATGACACTCTAAAATTGACATGCGATTTTGTCACTATATGAGTCTTTTTTGCTTTATAAAAACTAATGAAATTTTTATTGTTGACATGCCTAAAGCTAAAACTTTAGTAGTCTTTGTAAAAAAAAACTTTAGTAGTCTTAGTCTTTGATGAGCATCAAATGACACTCAAATCTTTTCTTTTAACATTTGGATGACACTCAGAACTTTGACATGCAGATTTTGTTATAATGAGATTGTTGTCACTATATGAAACTTTTTTACTTTATAAAAACTAATGAATGTTTTATTGTTGATTAGTAGTCTTACTTTTTTACGAGCATCAAATGACACTCAAATCTTTTCTTTATGAAACTAATGAATTTTTTTGTCACTATATAAGTCTTTTTTGCTTTATAAAAACTAATGAAATTTTTATTGCTGACTGACCTAAAGCTAAAACTTTAGTAGTCTTAGTCTTTGACGAGCATCAAATGACGGTCAAATCTTTTCTTTTAGCATTTGGATGACACTCAAAACTTTGACATGTAGATTTTGTTATAATGAGACTTTTTCCCACTATAGAAACTTTTTTTGCTTTATAAAAATTAGTGAATGTTTTATTGTTGATAAGCCTAAAGCTAAGATTTTAGTAGTCTTACTTTTTGACGAGCATCAAATGACAGTCAAATATTTTCTTTTAATATTTGGATGACACTCAAAACTTTGACATGTCGATTTTATTATAATGGGATTTTTTTTGTCACTATACGAGTCTTTTTTGCTTTATAAAAACTATTGAAAGTTTTATTGTTGATAGGCCTAAAGCTAAAACTTTAGTAGTTTTAGTCATTGACGAGCATCAAATGACAGTCAAATATTTTGTTTTAGCTTTTGAATGACACTTAAAACTTTGACATATAGATTTTGTTATAATGAGACTTTTTTGTCACTATATGAAACTTTTCGGCTTTATAATAATTAATGAATGTTTTATTGTTGATAGGCCTAAAGCTAAGACTTTAATAGTCTTGCTTTTTGACGAGCATCAAATGATACTCAATTTTTTTTTTAGTATTAAAACTTTGACAAGCGGATTTTATTATAATGAGACAAAATCCTTTAGCTTTTTGGCACTCTAGCTTTCTATCTCTCTCTCTCTCTCTCTCTCTCTCTCTCTCTCTCTCTCTCTCTCTCTCTCTCTCTCTCTCTCTATATATATATATATATATATATATATTTATTGTAGGGTAAATAGCCAAATTGGTCCCTGGAAGTGTAGCTCGCTGTCAATTTAGTCCCTCATTCGACCCAAAATGCAAAACAGTCCCTCAATGTGTATTCCGTCCATCATATCCATCCCTCACGTTAGCAGAAGTTACTGACTCCGTGAATGAAGCTGATGTGGCACGTTAAGTGCCACATTTCAATAATTATGTGGCTTATTATTATTTTGTTATGTTAAATAATTATGCTCAGTCCCCACCACCCCAGAGAAAAGCGCAAAAACGCAAAGGTCCCCACCCCACCATCGCTGTCCGTTCCTTCACCATCGCTCTCCTTCCTTCTTCCATCATCATCGTTATTCTTCCATCGCTGGTTCGTTCTTCTTCTTCTTCGATCATCGTCGCTCTTCTTCCACCATCGGTGTTGTTCTTCCATCAGCGTCACTGTTAAGGTAGGAAATGTAATACCCTTTGAAATTTCTCAAAAAATTCATCATTTTTCACTTCAATCATGACATATACGTTCGTTCAGGGACTTAAATGAGATAAGTTTGTGCACTATTTGAAGACTATGATCTGGTTTGCAATATGAACTCGTAGGATACCTTGTTATATATGTTAATGCAGTTGTTATATATGGTTTACATTGTATTTAAAATTCTGGTCTGGAAGTCTGGTTTGCAATTTAAGGATGCAGGGATTAAATTGAGTTAATGCATATGTTTCAGGGACTAAACTGATAGTAAGTCACATATTTTAGGGACTAAAATGATATATGAGTATATGTTTCAGGGACTTAAATGAGATAAGTTTGTGCACTATTGAAGACTATGATCTGGTTTGCAATATGAACTCGTAGGATACCTTGTTATATATGTTAATGCAGCTGTTATATATGGTTTACATTGTATTTAAAATTCTGGTCTGGAAGTCTGGTTTGCAATTTAAGGATGCAGGGATTAAATTGATTTAATGCATATGTTTCAGGGACTAAACTGATAGTAAGTCACACATTTTAGGGACTAAAATGATATATGTGTATATGTTTCAGGGACTTAAATGAGATAAGTTTGTGCACTATTTGAAGACTATGATCTGCTTTGCAATATGAACTCGTAGGATACATTGTTATATATGTTAATGCAGTTGTTATATATGGTTTACATTGTATTTAAAATTCTGGTCTGGAAGTCTGGTTTGCAATTTAAGGATGCAGGGATTAAATTGAGTTAATGCATATGTTTCAGGGACTAAACTGATAGTAAGTCACATATTTTAGGGACTAAAATGATATATGAGTATATGTTTCAGGGACTTAAATGAGATAAGTTTGTGCACTATTTGAAGACTATGATCTGGTTTGCAATATGAACTCGTAGGATACATTGTTATATATGTTAATGCAGTTGTTATATATGGTTTACATTGTATTTAAAATTCTGGTCTGGAAGTCTGGTTTGCAATTTAAGGATGCAGGGATTAAATTGAGTTAATGCATATGTTTCAGGGACTAAACTGATAGTAAGTCACATATTTTAGGGACTAAAATGATATATGAGTATATGTTTCAGGGACTTAAATGAGATAAGTTTGTGCACTATTTGAAGACTATGATCTGGTTTGCAATATGAACTCGTAGGATACCTTGTTATATATGTTAATGCAGCTGTTATATATGGTTTACATTGTATTTAAAATTCTGGTCTGGAAGTCTGGTTTGCAATTTAAGGATGCAGGGATTAAATTGATTTAATGCATATGTTTCAGGGACTAAACTGATAGTAAGTCACACATTTTAGGGACTAAAATGATATATGTGTATATGTTTCAGGGACTTAAATGAGATAAGTTTGTGCACTATTTGAAGACTATGATCTGCTTTGCAATATGAACTCGTAGGATACATTGTTATATATGTTAATGCAGTTGTTATATATGGTTTACATTGTATTTAAAATTCTGGTCTGGAAGTCTGGTTTGCAATTTAAGGATGCAGGGATTAAATTGAGTTAATGCATATGTTTCAGGGACTAAACTGATAGTAAGTCACATATTTTAAGGACTAAAATGATATATGTGTATATGTTTCAGGGACTTAAATGAGATAAGTTTGTAGCATTTAAGGGACAATTTATGCAGTTTATGCAGCATTTCAGGAACAATGCAGTTATGCAGCTGGTTTTGATTTGAAAGATAATGCAATTGAAAGTTAAATTGCATAAAGGAGATTCCATAGATTCAGAACATTACATCAATTTACATTCCTACTGTGAACCAACAAATTACATTCTTACTTGCTGTGAATACAAACAAATACAACCATTGACAAAAATTGGATTAAGAACATTCCACAGACAATTGTTCTAAACATCTTCATTTCAGTCCCCATACAATCAAGCTTTGAGTTAACCTGAGCCTTCCACATTGCCTCTCTTCCAACCTCTCTTCCATGTTCTCTTCCAACCTCTCTTCCTTGTTCCATGGAAACTGTCCCAAGTGCTTCATCAGCTGCAAGTGCTTCAATCAATTTATCAACCCAAATAAAGTACCCACAATATCCAAGTTCATCCTGAAATTAACATAATGTATTCCCTCAAAACCCTACCTAAGTCAGCAAATCTGAAATACAAAACCCTAAACGATTTAATACAAATACCTCATTAATTGAACAAGTGTAGAATGACCTTCCTCTGTTAAGATCTGTGCCAGCAACACGCCCAACAGCCCTTCTCCCACAACCACAATAGAGAATACCTTGTCTTGATGGTGAAGCTCTTGTTTGAGATAATGATGCATTGCTCCTCTGTGACGACATTGAGCGATGATGGAGGACGAGTGAGCTGATTAGAGGTGAGATAATGGAGTAGCAAAAGAGGGGGAAGAAGAAGGTATGCTGAATCAGAATCTGAAATTTAATTTTTTGAGGAAGAAGAAGGGGTAAATAGAAGGGATACTGTTTGTAATTTTACTTTCATAGTCCCCAACAATTAATTCAAACAAACCCACGTAATTATTGAAATGTGGCACTTAACGTGCCACATCAGCTTCATTCACGGAGTCAGTAACTTCTGCTAACGTGAGAGATGGATATGATGGACGGAATACACATTGAGGGACTGTTTTGCATTTTGGGTCGAATGAGGGACTAAATTGACAGCGAGCTACACTTCCAGGGACCAATTTGGCTATTTACCCTTTATTGTAACATATTTTCTTGTTAGCAACATTTTCTTCTAGATACTCTCTCCAACACTCACATATAATTGGTTAAAATTCACTGTCTCCAACATTCTCTTCACAAAATTAATGGGTCTCTTTTCAAAATGGTGGAGAGAGTGAATTTTACTTTCAAAATGGTGGAGAGTAAATATGCCTAAAAATTTTTTGATAAACTAAATTCATTGCTCTAACAAGTAATTTTGTTTTTTGAATAATAATAAAAAAAGGAAAGATAATGCTTTTTTTTATAGGCAGGAAATATAATCCTTTTCAGGAAGTTGGTTTTTTTTTGACAATCCAATTAGAAGTTGGTTGAAAGCTTACCAAAATTCTTTAGTCCCACCTAAATTCTTGCATTCTCAGGGAAAAAAAAACCTCTCAACTATACATTACAAAAAAAAACCTCTCAACTAAACCAATTTCATTTAAATTTAAATTTAGATTGTTGTGTGCATTTAAGTTTAGATTTTTTTTTTCGATAAGCCGTCACCGTCGATTTGGTAGCTTCCCTTCATAAACCCCAAACCTCTCTGTGAGAGAGAGAGAGAGAGAGAGAGAGAGAGAGAAGATTCCTTCCACAGGACAATTTTCACGTTCATTCGTTGTTTTTACTTTTACTTTTAGCTCCTCCGATAATTCGATCATTACGAACAGTATCACTAGAGGCCTCTGATTCAGCAACCACCAAGGTGTTTGTTTTTTTGCCAGATAAAATCTTGCTGCGCGCGTCCTTCCAGGTATGCTAATTCCTTAGGAACTCCCTCTTCAACAGTTTTTAACGGTTTCAGAAATCATGTATTTGTGTAATTGTGTGTGTGGTATTTTTTTAATTCCCATTTGCTACTATTTGAATTGTCGTGTAATGTTTAATGCGTCGTGATTCACGAAAATGCCATATCGTTATGTGATTGTAGAGTATTATAGTGGAGGGGATAAGATGTGACCAAATTGCACACGAGTTACTCGCGGCGATTATTTGGGGCAAAAAACACTTGTTTTTCTTGCTTATTGTTTATTGTTTATTTGTTTCAACAACTGGGTTGTGTTGTGGAAGTGCAAATAGTCAAATACACCTTCATCCTATGGGGATGAAAAGTTAAAAACTCGTCTTTGGAATTTGTGCCACATTTGATAATTTTAGAACAAATTTGATTTTGCATTAAAACTGGTTTTGTTGCCCAACCACAAAACCACTAAAGTGTACTCCCTCCATCCCAAACATATTGGGTGAGCATTTGTCAAACGCGATGTAAAACTTAGTGTAAAGTTTTCAACCTAAAAGCAATTTTTATTTTTTCTTGTCAAATTGAGGTTTGGAGGAAATTCAATTCTGGTACAAAGTAACCAAACATCCCAAAATCACGTTTTCCTAGAGAAAATAAATTTTCAAATCCTCCACTGTACATCCCAAACTGAAGGCTTATCCTCTTTGCATGCTTACAAATAAGCACAAAAAGAAAATCCTAAATATAGTTTGTTTTCTCCATCAAGATTCAAGAATACTACTGAAGAGTGCTGGAATGACAACAGAGCATATGAGACATCCTAAACGCCGAATACATGCCGGAGATGTAATGTTGCATGGCCAAGAAAATCCAGAAAATGTAATGTTCTCTGCATCATAATAGTGTTGAAGAGACACTGGGACAGGACAACAAAGGAAATGAGACATGTAACTTCTGGAGAATAAACAAAAACAAAGGTGAATGGGATGGTTTACAACCTTAAAAGCTGTTCAGAATGTTGGATGGCCCAGGATTAAGAGACACTGCTGGAAAGCAGATGTATCTTGACAAACAATCATATATATTAAGGCCCAATTTTTTTATAATAAATCAACCCAAAACTTCATTGGAAGCTTCAACTATTAAAAATTAAGTTGAACTAAACACCTTGAAATACTAAATGTAGCTTTGTGCAGTTAGAAAAGCATAGCCAAACAGGGGGGGGGGGGATAGACAACAGGAAAGAAACCAAGACCAGTGTAGGAAAAGGAACCAAACAGCAATAACACAAAGCTGGAGCAGGGATACTACATATGTGGTACGGAAGCAGAGATAAGGAATCTGAAAGCATTGACATCTTCAGTTAGGCACTAAGATAAAAAAGAATGCAGACTCTTACCAAAATTAGCAGGTTATACGCTAGTGCAGTACAAGTACTAGAAGCCCAGCCCTGATCATGACCCAATAAGGCTACTAATAATGCTTCTAATATACCAAGAGTCTAATGTTCTAATGGGGATATTTGGGGAGTACTGTACTCCAAAATCTAATTTTTTTTTTCATACTATGGTGTAGTTTCCCCTTTTGTTCTTTTAAACCATTTCCTGGTTCTATTTTAACATGTTTAGTTCTTCATGGTATTTTCAACAGGGGTTGCTTTCTCATAGCAAGTATCTTTGAATCTTATCCGGAGATACATCCCACTTGCTAAAGAGTGAAGAATACCTCCTCTGTATAGTTTTATGAGCATACAATCAGAAAACCTTGGATAAAATGGGAATTGGTACTCGCAGGTCTAATCTATACTGTTAACTTTATGTTATGTTGTTTTTTTAGGAAATTTTGTATTTGCTATTTAATATTGTAAACTATGTTCTAGTGAACTTTGCATCTTGTTGACTGCAGTTCTACTAATATAAAACCAAATGAAAGCATGAAGCTTATTGTCGCAACTTTTGTTGGAATAGTTTTTGGCTTCTTTTTGGGTATATCATATCCAACATTAAGTACAAAGGTACAGACTTTGGGTATCTTCTTTTTTGGCATAGCTTATGCTTGAGTGAATTTAAATTGATTCTTTAATTTGTTGTTAGACTTCATGATGGAACTCTTGCACTGCTTACCAATTTGCAGTTGAATCTCCTATCCAGCCTACTTCCCTCCATTGACGTCTCATACATTGAAGACAAATATGCAAGTGGCAATGCACGGCCTTTCATGAAGAATAATAGCTGCATCTCATCAAAATATCAGTTCTCAAATGATACATTGAAGGTACACTTCTCATCATGTCAGCATTGTGAAGGACTTTAAAATTTGTTGGGTTGGAGAAGGTTAATAATTTCTTTCATTGAGAAGGGTAAAGGTTTTATTGAGTTATATATTTGAAAAAGGTTCCTGAACTCATTAATGAATCATGCACTTGTTGAATAAAGGGTGTGGTACAGGAGGCAGGATGGGTAGGTGGGCAAGAGGATAGGAGTAATTTTTGTCAATTTGAGTTAATTTATAATTTGAAATCCCGGAGGTTTTGAGAATCAGATTTAAAGAATTGTAGGCTTGTTGCATTTAAGTCTACTGCCTGATTAAGTAGAGGGAAAATGGAGCTTCTTTGAGCAAAGGAGGTGGTGGTGTTAGTTGTCTCTGTTATTATTCTGTTACTTCTCTCTTCTTTTTATAAATTTTTTTGATGAAATTACTGTTAATAAGAGTATACATGGCAGACTTTCCATTACCTAGATATTCATTTCAGTCATGTGCGCGCATGTGTGCGCGCACACAAGCACACCCTATTTCACCATCAAGAAACTAGGCAAATTTAATGCACAAGGCAGAATTCCTTATGAACAGAATTGACTGCTTTTTGAAATTGATAAAATGACCGTTTTCATGAAAACAAGAAATTGTGATTTTCCAAAAGTTGAAAAGCAAAATGAGATAAGGTACAGAGCAATAATGAGCATCAGAAGACCTATTGCTTCTTTTGGTGATAATATTGGGGAAAATGGTCTGTCGAAGTTCGAATAATGCTCGCTACCTATTTTCATGATTTTGTACAGATTTGGGTTCCATCAAATCCAAGAGGAGCAGAAAGATTACCTCCTGCGATAATTGAAGCTGAGTCAGACTACTATTTGCGTAGATTGTGGGGTCAGCCCAGCGAGGTATGTATCCTAAAACCGTTTATGTGCTTAGAAGTCAAACTTTCTTATTTCTCTTTATTTTTGTTCTTATTTTTTTAGGGCAGCTGGAGGCTGAAACATATTGTTACTGTAGTCATTAAAATTTGTAAATGGAGTATTGCTTTTTTTTTTAACCTGATTCTTTGATTGCTTTCATTGATACTTGATAAGTCGGCAAAGATAGTGATGTGGAAAGCTCATGTGGCCTTGTCACGTGCTTTTATTCTAGCTTGAATTTCTGCTTCTGGTATTAGGCTAATCTTTAAATTGACTGGAGAGGATTCAGATGTTTTTTTTTTGAAGCTGTGACTTGTGGTATCTTATCTATATACACAACATTTGATTAAGTTACCACTCACAGGATTTAACCTCAAAGCCAAATTACCTTGTGACCTTTACTGTCGGTTATGATCAGAAAAAAAATATTGATGCAGCTGTCAAAAAGGTCAACTCTCTCTCTCTCTCTCTCTCCCCCCCCCCTCTCTCTCTCTCTCTCTCTCCTAGTCTCCTTGCACAGGCTTGTGTCCATGTCTTTGTTTAAATTAAATTAAATGAAATCTGTTACATGTAACAGTTTTCAGGGAATTTCACATTACTTTTATTTCATTATGATGGCCGGACAACTGAATGGGATGAATTTGAATGGTCAAAGCGGGCTATTCATGTGAGTGTTCGCAAACAGACAAAATGGTATGAATCCATTGCTTGAACACAAATATTGGATGGAAAATTTTCATTTTAACTTTTACCCATTGATATTGTTTGCCTAACTAAAAACAAACCCATTTGATTATATAGGTGGTATGCCAAACGGTTTCTGCATCCTGACATTGTGGCACCTTATGACTACATTTTTATATGGGATGAAGACCTGGGTGTTGAGCATTTTAATGCAGAGGAGTGAGTATTCGATATGATATGCTAGAACACATATTTATATTATTGTGTAAAGTTTTTTACACTATCATCCAATTATGTTTTGATTCTTCAATTTTACAACACATGCATAGTTTAATATTTATATTATTGTCTGAAGTTTTTTACACTATTATCTTCCAATTATGTTTTGATTTTTCAATTGATAATTTCAACTTTTCAAGTGAATTGCTGTTATGGTCGAACTTGTTAAATGATTTGTTAATATGTGGTTAGATGATTGTGTTATTTTTATTTATAATGACAGGGAATTAAAATCAATTCCATGAATATCTATATGGCCTGAGGTTTTTTTTTTTAAACTCAAGAAGTTTGATATACTTCTCTAATTTCAATTGCAGATACTTAAAACTGGTGAGGAAGCATGGGTTGGAGATTTCACAGCCTGGTTTGGAACCCAATAACGGGTTGACATGGCAAATGACTAAGAGAAGAGGTGATCGTGAAGTTCACAAGTAAGAATGCTGAAAATGCTGTCCCAGCTTTCTGCTGGTGCTTGTTAAGTAAAAAATGTGTATGAATTGCTTACTTCATTAATTTCTATTAGAGAAACAGAGGAGAAACCAGGATGGTGCAGTGACCCTCTTCTGCCTCCTTGTGCTGCGTAAGTATCAGTTGACGTTATCAGTGTGTTATCCACCCACCCATTCCAAGCCGTACCTAATTGTGTTATGCGTGCAGGTTTGTTGAGATTATGGCTCCAGTGTTTTCACGAGATGCATGGCGCTGTGTGTGGTATATGATCCAGGTTTGAAGTATACATTGTTTAGTTGTTAATGTTTGTTTAAACACTGAATGGTGCCTTCCAATTAATCATGATTGTAATCTTTTGTGGGTGTTTCAGAATGATTTGGTTCATGGGTGGGGTCTTGACTTTGCTCTAAGAAAATGTGTTGAGGTGAGTCCATTATCCCATTACTTTAATTCATCTAATTTCTTTTTATTGCAATTGCTGTGTGTTTTGGAACATTAGTCATTAACCATAACTCTGTTGTGTAGCCGGCCCATGAGAAGATAGGAGTTGTTGATTCTCAGTGGATTGTTCATCAAAAAATTCCCTCACTGGGGAATCAGGTAATTTGTTTTGCATGATTATTTTAGATAGTCTTAAACTCTTTATAATTGATACTCATATTGCAGCAGTCAGATGCTTATTTGTTTTTCTTTTTGTGTTTTGCTAGGGAGAAGCAGAACCTGGGAAAGCACCATGGCATGGGGTATGTAGTTATGCATGATTCATACAGTTCAGCTTGATAACATAGTATCTCTCTCCTCCATATGATGTTTTGCTTGCTTGCTTCTTCTCTAAACACTAAAACTCTCTTATTTTAATCAAAAAGCTGTGTTATAATGGATGGAGTTTGGTAATTCATGTAAAGACTTCGATCATATGTCATAAAACCAATGTGTTGACTGTTTCATGGTGTCGGTGGCAGGTGATGGAGAGGTGCAGAAATGAGTGGTCAATTTTTCGGAGTCGGGTGGAGCGTGCTGAAAACGAATATTTCAAGGCTGTGGGAGTTGATTTGTTTAATTCAACTAATCCTTAGGGGACATTGACAAAAGTTGACATGCACACAGCCCGCCATAGCCACATTTGGCTTCCATTTACACAGGAAGTATACATGTTTTATGAGAATTGTTTTTTGTTTTGTTTGTGATTACTAGTTACTTGTAATCACTATTATTAGTATTTAGAGTCCTAGCTCAGGACAAAACAACAATCAATGTAGAATTCCAATTTCCAGAGCTGAGATTAGAGAATTAAATGAAGGTAAATACTTAGGGTCTGTTTGGGAGTTAAGGGGGAGGGGAGGGGAGGGGAAGGAAGGGGAGGAGGAGGGGAGGGTTGGGAAAACCCTCCCCTTGTTTGGATGTTACAATTTGTGAAAAAGAAGGGAAATAGATGTCTTAATTTTAAATTGACTTTTTTACCCTTTCTTATTTAAATACATTGATTCTACTAGGGATCCTTTTTACTATTTTTTAGTGCTACTATTAAATTGGCCTTCTAAAATTAATTTTTAGTGCTACTATTAAATTATTCTTCTAAATTTAATTTTTAAGTGCTACTAAATTTAAATCGTGTTATTTAATACCTAAAAAATTTATATCCATTAAAATTGTGTCAAAAAAATCCAATCCAATCCATCCAATTACAAAAAAGTTAATCCAATCCATTTGTAATTTTTTAGATTTATAAATATATATATATATATATATAATATTGTTAATATAATTATATATATAATATAATTATATATAATATTGTTAACTATATATATATATATAATATAATTATATAATATAATATATAAATATATGTGGTGGTGGCAGGTGGCGGCCGGCGACGGAGCTCCGGTAGTCGACGGTGGTTCCGACGGTGCTCCGGCGACCGGCGGTGGTCCGACGGCGGTGCTCCGGTGACTGGTGGTGGTCTGGCGGCGGTGCTCCGGCGACCGGCGGTGGTTTGGTGGCGGGTGGTGGTTGGTGGGAATTTTCGAGTTTAAGTGAGGGCAAAATTGTCATTTCATAACTCCTAAAACCCCCCAATTTGGGGGAATGCAAAATTGGACCAAGAGGAGGGGTTAGGAGGGTTTGACAAAACCCCCCAACACTTTCCCTAATTTTTTTAAACTCCCAAACAAGGGGTTCTTTCTCCACAAGCCATCCCTTCCCCAACTCCCCCTCCCAAACATACCCTTAGGGTATAACTCGTGTATTTGAGTATTCTTTTAGGTGAAAACGCAGCCCTTACGTTGTTGGAGCAAGCAGTATATATATGGACATTTACAAATTCGTCATACTAGTCTCTCACCCGTGCTCTGCACGGGGCTGAGTGGCTAGTTTTTGAAGATCTAAAAGTAGTAAAGCATATAGTGATCGAATATGGAATTACTTGGTAATGAGGCATTAAAAAAGAGAATATTTTAGATGAAATGTGTGGCTATTTCGTGTAAATTATTAGGTGAATAATATGAATGATATTGCTATAAGAGGTAACAGACTAAGGCAAGATATGATGTTATAAAAGAGATAATGGTTAGATACCATTAAAGTTTGTAAGATAGATGAGGAAAACGTGTGAATGGTGGCCGTATTCGACAACAAAGGTAAATATGCGAACACTTTGAGGTGGTTTGTACGGAAACAACTTTGGCATAATTGGAGAATTAAATGAAGGTAAATACTTAGTGTATTTGAGTATTCTTTTAGGTGAAAATGTAGCCCTTACGTTGTTGGAGCAGTATATATGGACATTTACAAATTCGTCATATTTGTGGATATGCGGGGTTTCTTTTACTCCGTTCGGGTGATTTTTTACCATTGAGAAATGTTAGATGGTAAGAAAAGAAAAGTAAGAATAACAAAACACGGCACTTGGTGCGTGATGTTAGTTGATGCCTACATTTCAGCTTCCAGTGTATTTCTTACATTTCTTACAAAAATTATTCTTACTAAATAGCAATGCTCTTTACCATTATATAATCTTTTTAATTAACTAGTAACTCCATTATCGGAGACAAGTCAATGACGTTCGTTGAGTTATACTTTTCTTTACTTCAATGGTGCTCTAGGTTTGACGATATTAAGGAGTATATTTTTAAGTAGCAAAGTGGCATAAATAACGTTTACAAATTACGATGTTTTCCTTGAAACATGTACTACTCCGTTACAGAATATAAGAAAAAACTGGTCAACAAAAGTTGATGTATCTGGTCTAAATTTTGAACCAGATACATAGACTTTTATTGACCAGTTTTTGCTTATTTCTGTAACGGAGGGAGTATGTAATTTGCAAAGGGACTAGTTAACTAATTTGTACAAAAATACATTTGTGTACCCATTTTTAATTGATGCATTATTATTGAAGTCTTAATGTTACCACTTCATTAAATTATAAGGGTCTGTTTGGGGTGGTTGCAAGTTATTGGTTTTTGGTGTTAAAAGTCAATTTCAAAACCAAAACATGTTTGGGTAAAATGGGGTTGAATTGGTTTTTTCCTTATTTTTGAAACAGTTTTTCATCAAAACACAAAACCAAAAAAATAGGTTTTATAATTTTAGTTTTTGTTTTAACACTAACATGTCATCACCCACCATCACTTCAACAACCACCAACCACCACTCCGGCCACCGTCGACCACCACTTTGGCCACCGCCGACCACCACTCCAACCACCGCCGACTACCACCCCAGCCATCGTCGACCACCACTCCGGCCACCACTCCAACCACTGCCGACCACAACCGACCATCATTCTCGCCACCACTTCGGCCACTGCCGACCACCATTCCTGCCACCACCGACCACTACTCCGGCCACCGCCGACTACCACACCGACCACCGTTGACCACCACTCTGACCACCACCAGCCACCACTTCAACCACCGCCAACCACCACTCCGACCACAGTCGACCACCACTCTGACCACAGCCGACCACCATTTTTGCCATCACTCCGACCACCGCCGACCACCACTTCGACCACAACCGACCACCATTCCCGTCACCACCGACCACCACTCCGGCAACCACCGACTACCACTCCGTCCACCACCGACCACCACTCCGGCCACTCTTGACCACCACTCTGACCACCAGCGACCACCACTCCGGCCACCAGCGATCACCACTTCGACCACCGGCAACCACCACTCCGACCATTGTCCTCTACCACTTTGACCACCACTTGATTAAAATAAGTTTACGATGAATAGTTATTTTTATGTTTATGTTTTAAACTAGTTTTGATTTTTGAAAATTTCTTAACTCAAAACAGAATCTGGTTTTGTTTCTGAAATTTTTAAAACTCAAAACAGAAACTGGTTTTGGTTTTTGAAAATTTCAAAACAGAAAACTGAAAATTAGCCCAAACAGGGCCTAAATTTGCTAAAAATATAGTTGAGGCGAGTTAGACATTGAGAACTCTATGATCTTGAAAAGTCTCAAGGCTAGACTTTTAGATATATTTACATATTACCTACCATATTCTAAATAAAGTTCATGAAGTAATGTACTAGTAGAAATAAAAATAAAAACAACGGGAATAAAGTAAACGGGTTATAAGTTTTGGGAATTACATATTTACTGTTCCCAAAATTAATTTTCAGGACACTTTTGTAGAAAAAGAATTAGTATTTTGAAAGGATATCTTGCGAGTTTCTTCCTTCGTTCTAAATTAAGTGTCACTTTTGTTATTTCACACGTAAAGAAAAATGGGTAAATTGAATAAAGAGAAGAATAATTTTAAGAAATTGACCTTATTTGTAATTGTTGTATTCACCATCTTTATAAATGCAAAGTATATATATGATAAGATTTGGGAGTGATGTTGATAGTATTAATTAAAAAATAAAATTGATAAGGAAAATGCTAAATAAAGCGGGAATGACCCTCGTGATCTTTTATTTTGATTGCTCTGGACGCGGCCTTTTACCTCTTGTCTTCTGTTTGTCTTTTATTATTAGTCTTACCTCTAAGGCCCATTTGAATCGTCTTATTTGAGTTTATCTACCGGCATAAGCACTTGTGAAACTGTTCTGGAGATCTTATGGAAACAGCTGATGACATGCTCATAAGCTGTTTTCAACTAATTTCTATAAACTCCACAGGATAGCTTATGAAAACAGCTTATGGCTTATAGAAAAATAGTTTAATATTTGTTTTATCCTTTATTATATAAACAGCTTATACATAAGCACTTATATGATAAACGCTTATGCCATAAACACTTAATTAATTTGTTTATCCAAACGTCCCTAGTTTTCTAAGTCCACCACCATTGTACGGGAGAGATTCCATGGCAGGCTTTGTCGCCAAAAAAGTTGTTCCAGCTTCAGCATCCTTCAACCTCAAAGGCTCGTGGATGTTGCTTAACTCAGCCATGCCAATTTGTTATCTTAGAAGCCACTCACTGATAACGATTCCCTCTCAAGATTTCCCATCACTCAAACCCACATTTTTGCAATGATGAATTTTATTGGAATTGAGTTGTTGGCTATGCATGGGGAGTTTTGCTGTTTAATGATGTAAGCAAGGTGTTTGATGAAATGTGTAACTTTACTTCTATTTACCATTAATAAATTCCATGACTGATTTGCTCTTATTTGTGTCCCCAAAAACAAGAAGATAAAGCGGTTGACAACTGTACACGTAAGCTTCGTGAAATATCACGAATAAAAAATTTGCGAGGTACTGCAGGGCTCTTATTTAATCTTGCCACATAGTTTCGTGCATTACAAAAAAAGTGACATACGTTGTTCTTTAATTAGTTTGGGAAGTACGCACTAAGGTGGAGATCTCATGTGGTTGGTTGCGTATCTTCTTTTGTCAAAAAGACCATAATAACTTGCGGAGACTATTAGGGGAAAAACCACATGCATTTTATTATGCTTCATTTATTTCAATTTCAACTATGGTGGCTTTCTTAGTCAAGTTCCTTCCTTGTGCAATTCCTTGGGTTACACTTATAAGCAGTGCTTTCTATCTTCTTTGCAATATTAACTAATTATTATTCAGTCGTATATCTTGCTTTCTTATATGTAATGTAATGTAATGGAGGATACACCCAGAAAAGCTTTCATATTACAATAATGGGGTCCGTTACTCGCAGGTCTGTTTGATCCTAGCTAATTAAGAAGCTTTGCATATGCTGTTATAGCAACTCCCTTCGAGTGATATATATTTTTGCATCTTTTTTGGCAGCAGTTTTTGCAAGAGAAAACCAAATGAAGGCATGAGGCTTATTGTGATATTTTTCGTTGGAGGATTTTGTGGTTTAATCATAGGAATATCACTTCCAACATTGCCAACAACAAAGGTACTCTCACTCTAATTCAATGTCTTCTTCTGTCTGGGTGTACCTCATGCTTCAGTGAATTTTTATTCATGTTAATTTTGATGTTATTTAATTTAATGGTTAATTGAAATTTTGTAGTTGAATCTGGCATATGGCTTACTTCCCTCCATTGATTTGTCTTGTATTCGGAATAGCAAGGGTTGGTATTTTATGAAGAGTGATGATGATACCACTTCATCCCAAGATCAGTTACTAAATAACCCATCCAAGGTTCATAACTGCTGCATCTATTCCTGATGTGTGATTTTCATATTATGTAATAGCTGAAAATAAATTATTTTATTTTCTTGATTGTATGCAGATTTGGGTTCCAACAAATCCAAAAGGTGCAGAAAGATTACCTCCTGGGATTGTTAATGCAGAGTCAGACTTTTTCTTGCGCAGATTATGGGGCCTTCCCAGTGAGGTAAATATCCTAATTCAAACACTTTATATCTATTTCAAATGTCCTAAAAATTGTAGCTAGCTAGATACATGTTTTCTTGGCATCTGCAGGACTTAACTTATAAGCCAAAGTACCTTGTGACATTCACTGTTGGATATCAGCAGAAAAAGAATATTGATGCAGCTGTCAAAAAGGTAAGATTCACTCTCTCTATTATCTCTCTGCATAATATAATCATGTGTATGTATGTGTCTTTAAACTATATATCTATATGTAAATTGAACAGTTTTCAAAGGACTTCACAATCCTTCTATTTCATTATGATGGTCGAACAACTGAATGGGATGAATTTGAGTGGTCAAAACAGGCTATTCATGTGAGTGTTCACAAACAAACCAAGTGGTAAATAAATCCTCTGCTTACTACTCTATTAATTTTTGAATTACAAATTTTCATGGTGAAATTTTCTGTTAATAATGTTACCTAACATAATGTTATTTATTTCTCTTCTTAGGTGGTATGCCAAGAGATTTCTTCATCCAGATATTGTCGCGCGATATGAGTATATTTTCATGTGGGATGAAGACTTGGGAGTTGAGCATTTTAATGCAGAAGAGTAAGAGTATTAGTATTATTATTGGATATTTTTATATGTTTCTTGGAGTTCTAGAATTTGGTTTTTTGTTAAGGAAGTTTGAAAATGTCTCTCTAATTCCAATTGCAGATACATAAAACTGGTAAGGAAGCATGGTTTGGAGATTTCACAGCCTGCTTTGGAACCTAATAAAGGGTTGATTTGGAATATGACAAAGAGAAGAAATGATAGTGAAGTTCACAAGTAAGATTTTATGATGGGTGTAGCACAGTTTTCTTGTGTTGTTTATTATGCAAATGTGTTTGTGTGGTGACTGTCTATTTTGTTTGGTTTTGTATTAGAGTAGTACAGGAGAAACCAGGGAGATGTAAATACCCTCTTCTGCCTCCTTGTGCAGGGTAAGTAACCATCAAAGTATTATTGTTGTTGTTTTATTTTTACTTTAAGTTAAAGGACTATTCACCGATTGTGTAAAACTCTTTTACACAATCATATCTAATCAGATTTCATCGTGTCGTCTCTTTGTTATATTGTTTACTAAAATATCTCAACAAACATCAACACGAGTGGTTACAGACCGTTAGTGCGTAGTAATTTAACTCTTTTATTTTTTATATGATGTAATTTATGTTTGCACGCAGATTTGTTGAGATTATGGCTCCAGTGTTTTCACGAGATGCTTGGCGCTGTGTGTGGCATATGATTCAGGTTCAATCATCACTCTTTTTTTCCCTACTCCCCTATTCATGTTTATTGATCACTCTTTCTATAGATTATGACTGTATGTAACACAATGGTTATATTGCAGAATGAATTTGTCCATGGGTGGGGTCTTGATTTTGCTTTTAGGAAATGTGTTGAGGTGAGCCCATATATTTACTTGATTACTTTAGTTCGCCAATTTAGTTCCTCAAATTATAGGATATGATTAATTTAGCCCATGAAATTTATGAGGTTTTAAAATGATTCTTGAATTTGAAAATTCTGGATCATACTAGTCCATACGAGACAAATTCAGATATTAATTGACCAATTCAAAAGAACTAATACCATCGGAAAGTTTCAATTTTAGGAACTATTTTGAAATATTAATAATTTTATAGGCGGCTCTATAATTTCATGGACTAAACTAATTAGTCACTGGAGCTTTAAACTAATACTTGCTGTCATGTATATATAGCCTGCACATGAGAAGATTGGAGTTGTTGATGCTCAATGGATTGTTCACCAAGGCATTCCCTCACTAGGAGATCAGGTAATTATATTCTTGTTATATGGTCAATGTTAATGATTTCACTCAAATGCAGCTTCATAATACTTGCTTTTCTTTCATGTGTACTTGGCAGGGAGAAGCACAAACTGGGAAGCCGGCATGGCGAGCGGTATGTTACCAAAGTTTCATAACACTATTTGATGTTATTATCATCCTCTATATCAACCATATCGCAGTTTTCTTCTTTTTCTCACGTTAGAACTGTTTGTTACCATTATTGATCAAGAAGCTGCGTTATTCTGTACTTTTTATTTCTTACTTTTTCATGGACTTTAATTTGATAATGATATAAGTATGTTAATATTTACATGGTATATTGGTGACAGGTTAAGGAAAGGTGTGGGATGGAATGGAGGATGTTCCAGGGTCGGTTGACAAATGCAGAAAAGGGGTATTACAAATCCAAGGGAATTGATTTTTCTAATTTGCTTCTTCATAACTAGAAGGGAACAACGTTCGCCGAAATTCTTGCACAGACATCGCCACCATTCTTGTCCATTTTCACATGAAATTTTTTTATACTAGATAGTCATTGCTTCAAGTGTGTGACACTAATTACTTTACTTGCAACGATAACTTAGATGCTTAATTATAGAGGGGATTAAGGATTATATGAACGTTTAATGTGAAGAAAAATCGTAATTTTTACCATGTAATTCATGCTTTTGATTATATAGTGAATAATTTTACATCCTATCATCACCACATGTTTGATTTTGGTGAAATTTCTAGGTTACTTCTCCTATGGTTGATATGGGTTGTGGCAGTTGATTTATAATTCAGATTACTTGAATCATAAGTTATCTTTCCTTCAATTAAACTCCATCTTTGAATATCTTAAGGAGATAGGTTTTTATATAACATGTTGATCCTGAAAGTTCGCAATAGAAGTTATTTAATGAGAAATGCGTATGAAATGAAACCTAAGAAAATCACTTCAACCTGTTGAATAACTCTGACCTCCCCTGTTTTGTGATGCAATTTTTAGAGGTATTCTTACATTTCTTCAAAATCATTTCGTACTACGTATCAATACTCTCTTATTTAATAATACTTTGCTTTTCCAGTAAAATAGAATGCAATGTAGTCAAAAAATTGCAATTGGAACTGTTATACTTGAATTACATTTAGAACTCGTTGAATGTTATTTACCCCCTACATAGCCTAATGAAGACATGAAAGGAACTGAAACAATTATTACAATGCGAAAATGAGGCCTTGATTATTTGATATAATATATGGTACCAGGCTACCAGCCAATTTATTTAATGTATACATCTTAAAATAGAGCTAAAAGAAGAGAGGGATGAGTTTTTCATAAAACTGTTTTTACATAAATCTCATCCCAAAATCTTTTAATCTATATTTATTTAGGATTAGCTATATATGCACGCACATAACATAAAGGCCATACTAATCAGCATACATGGATGACCTGAGCCTAGCTAACTCCATCCTTTTATGCTCATGTTGAATAAAAGCATCAGCCTCTTGGTTCACGTTCTCATAATAAACATTATTATTATTTTCTCCAAACCTCCTCTCTGTGTAGGACTCTGCTCTAGATATGGGCTCCTCGTATGTCACATGATGAACCTTCTTTGGATGGTGATGATGCGGTGGATTATATGCAGCAGGTTCGTACACCTGGTACTCCGTGCTTCCCCACCCATACACATAACTGTTGTTCTGTTTTCTGTTTTGGTATGCCATTTCTTAACTCGAGGAAGGTTGTTGTGTGTTGTGTTATGCTTCATCTTAATTTCAACTACTATTTATAGTTTTTATTATTACGCATGTGATTGACTAGTAAGGAGGATAGATATGTTTATTATTATTCGATAATAATGATGTGAATGAATCTAATGCCTCTGGCTGCGAGGAGATATTTATTTTTCCACCAAGGTAAAGCAATCTAGAGCTTAATTTAGATTGTTAAAGATTCGAAAGCCACTACTACCATTCATTCAACTAGCTTTAATGTGTATCTAGACAACAATGGGCGCATCAAATTCACTTCATTCTTTGCAACTTGGTGATGTGCTTAATGAAGTAGTATCCCACTATATAATAAATCATCAAGTAATTAATTTTTTTCATGAATACTTTTTTACTCTTTATTTATCTCATCACATAAGACCACCAAGAACCAAATATAATTATAATATATTTGTCAGTCCAATGAAGATGACACAAACAAGTATGGGGAAATATTTCTTTTTGTTTATTTTGTCAATTTTATTTGAATGACTTGTCACAAAATTTCCAAATTAATGAAGAGAAAGGAAAAAAAATAAGCACAATATCGTCTGAATCAAGCTAAATGATGTACGGTCGTTTGGAAGATGATAAAAACAACAGGAAACGAGTTTAAACGAGAGAGAGAGAGAGAGAGAGAGAGAGAGAGAGAGAGAGAGAGAGAGAGAGAGAGAGAGAGAGAGAGAGAGAGAGAGAGAGAGAGAGAGAGAGAGAGAGAGAGAGAGAGAGAGAGAGAGAGAGAGAGAGAGAGAGAGAGTAGGCGAAAAAATAAAAACGCGTACATTAATGAAAATGAAGCAAACACTTAGAGAGTGGTTGGTGTGTTTGCTCCGGGGGGGTATTAATCAATTATTAAAAACTTAAAGTTACCATTAACTGTTAAATCACATGAGAGTTTTTTTTTTTATAAACCAGGGTATTCATCGCCGAACGCAGTGACTAATCCCCTTGCTTTATTGGAGGCACCTCGAAGGGTGGGACAGCTGGCACAGGGATTTAAAGCTGCATACCCAATGCGAAGATCGAACCCTCGACACTTGGTTAAGGGAGTTTGAACATGCGGTTCTAATAATTTTAAGGGTAAAATATGTTTTTGATCCCTAAGAAATTGAGTCCTTCTAAGTTTAGTCCCTACATTAACAAAATAGGTGTTTTGGTTCCCATCTTATTTTTCCGTTTTCATTATTAGTCTCTGACGTTAAATGATGCTGACTGGGCTAACGGAAAACTGAGTTAGCTTTACACGTGTATTTTTTTTATCTACGTGGCAAATCAGCTAATACATCCACTTTTTTAATTATCCATGTGTTAGTCTTCATTTTCGACATGCTAAACTTAAATGTAGTCAACGAGGTTTGACTTGGTGGATTTAAGAAGAGAAACTACCATTTCGACGGCAAGAAGCTGCAAACAGGGAGAATCAGCGTAGCGCATAACTTAGCGAAATTTGGAAAGCTGAAGCCAGTAGTTCGACAGGAAGATGAACAATATCCAGATAACAGGTCAAGTCAAAGAGTGCTGGTCGAAAGAAACAATAGCAATGTAGTCGAGAGATGGAGCAGTTACTTAGTTGAATTAGCCAAACAGTTAGCTTAGTTTTGAAACCGCTGTGCGGTTATTAGTTTTTCTTTATAAATAGGTGTTTTTTACATAGAACAAGGGTCGCGAATCATTTCTACAAAGTTCTGAAAACACTCCTACTTCCGCATATCAGAGAAAAGCGAGTCAAATCACGAACAATGTATGATCCTGCGTACCAACTTTAAATTCAATGCAATGTATTTACCATTCCTTTAAGATTCCTGCAATTTACTTGCTTTTGATATTCTTTTCTTTGTTTCTTTACTATTCCCTGCACTTTACTGCACTTGATCTTATTTTCCTTATTTGTTTAAGTTTCTGAAACCCTTCACGTTTCTGCACTTCTTCTTAAACACTTTTCTACTTCACTCTCCATTTCGTTATCGTTTTTTCCTTCATTAAACGGTTATCACCATCATTTTCAAACAAACCGTAAGAACCTTAACTATTTTCAATAAAGACTTTAACACAAATGTTCTGAGATGTTTCTAGTTGGTCCCGCGAGCAACACACACCTGTAACTAGCGGTGTTTACCAAAAACCACGGTAAACAAATTGGCACGCCCAGTGGGACGTTTGTGCTACGTTTTTAAAGTTTTTTGTTGAAAAAATTCTGGGTTCGTTATCAAACCCAAAACTAGTGTTTTGTATTGTGTATGCGTTTAAGAAGTGGTAAAAACGTTGCATAAATGCCTCGTTCTAACATGAACACTACTTCCACATCAAATGCACTTTCCCAAGCGGCAGTTAATGATACCAACGCTGCAAGTATTTCAGAAGTAACCGCCCATGTATCTTTCCCAGGAGTAACTGCTCCTGTATCTTCTCCAACCATAGCGGGAGTAACCTCTCCACTACCTTCTTCGACAGTTATGGGCGTAACTGCTGTAACCGCTCCTACCATTAACCCTGTGTCGAATATGATGGTCCCTATACCTCCAATTTTAAATTCGACTAGTCCCTTAATGGCAAACTCCATGATGGGAAATATGCCGTTTAATTTCCCCATGAATGGTAGAAATTATCCATATGGCATGCCAACAGCCATGATGGTAGGGCTTCAAACAAACGCATCTACGTATGCAGAAAACATAGCCTCAAGCTTTTCGCCTATACATAATTCCCCAGAAAATATTTATAGTCGAAATACACAACCTTCGATAACCACATCGTCTTTATTGGCACTAAGACAACAAATGGATGACAATAATCATGACATGGTTAACACGCTGACACAACAGATAGGCACTGTCTTTAATCCTTTGATTCAAAACACAAACGACAGTTACCAAATGTTAACAACCCAAATGGGTCGAATTGTTGATTTCTTTGGCACTCCACCAGTACATAATCAGCCTATTCCCCAAATGCAAAATGTCAGTCCTATTGATTTACTTGTCGAAAGGCCCAACAATGCAATCCCCGTGAACCAGGCACAACAATTTGTTGTCGAAGATCCTGTCCCTGAAGTGGTGCTAGTAAATAGGAACCAAAATGCTGACGAAGTAGTCAGGCAAGTCCAACAAAATAACTTTGGGCTTCAAAATAATTTGACTAATCTTGTCGAAACTATACTAGCCCAGAATGGCCTAAATGTAGGCCTCCATAGGCCTAACTTCGTATCACCTTTGTCGGAGTATGTCTTACAAACTGAGTTGCCAAGGGGATGGAAACTTCCTAAGTTCACCAAATTTGCTGGTGAAACTAATGAATCCATTGTCGAATATGTTGCCCGTTACTTAACTGAGGCAGGAGACTTGGTGCACAATGAGAACCTAAGGCTAAAATACTTCCCCAATTCTCTAACTAAAAACGCATTTACTTGGTTCACCACTCTACCCCCACATTCCATATTTAACTGGGGGCAATTAGAGAAAGCTTTCCAATTAGAGAAAGCTTTCCATGAACAATTCTACCTGGGGCAATCGAAGATTGGCCTTAAAGAATTGGCTAGTATTCGACGCAATGTGCTAGAGTCTATTGATGAATATCTCAATAGATTTAGACTACTCAAGGCAAGGTGCTTTACTCAAGTGCCTGAACATGAGTTAGTCGAAATGGCTGCTGGTGGCCTAGACTACTCTATTAGAAAGAAGCTAGATGTTAGACTATAGTATAACCTTAGAGGGGGGGTGAATAAGGTTATGTGTAATTCTTGGATTCTTTTCAAAATAAATGATAAGTTTGTTTAAATCAAATGCGGAAAAAGAGATTTGAACTTATCAGATATATGCAAGTAGGCAGATTAGGCACAATGAGATATTATTCTATATTCAATATTTACAATAAGGTTGTTTTATAAGTAATGCAATGATATTGAATATAGCAGATCTACAGTAGTGATAGAGAAGATGATAGATAAACAGATCTGTAGTACAACGAGTATAACTATAACCAGATTAACAGATTCAGATCAGAGTAGGGATATAGTTATACAACCAGATTAACAGATTCAGATCAGAGTAGTGATATTATAAACAGATATAAACAGTAAATAAAGTAAAGAGAGAGGGATAGAGATACACCAGGAATTTTACGAGGTTCGGGATAAAAGCCCTACGTCCTCGGCCTCCGGCTTTGCAACCTTTGGACTTTGCTGATAACCACTATATGAAGAATGTTTTACAAACAGGCAACTTCAGATAGCAAATCCCAATTCCCCCGAACTGAGAACCCGAGCACCTAGCTAAGGATTTCAACCGCTTCAATCTCCTGATTGAACGACCCAAGAGCACCTCCCAGGATTTCACTACCACTTCAATCTCCCCGATTGAACGACCCAAGATCACCTCCCAGGATTTCAAACCAACTCAATCTCCTGATTGAGAGACCCAAGAAAACTTCCCAGGATTTCAAACCAACTCAATCTCCTGATTGAGAGACCCAAGAACAAATCCCAGGATTTCAGAGTGACCCCACAAATAGAGTAACGAATACAAACAGAGATCTATGATCCAATCACCTCAGATATGATGACAGTATAGTGACTAAGAGATGAGTGATATGGAAAATAGAAAATGATATGAAAGTTGAAGCTCTATTTTCTCTCTTTCTCAGATTTAGAAGATGCATGTGAGAAGTAGAGAGGTTTAGAAAAATGTGGTGTGTGGTGTGATTTGAAAGTGAGTCGCACCCGCCTATTTATAGGCTTTAGAAAAATATAGGATTCATAAATGTGACTTAAGAATCGATTCATGAGTGATGTTAAAATATAGTATAATCGATTCTTTATTTTTAGAAAACATAGGAATCGATTCCTTGGCTTTTGGAAATATGTAGGAATCGATTTTCAGGACATCCTGAATAGGTAAGAATCGATTTCAATGTTTAGTTAAAGTAAGGAGGAATCGATTCATAGCCTATAGGATAGTTGAAAATCGATTTCAAGGTGTTTTATAAAAGAAGGAAATCGATTCTTGGTTTGGCTTGAGTATATGTATGAATCGATTCTTTGTTTTAACATTGGATAAGGAAATCGATTGTTTTAAGAAAGGAAAACAAGTAATCGATTTTATACTCCTATGAGACAATATAAAATCGATTCATAGTCCAATGTATTTAGTATATAATCGATTTTATACTCCTATGAGACAATATAAAATCGATTTATACTCCTATGAAACAATATAGAAATCAATTCTTTTGCTTTAAAATGTTTTTCCAAGTTATGTGCCTTTCTCATGCAAGCATGCATTTGAATAAAATATTTTTCAAACCATTTTCAAACCCTAATTGATGCATGATGCATGTTTTCAAAAAAGTCATCTCTCAGCTACTAAAATGTCATAGACCTTCAGTGATAGGACCTTACACAGTGTCCTAAAGAAAGCGGATAAACAAATAGGTCTTGAACTGCTGAGGTGGCTTCTTCTCCAAGCTGCTCCACTTTAATATTTCCTGCTCTTTGATTCATGTCCTGTACTTTATTATGTCCCTGCACTTTTATACACTGCAACCATTAGTAGACTAAATGTAATTTGTTATCATACAAAACAAAGAGTGTTTGTCCTTGGTTCAACACTAGATACTCTACACTTAAGAGGCATGGCACAATTGGCCGATAGGGTTCGACAAGTCGAAAGACTCAAAGCAGAGAAAGTTTCGACAAATAGATTTAATAATAAAAAAGAAAAAGTGACATTTATCAATATTGATAACAATAGCCAAGAGTTCGACGTATCATACGAGGATGTCGAAGAAGAGGTTAATGTTGCAGAATTAAAACTTGGACCTCCATATGCATGTAAATTATTAAGTCCTTCCGATGGGAAAAACCCTGTCGAACCAAAAAATGATAAGTTTATTGCAAAAACATACACCTTTGATGTCACAAAATGTGACCAAATATTTGATCTTTTGGTGACTGATGGTCAAATGTTAGTGCCCAAGGGTCTAAAAATACCACCATTAGAACACCAAAAGAAAAGAGGTTATTGCAAATATCACAATTTTTTGGGTCATAACACCTCTCGCTGTGTACTTTTCAGGGATCTAGTTCAAAAAGCACTGAATGAGGGAAGGCTGAAGTTTGGTGAAAAAGCAAAGCCAAATATGAAAATAGACACTGATCCTCTCCCAGAGGTGGAAGCAATGTATGCTGAGTCCGTTGGAATTAACATGGTCGAAGTAACCACACTCAAGGCTGCAGATACCACAGTCAATGCTGAAGGGTCGAAGAGAGATGTTGAAATAGTCACTCAAGACGAATATGATGAGAAGATGCACGTGGTATATCCTGAAGCTGAGGAAGAACCGATAGACTTCCTAAATCGGTGCAAAACAAATAACACCGAAGTGATGTTGTGCCCCAGGTGCAGCGCTGTATTCGACAAGGAGGCTGCGAAGAGCCTTGAAAGCTACAAACCCCAGTCGAAAAGAAAAAGTAAGTGGGTCGATAACAGACCCAAGTTCAGTTTTAATCCAAGAGGAGTAAAGGTAAAACCTTCACCTAAGCAACCCCAAAGAGTCCAAGGGAAAACTCTTGTACCTTCGACAAAATCTCCAGTCGAAAAGTGGGTACACTCTGGAGGTAAAGAGGCAGGATATTATGCAACAATGGCAAAGGGAAGCACCAGCGCCACAAATAAGGCTCCTGGCTCAAACAGGTATGCCTACAGCAATAATTATAAGGGAAAAAACTCAATGACAATGACTCAGTGGCGTCGACACCAACGCCAGAGAGAATCTACCGTCCTCTCTCAATAATCAAAAAAGGCCTAAATGCAGAAGAAGGCCTCAACTTAGATGATGAAATGGATTCTGAATTTTCAGATTCAGAGCCAGAACTCAACATCATTTGTGTTGTCTCAATCCTTCCGATTGAGTATGATGTGGTAACTGAGGTTAATGAGGTCGAAGAAGACCTTGACACAAATGGCTATGCACAAGCCAAAATGTTATTATGTAATGAATAATGGCTGCGTCGAAGAGCAGACAACCACATTTGAAAGGCCTGACGGTGGAATGAAGTACCACCTAAAACCCCTCTTTATCCAGGTGAAGGCCAATAATGTGGGGATAAACAAGGTCCTAGTAGACGGGGGAGCTGCAGTTAACCTGATGCCACAGCACATGCTGGCGAAGATTGGCAAGTCAGATACAAATCTGAGACCACATAACATAGTTTTAACAAACTATGAAGGCAAAACTGGCCACTCATTGGGGGCCATTGAAGTGGAATTAGTGGTTGGTAGTGTAAAGAGACTAACCCTATTCATGGTAATTCCGACAAGAGCAAATTTCAATCTCTTGCTTGGAAGAGAATGGATTCATGGTGTAGGCTCTGTGCCTTCAACCCTACACCAGAGATTGTCTATCTGGAGAGAGGATGGGCTGGTAGAGAACGTCGAAGGTGACCAGAGCTACTTCCTAGCAGAAGTGGGTCATGTTACAAGAAAGACCTTCGACAAAAATTTGGCCAATATTGGACCATGTGTACCTTCAACAAGTGGATACACACCACAGAACAATGTGTTTTCTTCACTTGATCTCCACCCTAACCATGGCTTTATATGGGAAAGGGAGGTCATGGGTGAAGACAACCACTCAGCAGGCTTCTGCAAGCCTACAGGGTGGGATGGTCCCTAGACATTGATGATGTCTAAGCCCACTGCATGGGATCGGATTACGGCCTACGTGGCCGAGAATAAACAAAATGCGGCTTTGGAAGTCGAATTACAACAAAAAATGGTTAATAAAACCACTAAAGATAAAAACGAAGACAACTTGGTCGAAGGCCAAAGGCTCGACTGCATTTATGATGACGAGCCTTTAGGTTTTGAAAAAGACCCAATGGGTTCGACCAAGAAAATTCAAGCTCAAGATCCCCTAGAGGAGGTCGACTTAGGAGATGGCTCCATCAAGAGGCCAACATTCATCAGTGCTAAGATCGACAAAGGTTTGAGAGATCGAACCATAGAGCTATTGAAAGAGTACAAAGATAGCTTCGCCTGGGATTACAATGAAATGTCTGGACTGGGTCGAGAAGTGGTGGAGTTAAGACTGTCAATCAGACCATACAAAAAGCCAGTGAAGCAAACACCAAGGAGATTTGCACCGCAGATTCTGTCGAAGATCAAGGAAGAAATTGAAAGATTGCTCAAAAGCAACTTTATCAGAACTGCCAGGTATGTAGATTGGATAGCTAATATAGTTCCTGTCATTAAGAAAAATGGGACTTTAAGGGTCTGTATAGACTTTAGAGATTTAAGCAATGCTACACCAAAAGATCAATATCCTATGCCTGTAGCAAAAATGCTAGTTGATTCGGCAGCACGGTTTGAATACTTAAGTATGCTCGATGGGTATTCTGGGTATAATCAAATTTTTATTGCCGAAGAAGATGTGTCGAAAACAACATTTTGTTGCCCAGGGGCCTTGGTCGTTTATGAATGGGTAGTAATGCCTTTCGGCCTAAAAAATGCTGGTGCAACATACCAGAGGGCAATAAATTCTATGTTTCATGATTTTATAGAAAATTTTATGCAAGTGTACATAGATGATATTGTTGTTAAATCTTTGACAGAAAATGGTCATATAGACCATCTTCGACAGTCATTCGAAAGAATGAGAAAATATGGATTGAAAATGAATCCAATAAAATGTGCCTTCTGTGTACGTGCAGGTGATTTCTTGGGATTTGTTGTCCACAAAAAAGGCATTGAAATCAATCAAAACAAGACGAAAGCAATCATGGAAACAAAGGCGCTTTCGACTAAAAAGGAGCTCCAGTCATTGTGGGAAAGATCAATTTCCTTAGAAGGTTCATCTCAAACCTAAGTGGCAAGACTCAAGTTTTCTCGCCATTGCTTCGACTGAAGAAGGAAGACGTGTTCAGATGGGATCCAGAGCACCAAAAAGCCTTCGACGAGATCAAATCTTATCTAGTTAAACCACCTATATTGTTACCACCTATCAGAGATAAGGTGATGAAATTGTACATAGCAGCATCAGAGGTGTCAATAGGTAGTATGTTAGCACAAGAGGATGATAATGGTGTCGAAAGATTCATCTATTACCTTAGTAGAGTTTTGAATGATGCTGAAACTAGATATCATCCAACGGAGAAATTGTGCCTTTGCTTGTATTTCTCTTGTACAATGTTAAAGCAATACATAAAGCCTATTGATGTGTATGTTTACTCTCATTTTGATATTATTAAACATATGCTGTCAAAACCAATGTTGCATAGTCGAATTGGTAAATGGGCTTTAGCTCTTTCTGAATATTCACTAACATATCAACCTTTAAAAGCTATTAAGGGTCAAATTGTTGCTGATTTTATCGTCGACCACTCATTGGTCGAAGCAACATCAAATTGTGTGAATATTCGACCATGGAAATTATACTTCGGTGGTTCAAGCCATAAAAATGGTTCTGGAATTGGGATTCTAATCATTTCTCCAATAAATATCCCTACGAAGTATAAATTTAAAATTAAGGGATTTTGCTCCAATAATGAGGCTGAATACGAAGCCTTGATAGCAGGACTCGAAATTTTGCTAGAAATGGGGGCAAAAGCTGTCGAAATTAGAGGTGACTATGAATTAGTTGTAAGGCAATTAACTAAAGAATATAAATGCATTAAAGAAAATTTGATAATGTATTTTGTCATTGCCAATACGTTGTTGAAACATTTCGACTATGTTAACATCAACCACGTGCCTCGATCTGACAACCAAGAGGCCAATGATTTGGCACAAATTGCTTCAGGCTATAAAGTTTCTAAAGAGAAACTAGAAAGATTAATAGAGATAAAAGAAAAACTTATTTCGACAGAATACGCTTCGACTGAATTGTCAACGCCAAAACTTGGGGGGGCAGAGGAAACATTATCACCTCCAATTACTGCAAATTTTGAAATTTTTGCCATTGACAATATGTCGAATGACGATTGGCGAAAGCATATTGTCGAATACTTGGAAAATCCAACTGGAATAACAAATAGAAAAACCAAGTATAGAGCATTAAGCTACGTGATTATTGGAAACGAATTGTTCAAGAAAACTCCCGAAGGAGTTTTGCTTAAATGTCTTAGTGAAAATGAGGCATATTTAGCAATATCCAATTCTCACAGTGGAACTTGTGGATCTCATCAAGTAGGTCACAAAATGAAATGGCTCCTGTTTCGATAAGGGGTATACTGGCCAACTATGCTAAAAGATTGCATAGAATTTGCTAAAGGATGCCAAGAATGTCAAAAACACGCAGGGGTGCAGCATGTGCCCGCAAGTGAGTTACATTCAATAATAAAACCTTGGCCATTTAGAGGTTGGGCCTTAGATATAATTGGTGAAGTTAAGCCAACGTCGTCGAAAGGCCACCGTTGTATACTAGTGGGTATCAACTACTTCACTAAATGGGTCGAAGCTATTCCCTTAGCTAATGTAGACCAAGAGGCAGTAATTAACTTTATTCAAAACCATATTTTATATATATAGGTTTGGGATCCCAGAAACCATTACTACAGACCAAGGCTCAGTTTTTACTGGTCGAAAAATGGTAGAATTTGCCTCTGAAAATGGATTTGAGTTATTAAGTTCAACACCATATTATGCTCAAGCAAATGGTCAAGTCGAAGCAGCCAATAAAATTATCATTAATTTGATTAAAAAACATATTGGACAAAAACCCAGGAATTGGCACAAAACCCTTGATCAAGCATTATGGGCTTGTCAAAATTTTCCTAGAGAATCAATTAACACTACTCCATTTAGGCTCACCTTTGGGCATGATGCAGTATTACCTGTCGAAATCTATCTACAGTCAACTAGAATTCAAAGGCAATTCGAGATCCCATCAGATCAGTATTGGGACATGATTTTAGACGAATTGGTTGAGTTAGATGAAGAAATGTTATTTGCATTAGATATCCTTACAAGGCAAAAGGAGAGAGTAGCTAAAGCCTACAACAAAAAGGTTAAATCAAAAACTTTTGTCCTAGGAGACTTAGTGTAGAAAGTTATCCTACCGATGGACAGAAAAGATAGAGCCTTAGGTAAATGGTCACCAAATTGGGAAGGACCATTCAAAATTTCACAAGTGTTTTCGAACGGTGCTTATGAAGTTGAAGAGCTAAGCGCTGATAATCGAATTTTGCGTATAAATGGCAAATACTTAAAAAATATAAGCCAATGTTGCAAGAAATTAAAATAACGCCTGAGGGAACATAAACATGGCATGATCATTAATTCGAATGCCAAAACATATTGTCGAAATACAAATTGAGTAAAATGCTGTCAGAGTCCAAATCGAAAATTAAATTACAAAGGTAACTTTAAGCCTCTCAAAGGCTGCTCTGGCATGCCTCAATCTAGCATTTAAGAGGGATTCGTCCTCAGTTAGCCTCTTAACTGCCTCATCGTGTTTTTGGACCCTCTCCAAGTGTTCAATAGCCAAGGTTGCCTCAGATCGAAGTGCAATCTCTAAAGGAATCGAAGATCTCTGTTGAACATAAATTTTCTTCTTTTCTTCTGCTTCAATCTTCGTCTGCAACTCCCTGATTTGATCCTGGTATGATGAAATGTTCGCATCACAGTCAGCTATCTCCTTAGAACCAGTTGCTGCTTGAATTTCCAGGTTCGAAATCTTGCTTTCTGAGGCTTCGGCAGCGGCACTTTCTTCTTTTAGAAGCTCAAGCTCACGCTCCTTGTTCACAACGGTGCTCTTCCTCTTCTTTATATCTCTGGAAATCTGCTCCAGTAAAGGCTCAAATTCGACAATGAAGCCTAAAAGAGAGTCACTGGAGCCAAAATTGTTAAGCTTGTTGAGCAAAGATTTGAGTTTGTAAGAGAGCATATGATCTGCTTCGATAGCCTTGAACAGATCTACCTCAAAGAGGGCTGATCGAAGTTCTCGAATCAGATCTTCTTTAGGACCTCCAGAGGATTCGCAGAGAAGAGGATAATGGGTATTCGGAGGAGAAAATGGGAAGAAGATGAAGATTCTGGAAAAAAAAAAGAAAATGGTAGAGCACGGTTACCTTTTATAGCCGTTCTGGCCAAATTTTAAATTGAAAAGAATTAAGGAACGTGGGTACCCACAGCGTTGGTGGGGAAACGTGGGATCATGGAAGATCCCAAAAGTTACTTTTCACGCGTGGCGTGATATCAGTGGGGGAAAGCGACAGCAAACTGTCGATTGGCACAGAAACGTCTCCTTATACTCTGAGAGAAGATATTAAATGATGTGATAAAGATTTGGTGCAGAGTAGTCGAAAGACACTTCAAAAAGTCATTCTCTATCTTCGTTCAAGACTCAGTTGAAAAAGTCTTTTTGGGGGGCAATTTGTTAGCCTGCATTTTCGACAGGCTAAACTTTAATGTAGTCAACGAGGTTTGACTTGGTGGATTTAAGAAGAGAAACTACCATTTCGACTGCAAGAAGTTGCAAACAGGGAGAATCAGCGTAGCGCATAACTTAGCGAAATTTGGAAAGCTGAAGCCAGTAGTTCGACAGGAAGATGAACAATATCCAGATAATAGGTCAAGTCAAAGAGTGCTGGTCGAAAGAGACAATAGCAATGTAGTCGAGAGATGGAGCAGTTACTTAGTCGAATTAGCCAAACAGTTAGCTTAGTTTTGAAACCGTTGTGCGGTTATTAGTTTTTCTTTATAAATAGGTGTTTTTTACATAGAACAAAGGTCGCGAATCATTTCTACAAAGTTCTGAAAACACTCATACTTCCGCATATCAGAGAAAAGCGAGTCAAATCACGAACAATGTATGATCCTGCGTACCAACTTTAAATTCAATGCAATGTCTTTACCATTCCTTTAAGATTCCTGCAATTTACTTGCTTTTGATCTTCTTTTCTTTGTTTCTTTACCATTCCTGCACTTTACTGCATTTGATCTTATTTTCCTTATTTGTTTAAGTTTCTGAAACCCTTCACGTTTCTGCACTTCTTCTTAAACACTTTTCTACTTCACTCTCCATTTCGTTATCGTTTTTTCCTTCATTAAACGGTTATCACCATCATTTTCAAACAAACCATAAGAACCTTAACTATTTTCAATAAAGACTTTAACATAAATGTTCTGAGATGTTTCTAGTTGGTCTCGCGAGCAACACACACGTGTAACTAGCGGTGTTTACCAAAAACCACGAAACACCATGTGGCTTTTTTTATTTTCTTTTTACCAAAATATTCTATTTTATTAAGTTTTATTTTTTCGTTCAAAAGAAGTTGATCTTCTTCTTCCTCTCCTCCGGAGGCAAAGGCACGACGGAGATGAACTCCAGCACGGTGGTCGCTGGCGGAGGGTACTCCGATGACAACTTTTTTTGAGGGTTTTGCAAGAGAATGACGTGAGGGTTCTAAATATCAAACTCGTTTTTTTGATTTAAGGTCCATGGTTGCCAGAAAATAAGGAAGAAGGTGGTGGTTTGAGGTTCTCAGATCAGTGAACGAAGTGTGCTCTCGGCCACTAAACCGTAACTACAGTCGTCTTCTTTGAGTAGCGCTTACAAGGAGTGAAATCGAGATCCAGATCCACAAGCTACTGCAAAATAGATCCAGATCGCATGAGTAAGAGCACAACCAGAAAACGAAGACAACAGCGCAAAGAGATCTAGATCCAGATCTAGTTTTGATGAAGATGGCGTTTATTTCAGAAGCTTATGATGTTTCGAAGCATGTTGGTGGTTTGTCTAATTCTGAACTTGCTGATATTTTCGATGAGGAATAGAGGGGAACTTGAAAGCTTCCTTTTGGAAATCACCGCTGAGTGAAGAAAGCAGGCTTGAGTGAGAGAATGCTTCTGCAGTATTGAAGGAAACATGCTTGAGTGGAGAAGTAGGGTTTGCGAAAAGCGGTGTTGATAAGAAGAGATTAATTGATGAGGTGAGGAAAGCTTTGTATGTTTCAAAGATTTGTAGTTATGTTGACCAAAAAAAAGATTTGTAGTTATGCTCATGGGATGAATTTGTTGACGGCAAAGAGTAACAAGAAAGGTTGGGATTTGAATTTAGGTGAATTAGGGATTTGGAAATCATAAGAGCAGTGTTTTTGGATAGGATTAAGAAACCACAACCAGAAAATGACGTTTGTGGTTCTACTTCTGGGTTTGGAGTCTAATTTTGTTTTTTGTGTGAAGTTTTTTTTTGTCTGATGCCACATCATACATTTTCAATTAAGTGATCCAGGTGTAATATCTGATATGCCACATAGATAAAAAAAAATTACACGTGTAAAGCCAAGTCAAATTTCCGTTACACAATCAGCGTCATTTAACGTCAGTGACTATTAATGAAAATGGAAAAATAAGATAGGGACCGAAATGCCTATTTCGTTAATGTAGGGACTAAACTTAAAATGACCCAATTTTATAGGGACCAGAAACATATTTTACCCTAATTTTAATTTCTACGTCGACCGAAATAGTGAGAGAGAGCATGCATCATCAATTCTTTTTTAGAGAGAAAGGCAAAACCTTATTATGTATGCGCGCTCTAGTGAAAGTGTGAGGTAAGGTACAAAATAGTATAGTTATGAGGTCAAGGGATCTACCCCTATCAAGGGATCATTTTTCAATAATTTATAATTTCAAAGTTACCACTTGAAAGTTAATTGTTGATTACTTAAAACGATTAGAGATTTGAGAAATCTCAGTGATCCGTACCTTGATCGCCCAAGGGTGGAATGGTTTGTTGCTTGGTCGCTCTGCCGGGCAGTGAGGTCGCGAGTAGAGCTCAAGGTGGGTGTACCTGCAAAGACACTCTGACGCCCAAGTCAGGGAGGAAGATGTCAAAGCAGGAAATGAGAGATGGGATCCAAAATGTACCTTTCCGCGGGGGGTTGACCCTTACTTATAGAGTTCGGCGGAGCTCCCTAACCGTTATATCATGCGGCTCGATCTCGGCCGTCAAAGCCTTCCGAAACGTTTAGAGGCGCTACGTGCTACAGTGACCACGACATGGGCTGGGTCAATTACGTGGATTGGGCCATCGGCCCAGTTCAGAACAGTTTCCCACAAGCCGAAGTCGCCCGAAGGACGAGTTCAGGTTTGATGCCCCCGGTTCGGGTCAATACCGTCTTGATCGTGTTGATTGTCACCCCCCGCCCTGTTCGAGGGCGGCCACCTGCTATGCGTGCGTGATTTTTACGCATGAGAGTTGAGGGAAGCCACGTGTCCTGTCTTGGATAATGTGCGATGTTTGATAGACATGACGTTTGCACTGTTAGATGGAGGCGTGCTGAGAGTATCACGAATTTCGAGGTCAGAATTCAATGCGCAGCGCGATGGGTCGCGTTGCTTCATTTCCGACCCATGATCCATCTTGAGGCCCTCTATATAAGGGCAGCATGTCATGGTCATTTGTTTACTTTGCAAATTTTTCGGTGCTCTGGAGGCGACTTGACTTTCCGACGAGGGCAACTTGTTTCTCCAGCGAGAGCGACTTCTTTCTCCGGCAAATCTCCGGCAGCTGCCGAGGTATTTTCCATTCCGTACACAGAAGGTCCCTTTGAGTCATTCTTCTCCAGGTATTTTTCTTTTCCCTTTTTCTGCCTTACTTATGATTAGCCGCTCGGCGGGGTGGGGGTGTCAGGACCGGGGTCGACCTTGTCGCCCCCTTCTTAGATTCAGGGTAATGAGTCTTGACGCGATGACCCATTTCCTGCAGGTTCGTGATCCTGGCGATGACCAAGAAGACTGCACGGTCGAGGCGATCTCCAGAACTTGCGAAGGCTTATGCGGATCTGGTGACTACCGAAGCCATGTCGGGCAATGAGGTAGGGTCTACAACGGAGACGGACCAATCATCTGAGGTGTCAGATGAGACCTCTTTCGAGAGTTCTTCGAAGGCATCCTCTTCTTCTGAGGTGACGAGCTCACCACAGACCCAGAGAGATGGATTGATAGAGGAAGAATTAGTGGCGACCCAGGAGGCGAAAGAGGAGTTAGTGGCGACCTAGGATGAGTTAGTGGTCGGCCACATCGAGCAGATAGGCGGAGTCCTCCACGAGGAGAGGAATGCGGAGAGGGGCGAGAAAGCGCCAAACGCGCCCCGTGCAGTAGATTATTCCTGGGTCTCTGAGGTGTTGCAGGAGACGAGATCAATTATCAGACCAGGCGCGGACTCACTCAAAATTTACAGGTACTTAGTTGGAGAAGCCGGTCAAGACTGGTTGGTCGAGGGGGTATCTCGGGATGAACACGTAATGACCTTTCCCCAAGATCTTAAGTTTACCATGTACTCCACTCAACTGCTCCATCTTCGGAAGCGCCCGCTCTTCACAGACTTTCAGAGGCAGACCCTTCGTTACCTCAGAGTCGCCCCCTCACAACTGCACCCCAATGGTTGGGGCTTTTTGAGGGAATTTGAGCTATTAATGGAGGAGATGGACCGGCCTTGTTCCAGGAGGTTACTCTTTACCATCTTCGAGGTAAGCCGCCGCAGAGAGCCGGGGAGTAGGATGAGGCGGTTCGAGCACCTCATCTTGAAAGCTCATGCAGGTTATAAATTTTTTCGTCTGTTCGCGGACTCCATGAAATCTTGGAAGCATATCTACCTCTGGATTTCCCCGATCAGCTCCAACGCCATTGACCTGGTGGCGACCTTGAACGAGAAGGGCGACGTCAAGGAGACCAAGTTTCCTTTTTGCTGGTCGAAGAGTCATTACAACAGGAGACCGGCTACTTACAGTGTCATAGAGGATTGTCTTGATGAGGATGACAAGGAGACACTTCGACTGCTCAAGAACCTGGTCACCTACCTCGAAGGCGGTATGATTTCAGTGAGACTATAGGTCGCAGCCAAGAATTCGACTGAGGTCAAAGCTGCTTTGGGTAGGTGTTGGCAAGAGCGGATGGAGCCTATTCCTCGTGGATCAGTTACATTTACCTTGTTGTCTTTTCTTTTTATTTCCCGCAAACTTCGTTATATGCTAACCCGCTCTGTTTCCATTTTGTAGATATAATGGCCGGACCAATGGGTTTTCAAGGACTGAAGGCACTGCTTCAGGAGGGGCCTGCGCAAGCCCAAGGCTCCACCAATGCTTCGCCTGCGCCCGCTCTTCGTATTGATGAGGAGGTTCACACCCCCTTGGCCGGTCCTGCCAAATTTTGATAACACTTTTTCGTAAAAGCGTTACTTCCGTTCTAATACAGTAGTAAAATACTAAAGTATTAGGTATCGTATCCACAGAGACTTGGTGATATTATCGACCATTCAATCAGATTTTTCAATCTTAAGTTATAAAAAGAAAGTTGTTTGTTGTTTTGTAAACTTCGAAACTAAAAGCGATATTTTGATAAAAGGAATAAGTGATAAAAAGATGTTGAGATTAGATTTTATTAACTTATTCCAATGTATTTAACTGATTCATATACATAACTCTATTTTACTCATTTATTTATCATCACCATATCATCCAACTTAACTAATTCCTTAGAGTAAGTGAAATCAACAACTAATTTACAAAAACAAAGATTCCTCAACTATTTAAGCAAATAGTAGCATTAAGATTAGGTGATATATTGACTAGAAAACATGATTCTATTCCTAGACATCAAGCTTAATAGGTGATTGAATTTAAGGCACAACCAAAAGCTTATTTTCCAATACAACTTTAGATTCAAAGATCAAGTATAGGTGATCAAACTATAACAAGCATTAAGAACAAAATTCAATCACTAAATCAATTCATAAAATGAGATATATATTACTGAATTAGGTTCAATACATGGATATAAGATAACTAAACCTAACCTCAACAAAAGAGAGTTTAGCTACTCATTTTCTTTTTAGCTATGATACAAAATATAAAAGAGATGAAAAAACCTCAAGAATGTAGCACCATTGATCCCTCAAGATGATGCTCCAAGCTTCAATTCCTCAATTCCTTTCCTTCTCTTCTTTTAGTGTATGAAATGTATTTAAGTGTATGATATATTTTAAATGGGAGACATGAAGTTCCTTTTATAGGCAAATTTGTTCGCTAAGCGAATGTTTGGGTCGCTAAGCGACCAAGTTCATGCTTCCGCCTCTAATTTTGTTGTGTCTTGTTCGCTAAGCGAACGTTCAAGTTCGCTAAGCGAACGTCCAAGTTCGCTAAGCGAACGTTCAAGTTCGCTAAGCGAACGTCCAAGTTCGCTAAGCGAACAATGGTGTGCTGTCGACTTCTGGCTGCTGCCGACTTCCAAGCTGCTACGTGGTCTGTTCGCTAAGCGAGCATAAAGCTTCGCTAAGCGACCAAACTTTTCCAACTTGTTTCTTCTTGTGATCTTTTGGTCCTTGCTTGGCTTAAAATGACTTTTTTCATCTATGTGCACAACTTTCACATAATAAAAGGATAACTTCATAAAAGATATATCCATTTACTTATTTTACAACATTTACTATTTATTTATGGAAAAAGTTTAATTACTTTGCATTTAATCGAATACGTGCTTGTAAATTGTTAGAAATTTGAAGTAAATCAAGCACTTATCAGATGAGTGGATGGAGATTGATTCGCCGTCAGAAGGGTGAAGGAATGGGCGCATCTTCGAACACGCAAAGTGTTACGGATTGGGCCCAATCCTCAATAGTGAGGCCCATTATCAAAAGCAAACCCATTGATCAACGACTAAGATTTAGGCCCTAGATCGGATGGCTCTGATTCATTAGGTCAACACACATTTACTCTATAAATTAGCATTCAATGCAATGCCAAAGGTACACAAGATCTCCTATATTCTTACCTCTAATCAATTCACTTCCCGACTTGAGCGTCGGAGTGTCTTTGCAGGTGAACCCCACCTAGGATCGGAACTCCACCTAGGATCGGAGCTCCCCACCTAGGATCGGAACTTCACCTAGGATCGGAACTCCATCCAAGACCGGAACTCCATCTAGGATCGGAACTCCACAACAGAGCTCAGTTAATCAAGACCTACTACTACCCCCCAAGTCGGACCCCTGATGATTCCTACGATCCCGAGGGTTCCCCTCGGCCTAGCTCGTCTCTGTTTTCCTCTTCTCCGAGGCAACGTTTCAGAAGTCGGGAAAGGTCCCCGAGGCAGGAACGTTAGCGCCCTCTCTCGTGGGGATCCCCCGGCAAATATGGCTACCGACGGTCTCCACCCCTTAAGAGGTTGGCAAAGCGTAAAGGACCTTTCACAAGTAAGATTGACTATTTTTCGGTACCGAAGCACCTCGAGAAACCCCCTGAGGGTTTGAAAATGTATGATGGAACCTGCGATCTGGATCGTCACCTCCACTATTTTGACACGACGATGCAATATCGGAACGTCCCGGATGAGATTAAGTGTCCGAGTTTTCCCTCTCACTTTGGAGCAACGGCTTTGGATTGGTTCAGGGCCCTTAAGCCAAACACCATCTCTTCGTGGGAACACTTGGCTAAGATTTTTTCTGCTTACTTCGCTCACTTCAAGATGAAGCTGAAATCCCCGAAGGTGCTGCAAGCAATTCGGCAAGGTGAGAATGAGTCTCTCCGAGACTATATAGAGAGATTCAACCGTGAAGCTGCGCAAGTCCAAAACCTCGACGACTCCTTCCTACTTTACTTCATGGAGGTGGGACTTCGTGAAGGGAGTTTGTTTCAAACCGATGTCGGAGTAAATCAGCCCTGAGACTCTCGCGGAGTTCCTTCGGAGGTCTCAAAAGTACATCGATCATGAAGAAGGGGTTAATGCAGGAATGTCACGTGTCACCTAGGCCTCGAAATGAGCCTACGGGCGTGATGTAATCCGACTTTGTAAATATTCAACCATCTAATATATATGGATCGGCTACGATTTTCCTCACATTGAGTGCTTAGTAAAAGTGAGTTCCGAGGTTGAAGGGAAGGATTTGGGATCGATCGAACGATCGCCTTAAAGTTCCACCCTAAATCGGAACCCGAAACACCGAACTTGACATCGCTAGTGTCCGAGGTAGTGGCGACCCGTTGGGACGAGTTCAATCCGGTCCGAGCCCCAGTAGACTGTCCCAAGGGCTACGAAGATCTTTGGATTTCGAAATCGCAAAGATTACTGGCCGAGGCTACCATTACCCTGAAGGGCGAGTTCGATCTGGGCCGAATCCTGGTAAACTATCTTGAAGGCGACATTAAACTGACACCTCGAGTCCCTCATGTGGTCACGTTTTAACATGGCCGAAGCTGCCATTACCCTGAAAGGCGAGTTCCATTTGGGCCGAGTCCTGGTAAACTCCCCTGAAGGCGACATTAAACTGACACCTCGAGTCCCTCAGGTGGTCACGTTTTAACATGGCCGAAGCTGCCATTACCCTGAAGGGCGAGCTCGATCTGGGCCGAGTCCTGGTAAGCTGCCCTGAAGGCGACATTAAAATGACACCTCGAGCCCCTCAGATGGTCACGTTTTAACATGGCCGAAGCCGCCATTACCTTGAAAGGCGAGTCACTCGGTGGTCACATCATTCTCGAATCCCAGATATTCAGAGGAACCTTGAGTCACCCAACGGTCATCTCTGTCTTGTGAGCACTAGCCCGGCTTCGTGAATATCGGTGTTGGGGGCAAAAACTCACGAAAGCACAAACCCGACTTCGTGAAAGATCGCAGCTAGGGAACAAAATCCGAGTCACTCTGAGAAAGGGTCAATGGAGTCTTCAGGAAAGTAAACTCAACTCTGGAGCTTAGACAAGCTTACAAGTCAAGATCGCTTCACAAGCGACCCGACTTGGGGGCAACTATTACGGATTGGGCCCAATCCTCAATAGTGAGGCTCATTATCAAAAGCAAACCCATTGATCACCGGCTAAGATCTAGGCCCTAGATCGGACGGCTCTGATTCATTAGGTCAACACACATTTACTCTATAAATAAGCATTCAATGCAATGCCAAAGGTACACAAGCTCTCCTATATTCTTACCTCTAATCAATTCACTTCCTGACTTGAGCGTCGGAGTGTCTTTGCAGGTGAACCCCACCTAGGATCGGAACTCCCCACCTAGGATCGGAACTCCATCCAGACCGGAACTCCATCCAAGACCGAAACTCCATCTAGGACCAGAACTCCACAACGAAGCTCAATTAATCAAGACCTACTACTACCAACTATTCCGGATCGTCCATACCTTTCGAGATACGGTACTGAACATCAAGCAAGCAGGGTGCATCTTCTTCGCAAGTCTGAGAGGGAGAGTTGCGCTAGAGTAGCGCCAACAGCCTTAGACGGCAGGGGGGAAGCGCCGCTGCCACCGAAACCCTAGCAGGGGGAACTGCTGCCGCCGCCAAAACCCTAGCAAGGAGGAAGGTGCCGCTGCCACCAAAACCCTATCGGAGCCTAGGGAACTCTGTCATTAGTTGTAGTGGTTTGAGTCTTGCTCGGTTCAATCAAATCATGCAACTTTGACAAAAAAATTACCAATTGTAACACCCCGATACTTTCTAACTTGTAGAAATTACAGAAATGCACTACTGACATAAATCAGAGTACCTCCTGTTTCAAATAACCATGCTTCATCATCTTCAACTTAACCTGCAACTCTGAAAAACAACAACATATGAATGGTGAGACAACTTGTCTCTGTGAGTTCTATCGAGACCCCTTACTAACTCTCTCGGTTCAATTATGCTTGATTCATGACTCGTAGCCCTAATAAGCGACTACGTGAATACCTGAAACATGCAACTCGTAGTCCTCCAAAGCAACATACAAGAGACACACATAACAATGACGTTGTCCTCATAACCCTCAAACCGGTTACGAGAAGCAACACTAAACATGATTTTTAGCGTGTCACCGGTCATTTGGCAAAATAAACTCGGGTGAACTCATTCCACTAACACGAAGTTTAATTGACAACTAATGGATAACTCAAACATTGCTAAATGATCGGTCGACATAAGAACTCAGACGACGAGGCTTAACGACTCTGACTAGGCGAGGAAGTGACCGGATGGAGAAATCCCAAGTTTGTCACCTTGCAAACTCAGCGCTTGAATTGAAGGATTGTTTACTTTACGGGCCAGATGACCGACTTTACTTCAACTAAATATCTATTTTATGGCATCGATAATTTTCCGTAACCGTCATTTTTACTATAAACTCAGAAAAAAACAGTAACTACTATGTCGGAGCCAACTAAAGATATTTAAGTAGTTTATATTAGATTATTCGGCCAATACAGAAAAATAAACTATGCCTAAATTATTAATAAAATAATTATGTGATTATTAAAATCGATGTAGCATGTGCGCACGATTGAAAGTGCATGTGAAGTCCAAACCCCTACATCACCATGAACTGTCAGAAGGGTCTCAATTATCTAGAGTTTTCTAGTTTGCTTTATACATTTTGAAACTCTCGTCAATGCTAAACATACAACTTTTATTTATTCCCCTTTATTATTAATTAAATTTTAATAATTTAGCCGATAGTTAGTTAAGAAATTTTTGACAAAAGACATAGTTAAAGGGAAAATTTTAGATTTCGTTAGATAGGTGGTGTTGTTTGTATTGCTCACCACCTATTATAACATGTCCTGTACATTAAGATTTTCTGTTAAATTAAAATTGATTCTTTTTATTAAAATATATATCCAAGTGCTCAATTGTGATTGATATAATCAATTTTACAATCGAATCAATCTGCAAAAAACCAGTAAATTTGCGAGCGTTTGCTGGTGCATGACCCTGTAGGGCCATGTGGTTCATGCTAGCCTTGCCCTATATCATAGCATTGATTCGATTCAAAAGACAAATAGATAGGTGTTCAAGATTTATTAAACAGACTCTGAAGTTATGAAGTTCTAATTGATGGCAACCAGGTACTTTTATTTGAATGCGTAAAACTGAGTCAGTAATGTTATGAAGATAGACCACCAAGCAATCAAATTAGACATATATAACATAAAACATAAACAAAGAATAATAAGAATATAAACTGGTCTGCAAAACAAAACTTCCCAAGCAGGAAAAAGTGAAGAACTTTTAATCTACTCTACGGTATTATATATGGGGATCAGCCACACGATACCAAATAAACACAGAACTACATAAAGGCAAGCCTATTCTCAAAACAAAACTTTCACTCGCTCGTCAGAATAAATGCTGCTCCCCTTTCAATGAAGTCCAACTCTAAATTATATACATAAAATTCCCTCTGATCAAAGAATTTGCCTGAAGAACTAGATGATTTCCCAAAGAATATCTACCCCGGACAATGAGACAGCCACATCAGTGACACAAAATCACCACACCCTCAGTTTAAACCTTCCTGGAGGAGCCACTTGAGCTACACAAAGCTGCAAGCTTAGCAATAAGCCAGTATCATACATGACTTTCCCAGTTCATCTCTCTCTCATGCAATTTCCAGGTAACAGAAACTTATACTTCTCAAAATTTTCCAGAAGGAAAGCAGGAAGGTGAACTGCAGAGAATGAATGGGGTATTGGACCCATTTTACCAATGATTTCCTTGAAAGTGTACTCCTCAGGCAGCATATCAAATAAATCGGCCCCTTCACATATTACTTTCTGAATTCTGTCAGGATTCAAATAATGAGAGAATCTAACTCTATCATAATGGCTGTAGGCTTTCATCTTAAAAATGAAATCACTGATTCGACGGAAGCAAAAGCTACAATGCCAACCAGCATCTGCCAATATGTTATCAGACTGGCGATAATGCGCGTACCTTGTCTTCCCAGATTGGTACCTGTGAATGGAAGCCCTCCAGCTCTTATCATCCAGAAGAAACTCAAATGAATAGAGATAATTCTTCAACTGTAGATGAAGGATTGAAGGTATTTCATCACACCATCTCAAGAGGTTAATAGTGTGAGCACTTGGTATCTCATCCACATCAGACATGATCAATAAGTCATCATCTGTAATACCAGCTATCTTAAGGAGTTGATCCAATGCCACACGCTGATATGCCTCCTCAACAAATGGGTTCTCTCCTTTCTTAAATCTCCCACCAATAGTCCCATAAGTTAACCGGGGCTCAACAAATTTAAACTGCCCCCTATTGCTATTGAAAACCAGAGGCTTAGGCAATCCAGTGAAAGTAGAATTTGACTCAAGGAGAACAAAATCAGTTATGTAGGGGTACAATTCTTTCCAGCGCAAAGTAAGTATTTCCAACTCATTACTAAACAACACAGCATCGTAAACGCGTCTTGGGTAGTCACGAACTCCCCAGCCATGAAGTCTGCAGAGATTCTCCATGGTTACATTATCGTTGTAGTAATGAGGGATGACATGGAAAGGCTTTGGAGGTTTTTCCCATAGTGGCCGTAGAAAGTAAGAAATCTTCTGACCATGTATATAGATTCCAAAGATACACATTGGGATAACGGCAAACAGGAGTATATAGGTTTTCACATCCAAACCACGCAAAATGCAGCGGATTCTTGACATACCCGAGACTTGACTTGATTCCTGTGCAATTAAGGAACAAACATATAAGTAAACCATAAAAATCCGCCTTCAAGAATGGAACATTTTGAAAATCAATAGACAATGCAGCTTCTCAAATCATCCTACAAACATAATATCCCATTGCTTCCAAAATGCTAAATTCCCCCTCTATTATTATTAACTAGTATTGATAATTGTAATTGCAAAGCCAGAGCTGCATCATGAAAAGAACAGAGACATGCCGGGAGAATAAAACTAAAACTTGCAGCTTGTTCATGCGAAAAGAAAACCTTGCAGCCATTGAAAACCAATTATGGCCGCAACACGTTCAACTCCCAAAATAGGAATGAAAAAAAACAAAGTAAAATAATTTTTACTCACAAACCGCACAAAATATCAACAAATTTGCTATAATAAGAAAAGCTAGATGCTTAAACCTAAAAAACGGAACCTTATTTCCAAACCGAAATTTAGATCACAAATATCTGGTACCCTAAAAAAGGAAAAACGCAAATCACAAATACCGAAATTCAGATCACAAATACCGAAATTCAGATCACAAATCTCTCATACACCAATCTAGGGAAATTTACACGATCATCCACTAAGAGATCAAACAATTACTAATACATCAACCGTTTTCTTAAAAAAAAAAAAAAGAAGACTTTTCTCTTTCGTTTTTCAGATTCACAAAACTCAAAAAAAAAAAAAACAGTTATCGTTCAAATCACATAATCTGAAAAGTAGTAATAAGTTAAAAAAATTGAAACATTGATTCGATTTTATACCTGGCCACAAATATTGCTGCACAAATCATCGCTTTTCTTAGAACAGTAATTTCCTCCATTTTCGCCCATCATCCACCACATTTTCGCAAAAACTCTGTTAAGATTTTCACTCCAAAGAGTCAGTTAACAAAAACCAGATCGATCGCCAAACTGCGATAACCAAAAGAAATGCAGTTCGGCTTCCGCGGATCTCCGTTTGGCCGAAGCGCTTTTGAATCGAGAACTTAGCGATGAAGTAAAGAAAGGTGAGCGTATGTTTTCTTCTTCTCCGAAGGGGTTAAAGTAAAAAAGAGGTTTATAGATAAAATTGGCGTAGAGAAAGAGGAAAAGGAGACGGAGATAACAACCAAGTTAAAGGTGTAACCTCTCTGTCTCTTTGGAAATGAGTGGCAGTTGTCGTCTCCACACAAACTATGGAACTCAAAAACGTTCCGTTACGAATTTGGATATTCCAATTTTCTCTTTCTTCCTTCTACTCTGTTGTGTTGTTTTCTTGTTCGGTTGTTCCTATGGTGGTTTTTCTTAATTCTTTAATATCTATTTTCTTATATTATATTCTCGATGCGGCTTTTGATCGTTGCTAAGTATAAGGGTACTTTCGTCTATTTAAATTTTACGGCTTTATACATGCTGAGTCCCCCATTTCCTACGCGACGCGTAGTAGTGAGTATTGACTCGCTCACGACACTTGGCAATGTTATTATTTGTTATTTGGTGCGATAATATAGGTAAAAAAAAATACGGGGGCATTTATTCTCTTTGGTATTTTGTGAATTTTCCAAGGCCATTACTACACGTGGCAGGCTGGCAGACAGCCGGTTTTTGCTTTATTATATTCTACTCATCATCGTCATCATAAACTCCTAAACACGGACCTTACTTGTTTTGGAGAAGGAAGGTATACAACCTCGCTTGAGAATATAAATTTTAGGGAGTCTCTGACTCTATTTTAGGCGCCAAAACTCCCACTCACCACCCTCTCCCCCACCTCGTTCCTCCTCTATTTTTCTTTATATATTTTTGTGTTTTAGTAGTACATTAAAATTTAGAAAAAAATTAGATTGATTAATACACGAAGTTTATTTCTCGATAATCAAAATGATGAAAATGAAAGTTAATTTGGTGGTAAATTACGTAAAATGTGATACTAGTTAGTGTGTTTTGGGTATTTTAGAGTCTGAAAAAAAATTAATTGCTCAAATACGCAACTACGCTTGGTATAATTAGAATAATTTTTTCCTTTTCATTGTTTTAAGCAGTGTATTTTCGGGTACTTTAGGATTCAAAAAAATCTAAACTGATCAAATATGAAAAGTTTGTTCCTCAATAACCGGTTTGTTGAAAGAAAATAGTAATTTTGTAATAAAATACGTGCAATGCTAAGCAGAGTGTTTTGGCGTACTTTAACGGTCGAAAAAAAATTAACTGTTCAAATACGCAAAGTTTGTTCATCAGTAACCAGTTTTGTGAAAAAAATGTGACAAAATATGTAATGTACGATACTAAATAGTGTATTTTTGGATGTTTTACTGTTTGCAAAAAAAAAAATTAACTATTCAAAAATACAAAGTTTGTGCCTATGTAAAGCAAGGTAATCAAAACCGGAAGAGGTAGCGGTTCAGTGGTTCTTGGGTTCAACCGGTTGAATCGGGGGTTGAACCGGAATTAATTAAATACATTATTTAATATATTTTTTACAAAATATAAAAGATAAAAAACAAAAAAAATCATAGTATGACATAATAAAATTATAATATTCAACAATCATAGATAGTTAGATACTACTATAATGTAAATACTCTCGTAGTAATATTAGTGTACACATTTATTTTTTAATTATTTATTTATTTTATCAATTTAATTATAAAAATGTATAAAAAATATCCCATATACCAAAATTTAACATCATTTATCATTTTTCCAAAATCAACATGATATACCATTTTTTAAGAAAAAAAAAATCCGATTTTCTGTCCGGTTCCCAGTTTTTGGCCGGTTTCTGGTCCGATTCCCGGTTTTGGCCGGTTTTCCAGTTCAATTCCCAGTTCTTCAACAATCCGGTTTTGGGGTTCAACTGGACCGGATAGGGGTCCGATTCCCGGTTCAACCGGTCGAACCGCCCGGTCCGGTCCGGTTTTGACAACCTTGATGTAAAGTGTGATGCTAATCAGTGTTTTGGGGTACTTTAGTGTCCAAAACTATTCAAATACTCAAAGTTCATTCCTTAATAACCGCGATTCGGTGAAAAAAAATTATGAGAAATACGTAAAGTGCGATGCTAGTGAGTGTGTTATGGGGTACTTTTAACGGTTCAAATACTAAAAGTTCATTCATCACCCTTTTAGTGATTCCACCAATTTAAAAAATCAAGTTCTTTTTATACTTATTATTCTCTTTATATTTTTTAGGACCATATTTTTATGAATCTTTAAAAAAAAAATCTTTTATACTTTTTCACCGTTTCTTTTTGAACCCAAAATATTTATTGAATCCATTTAGTTCGTCACTACCAAATCACAAATATATTTTTTTAATTTTTTAGGATATACAGTTTATAGCTAGGAATAACTTATTTCTTCTTAGTATCTATGGATAGCCAATTTCAATTTTATAGTCTTCTTATTTAGTTTATAGTTATAATTTATTTTTTATTCACATATTAGATTGTATATTTTATAAAAAATACCGTTATTATGGATTATATGTATGGAACAATTTGTCTGGATTATATCTATTACATACTCTATTTTAGTTTTTAAGTCGCAAATACCTTTTTTATTACACTTTTTTTAATTCATACTTACCTTAAATTTAAACAACACTTCTTCTTGTTGCAAATTAAGAAACAAATTTTACCTAATAACAATTCTATATTAATTAGAGTTTTTACCCCGTGCGAGGGACGGGTCAAGGCGCTGGTTACTTGAAACGTAGATGCCGTCGTCGTTTCGTCGAGTGCATTGTAATTGTAAGTGAAGAAAGGTTGGCATCATCAAAAAAAAATTTGAGAACAGGAACAGTCCAACCCAATACTGGCACGACGGTTTCTTAAAGGTTTTTGGTCAAAAATAATACTGTGACTTTTTTCGTTAATAAGGTTTTTTTTTTTCAAATATGCAACAAAGCAAATGAGATGGAACCTTTCTAGCAATGAGATGGAAGCTGTGGTATGGGCCCCCACCACGACCTTGTCTTCATTTTTTTTATATACCCCCATCATCTCCCTTCTACCCCACATTATTGTAATCCCGAAAATACCCCTGACATAATTAACAAAAATTGACTTTTTGAAGATTCTCTGATGGGGGACCACTTTATCTGGTAATCGAATTTACCTAAATGCAAGGTAAATCCGATTAGGTTTAAATATGTAATAAATACACACGCATAAGTCAAATCGGATGTATCAAACTGACAGATAAATCCGATTTGACCATTTATTTCAGTATAGAAAGCGAAATTTTGTCCTGACGGATATAGCTAAATCCGATGCACAATTGGATTTACGTACCCCAAACGTAAATCCGCTTATATCTTTTAATGAATCGGATTTACCTGGATGGGGGTATATCCGATTTTGAAAAATACAAAGCGGATTTACGTTTGAGGTACGTAAATCCGATTTGTCTTTTTTTTTAAAAATTAATTTATGTATAACTGTTGTTCTATTTTGAAACATATATTGACCCGCATACAAATGCTTTGGATCATATTGTTAAAGAGTTTTCAAAATCGACATCTGGGGTTGGATATGACAAAGCCCGCTGTGGGTGCATTATTAGAAAGACACATCTTCTTCCTTGTGCTTGTGAGCTAGGTGTGTACCATGTCTCCGGTACTCCTATTCCGTTGGATGTTGTAGACGACCATTGGAAAAACTTGAGTTTGGATTCTATAGATGATAAATTCTCCCAAGAAAAATCTGCTGACTGTGATATTTCTTACCAAATGGAGATGATTTGGGCGAGATATAATCGTATGACTCCTGAGGAGAGATTTGTCTTCAAGAAACAACTTAATGAGCTTGCATTCCCTACCACTTCTTCAAGGGTTGCACCACCATTTAAAGTTAAAATAAAAGGTGAACCAAAGAAGAAAAAGCAGAAATTATATGATGTCAAGCGTGATCCTTCTGGGTGGGAGCATGTGGATGAGAAGATGGAACTGACTCAAGAATCTGGGAATTTTTGTAAAAATTCATCGCAGCGGTCTTCTTGTATAAAATCATCACAGCGGTCTTCAAAGCTATCTCAGAGTGTTTCTAAAAAATTAACACATCAGGGTGAGACTAAATTCAATTTACCGTCGGTTCCTCATCACGTGCACTCTTATGTAGAAAAAAATATTGATGTTGAAAGGGATGGTAATTGTGGGTTCCGAGCAGTAGCGGTTGGTCTCAATCTTGGTGAGGATAGTTGGCCTATAATTAGGCAAGATTTAAACAAAGAAACAAAGGAGAGGGACAAACTATATACTTACATGTTTGGAAAGGACAGACTTGCAGTGCTTAGAAAAGCATTATCCATTGAATACCCCGGTTTTCAGAAGGAGGATAAGTGGTTGAGTTTGCCTAAGATGGGGTACTTTATAGCTACTAAGTATAATGTGGCCCTAGTTCAATTGTTTTTGGATATGAATTTTACTTATCTTCCTTTGAGAGGTAGTTCTTCTGCTTCTAAGTATAAAATCATATCTATTCTGAACGTCGGGGATATCCATTGGATGCATATTTCGATCTCGCCTGTCTGTCCGTTGCCTCCAGTTGCTTTGATGTGGTCTCATAATCGATCAGAGGAATCTACTTCATGGTTGGATCCTTATACCGGCAGTTTTGCCCTTTGGCAGTCTACCGCTTTGAAGATGCCCTGTCACCCTCCCACTGATGCGCCCACCATTGTAGACTTAACCCATGATTCCGACGATTTAGATTAACATTTCTTGTATTTATTATTGCACCCACATTTTTGTAATTATTTATCCACACACACACACACACATATATATATATATATATATATATATATATATATATATATATATCCAACAAATTAAATGTGTAAAAAAAACAAATTAAATGTTTTAAATTTTTTTTACAAGTCGGATTTACACTGATAGAAGGGTAAATCCGCTTTTGAATTTAACAAAGCGGATGTACCCCCCACAACAGGTAAATCCGACTTGATAAAGAAACAAAGCGGATCTACCTGTTGTGGGGGTACATCCGCTTTGTTAAATTCAAAAGCGGATTTACCCTTCTATCAGTATATCCGATGCGATTTTTTAAATTTTGGTCCGTTTTGTTCGTATGTGGGCCTATCCTCGAAATGCCAGCCAAGTTTTGGGTTTTTTTTACCCCTATCTTATCAAGTTATACCCCCACAATTTGTGTTAATCCCAAAATACCCCTGAAAATTTAAATTTAACGGTCTGTTTATAAATAAATCTAAAAACGGAAGTATGTTTTGACAGTTACTTCTGTTTGTAACAAAAAATATAAAACGGGAGTAGTTGGAGAAACTTACATTCGTTTTGTTAATTTTACGAAACGGATATAAGTTGTTATTAGATAAATCTGTTTTTAGCAATGTAAGGTAACAGATTTATCTATTAACAAGGTACTTCCGTTTTGTAATTTGTACATACGGATTTTGTTACCAAGTGGCTTCAGTCTCTAGAGGGGGGTGAATTGAGATTTTAAAATTTAAGTCCCCTTTAACGATTTGATTGATTTTTCGCGCAGGTTTATGGAACGAATTAACGAGAAACGAAAACTGAAAACAAAGCAGTAAAGAACACAGAGATTTTTATACTGGTTCGGTCACCTCCAAGTGACCTACGTCCAGTCCTCACACCCTTGTGAGATTTTCCACTAACACAACAAAGCTTACAGGTGCTTAATTTGGAAACCTTTACAGACTCAGGCACTCTTCTCCTAGGATACCCCACCTATGAAGAGCCCTCAAATCTACAGCAACAACAAAAGTACCCCACCCTTGTTACAACCAATAACCCTAGAGAGATACCCACTCCCTAGTACCAACAACAACCCTAGAGAGATACCCCACTCCCTAGTACTGTGAACAACGTAAAACAAATTACAAATTGAAAAGCCAAAATACCTCTTATGAAGGCAGATTACATAACTTGAAGATCACCAACCCAACTCTAACCCTTGAGAGAAATCAGCTCTGACAGATGAAAAATACTTGAAGAACAGAGGTGTGTGTGCTAGGGTTTTTGAGTTTTGCGTTTTAGCGTAAGCGTAAGAATGGGTTGTGTTTTTCTGAGAAACACTAAGTCCCTATTTATAGACTTAGGAGAAATATGACCGTTGAATGATTTTAGGAATCGATTACTTACTTAAAAACACTTAGTATAATAATCGATCATTTTCTTTACAATGAGAACACTTCATAAGTGAATGATCGATTGTTTGCTTTTAAGATCAAGTGATAAAATCGATTATGTGCTTAAAAATATGACCGTTGAGGCTTTTAGAAAGGAAGGAAATCGATTTTATGCTTAGATGCATGAGGAGAAAAATCGATTCGTAGTTTGAAGTAGTATAGTTTATGAATCGATTCATTGCTTGATTAAGGTAAGAGGCAAATCGATTTATGGCTTTGGAAACAGGAAGGAAATTGATTTTGCACTTTAAAAATAGAGTAGGAAATCGATTTTGGTCTTATGAGAAATAATAGGAATCGATTCTTAGCTTTTAAAACAGTTTGGGAATCGATTCTTTGCTTTGGTAAATGAGTCATGAATCGATTTCTATCCTTTGCACAAGGTTGGAAATCGATTCTTGGCTTTAGGAAAGAAGTCATGAATCGATTTCTAACTTTCACATAATAGTTTTTATGTTACGTGTCTTACCTATGTGCATGCATGCATTTTGAAAACTGTGACGGCTATGAAACTGTGAGATGAGCTGTCCCTCAGAAGTGGCTTACAAAATATCCTAAGACACGACCCAAACCCTAGAGACTACTCTTACTTCTTGAGTCTTTCTTGAGTCTTGGATTTCCGCTTGGTCATTTTCTGCTTTGAACATATCATCAAAACCTAACCTGCTTGTCATTTTGACTTCGAACGCATCATCATCAAAACCTTAACCTGCAAAAGCAATATAACCACAGATTTATCTATTAATTAGATAAATCCGTTTTGTAAAAAAAAAAAACAAATAAACCTATAACACCTCTGTAAATAATAAATGTGGAAAAATAATTACAAAAAACTACTACAAAAATAAGAAAATGAAATGTCAATCTAAATCATCTGAATCAGCTGCTTAGTCTACAACGATGGGCGGATGAGCGAGTGGTGGCAGGATCAGAGTGTGAGCAACCCATAGCTGAAAACACCCGGTATACGGATCCAACCATGAAATAGATTCAGGAGATGTAAAACGCTCCCATTGAAGACAAATTGGAGGCAACTGACAGTCAGGCAAGAGTGCAACATGCACCCAGTGGCAGTGGTTCACGTGAAGAATATAGATGATGCCGCGACTCTTAGTAGAAGAATAAGTACCTCTCAAAGGCAAATAAGTAAATGCCTGTCCCAAAGATAATTCAACTAGGGCGATATTATATTTGGTACATATAATGTACCCCATTTCACCCATTTCAGGCAAGCTCAGCCACTTGTCCTTGTTCTGCCTCCCATAGCCTCTAACAAATAGGGACTCCTTAATAACTGCAAGCCTATCAACCACAAATAATTCAGAATATAGCTCAGAACGAGAGTTTATTTCTTGGATTAAATCTTGTCTAATTAAAGACCAACTTTCCTCACCAAGACCAAAACCAACAACGACTGCCCGGAAGCCACAATTACCATCTGGTTTCACATCAGTAATATCTACAACATAAGAGTGGAAGTGAAGAGAAACCCACGGTAATAGCAATTTAGAAGTCCCCTGCCGTGTTAATTTATTTGAAGCCTGCTGGGATAATTTAGGAGAAGCCCCATGTGACTGTGATAACTGTTGTGATAATTTATTAGAAGTCCCAGAGTCTTGAATATTTATCATCTTCTCATCCACATGCTCCCAACCAGAAGGATCGCGCTTCACATCATAGAATTTTTGCTTCTTTTTCTTGGGTGCACCCTTTGTTTTAATTTTAGATGGTGGTGGAACCATTGAAGAAGTGGTAGGGAATGCAAGCTCATCAATCTGTTTCTTGAACACAAATTTCTCCTCCAGAGTCATACCATTATATCTCGCCCATATAATCTCCATAGAGTAAGTAATGTCACATTCAGCATATTTTTCTTGAGAGACATCCTCATCCAAAGAATCCAAACTCAAATTTCTCCAATGACCGTCAACAACCTCCAATGGAATAAAAGTACCAGAGACATGATAGACACCAAGCTCACAAGGACAAGGCAACATATGTGTCGTTCTAATCACGCACCCACAACGAGCTTTGTCATACCCCACACTAGAGGTGGTTTTCGCAAACTCCTTAGCAATATGATTCAGAGCTTTTACAGATACAAGACCTCGTAGCTTTTTGTAGAAAGGAGTATTGTGAGCCACTTCAATACGGTTGATGCTTTTTTGGAAAGAGCCAACAACTTTATCAAAATGAAGCATAAGCAACCATGCACAGATTGCCAACACTTACATAGGTCTCCTCCAGAACTCCCCAACGCCCTCTTCAAAGCCCAATGAGCCGACTCAACTCTTAAATAATAACATAAATAAACACCTGTAAAAAATATTAAACAAGTGTCGAAATACCTGTTGGTGGTTGTACTCCTGAAGTGTGCCACCCGGTTAGTCCATGCCAAAATAAATCTGTGCTTATGATTAGTCAACCATGTGCCATTCAAGTACTTAAGAAGAGCAGGCAAATCGACACATGAGTCCTCCAATATCTTCAACCGCTGTGAGTACTTAACCTCGTCAAGTGAATCAATAAGATCGTGTCAAAGAGAGATGACTGACTTTTTCCTATCCACGTGCACCAACAACTCTTTAATCTTTGCTTTCACATTCTTAGTTATGTGCCACACACACATCAAATTTACAGAGGTCAGAAATACTTCATGAATGCCACTCATAAGACCAAAATCCCTGTCAGTCAAGAACACCTGAGGTGATAGGCCGTGTATATCAAACAAATCTTTCAATTGCTGCAATGCCCAAGTAAAATGAGAATCACGCTCATGTGCAAGATATGCAAATGCAACCGAAAAAGTTATCTCAGTTGAAGTGACTCCTACAATCTCCAATAGAGGTATTCGGTATTTATTGATCTTGTAAGTCGTGTTGAGAATAAGAACCTTCGGAAACAACCTGAATAATTTAATAGAAATGGGTTGTGCCCACATGATGTCACTAACCACATCTGACCCCTCAACTTTCCTGCTCCAACATAAATAATTCTCAGACTCAATCAATCTCAGCATCTCCTGAATATCAATTCTAGGACCCCTCAAAGAAGACCTATAGGCGTAACGCTGCCTATATATGTGGGGCATAGAAGTCACATTGCCCAGAAATTTTTTCTTCAATGCATTAAGACAATCTTTTGGTCCAACCCTCAATGAAGTGTGCTCATCGACCATAGCCTTCTCCCCCTTCGATAACCGACCAAACATTGGCGAGCCGGTCGAGGTAGTAAGCAGCTCATGTGTGTGGAGTCCACACCTAACCTTCACACGCCAACCCCCATCACGAACAGTACAAGTAGCTCTCAACTTAAATGGACAGTCGCACTTCTTTGACCAGATGACTCTAGAATTATTAGTGAACTTCCCATGCTTCTCGCAGCCAAAAATAATTTTATCTCTCGTCCCCTTTTTACCTCCACCTTTGTCAGATCTAAGAATGATAACCACAACTCCAATGCCTCTCCCAACGTCTCTGACCCAACGTATAACATCCTCACGTGAACGAAATAGCTACAAAATAGAAAATTGTTAGGTACTTAATTAATTAAATATCTACATATTTAAAAAAATAGAATTAATTAAATATACCGTCTCCGTCCTGAATGACCCTGATGTATCTATTTCGACCGGAACCAACTGTGACTCCGTATCCATATCTGTTTAAGTTTTACGAGAAAAATAAAACATAAGACATAATAATATAATGACGAAACAGATTTATCTGCTATGGACATAAATCCGTTTTGGTTTTTTCGAAACGGATTTATGTGGTAACAGATAAATCCGTTTTGGAGCAAATATAAAAACAAAAGTAAGTTTGCAAAATATAAATCCGTTTTGGAGAAAATTTTCTTAAAACGGAATTACATTTTTAAACGTAAATCCGTTTTCACACAATTAAATGCCCGGCGGAAGTAAGCCTTTTGAGATATTTCCATTTTGAGAAAAAAGTCAACTAACGAAAGTATCGTTTTCCGTTTACTTCCGTTTGGCATCGTATTTAATGCAGTGTTAGTGATTAACGGATTTACCTCTACTACAGGTAAATCTGTTTGCTGATATAGTGGGTCCCACTAGAGAATCTGGTCCAAATTCAATTTTGTGTAATAAATGAGAGGGGTATTTTCGGGTTTCTAAAAATTGTGGGGGTAGATGGGTATGGGGTGGGGGTATAAAAAAAAACCACCATATTTTTCCTTAACCAACGTCTCTCGCAAGCGTTTTTTTTTTGTACCCCACTCTTTCAATTTATATCCCCACCAAAAATTTTATTCCGAAAATACCCCTGTTGAAATTTACAAAGACGGAAGTACATACCAGACATGTACATCCGTCTTGAAGAAAATTTGAAAACGGATTTACTGAAATAGACATAATTCCGTTTAACTTAAAAATTGGCTAACGGATTTACGTAAAAATTTCTACTTCCTTTTTACAAAAATATCATAACGGAACTAAGTTTTGTCAACATACATCTGTTACTACAGTTTTTGCTAACGGAAGTAGTTAGCAATAAGGTACATCTGTTTCGTAAATTACGAAACGGATGTATGTACCTTATAGGTAAATCCGTTTTTATTTAATTTTAACGAACACGATTCCACTACCAGATTTGATCAACGGCCCAATTTTGTTCGTCTTGATAACTGTGCCCCAATGGATATATTTTTAACGGTCAAGATTGCACCGACAATATCAACAGTGGATAATCAGTGACGATTCCTATAAATACCCACCCTCACCCTCATTCTTTTCACACCAACATTTCACTCTAAAATGGAAATTTGTTCAACTCAGTATTCAAGTGAGAACAGGCTTACCGCTATTCACCATGGCGGCCAAATCACCATGACAAAAGAATGTGTCTACTTCTCATGTCCAAACCCTATTTTATGCAGGGTCCGAGAAAGCATCAGCTACGCCGGTTTGAAGGATAAAGTGGAGCTCAAAGTTCAAGTGGTTGGTGATGATCGTGAGGTCACTAGTATCACTTATCGCCAACCGGAGCGCAGAGATGATGGTTGCATTTACTTCTCGTCCATGAGGATTAGGACGGATGACGATGTACAAGGCATGTTGAACATCCATGACATGATTCAGAAGCGTAGGCCGTTGGAGCTGTACGTGAAGCATCAACGGAGCGACCGTGGGATTTTACGCCGTTTTTATCCAGTAGTTTAGAGTTGTATTTGTTGTTGTTGTTGTTGTTTATGTTTTTTGTTGTTGTTGTTGTTGTTTGTGTTTTACTTTTTATGTTAGTCTGTATGTTTGCATCAATGAAAATAAAATTTTATTTTAAATAGTCTAATAGTCTAATATAATCAACTAATCTAAAACAGTACAATCCAAGTAGTAAAAATATCGTACACTACAACAACGGAAAAAATCAATCACGTCCCTCTACCAAATCAAGCAACCTCGTGAGCCGTCTGTATGTCCGAGACTGAGGATGAATGTCTCAGGACGCAAGTGCCGACCGCAACTTCTCGCTTACAATCATCAGTTTCTCCTCAGGTCCCTTCACACCTGGTGCTGCTGGTGCTGGTGCTGGAAGGAGACGAGGAACTGATACCCTAACGTACCATGGCAAGTACTGCTGATGAAGCTCACCCAGCTCTGTAGCAGGAGCAGTAGTGCTCAAAACCTCCCAAACACTGTCCCTCCACCTGGTGATATGCATCATGATCTCAATATACGGTGGCCGACCGCGAAGCGGGTCACGAGGGTTCACCTGAATGTATCCAAATTGCCGGAGGCACCTATCCGGCATGTAGGGAACAGTGATGTCCTCCCAAATCAAGAAACCTCTATATAATGACATCTGATCAAAGGGTCTCTCGTGCCGGTGGCCCTCAAATGGTCTCCAGATGACATCCTCAGGAGTCAAAGCATCAATCCTCCTCCTATACTCATCCAGCTTGACAGCATCAGTCTTCCTCCTCTTCCAAAACCCACACCTAGTCCCATGTGGTCCCAGTCTCCCCCCACACAACTATCTGAGGAAAGTACTCAAAGATCAGGGACTGAAATGCACAAATAAACAATATCGTTAAAAATAAATCATTTAACATTAAATCAAACAAGCTCGTTAAAATTAAAAAAAATTAACTTACCATGAACAACGTGGCATACCCCCCTAACTGAGTGGTACCCTCTAGGCATGAAAATCTTAGTTGGTCGTACAAGAAAGCTAAACCTGGTGGTCCCCATGCCCATCCGCCAGCTGCGGTGATGCCCTCCAGTAAGAGCAACCACTTTGCCTCAACTCTGGTGCCAGTCTTGCTACAAAAAATGCTCATCCCCCAAAATAAGCAAGATGAATGCCCTGATAGCACAAGTCTGGTCCATGCCTATATAACGTCTAACTATCTCCAGCAGCCAGTCAAACCGGAAATATGGCCCCCTACTGGCGATGCACTCCTCAGTCGCCTCAGCAAGAGTAACCCCAAGCAACCTCACAGCCAGCTGGACGGCATCATCAATGGTAACTGACTGAGCAGGAGACCGGAAATATCTGCCAGCCAATGGTAGATGTAGCAGACATGACACATCATCCAAAGTGATCGTCATTTCACCAAATGGTAGGTGAAATGATGATGTCTTTGGGTGCCATCTCTCCACAAAAGCAGATAGCAGCTCATGATCCACAGTCGTGTAAGCTGAACTGACGATGGGGGCTAATCTTGACTGCCGAATATACTCCCAAAACCCATGATTTTATGAATAAGGGACCAACCCCTAACCGATTTTGTTGCCATGTGCAGATACTTTCAACTTAAGCACAAATGTCTGAATTAAAAATAAATAAATTTACTTATACTATTAATCTATAAATTTATATAACAACACTAAGTAAATAAATATATTAAATTATATTTACCTGGTCTCCAAGTATCTTAGACGCTACATGAGCATCAAATCCAGTGAGGAGAGAACCATCCATAGGTCCTATGTCAGCATGCTCCTGCTCCTCATGTGCCTTGTACTGGTGCTGGTAATCGGCCTCGTACTGCTGCTGATAATGATGGTACTCAGGCTCCTCATCCATCTAATTCTGCTCCTGCATCTGCTGCTCCTCCACAGCCTGCTGATAATTCCATTTTATATAGAGTTATTCATACATCTAATCATAACTAATTGCTTGAAATCAAGTATAATATGTGTTAAATATAGTAGTATAAATAAAGATAACAAACATTCTATGTTTCAAAGTTGATTTAAGCATTTTGTATATATATTGGTATGTTTGATATGTTTGTTCAGTGCACTTGCAGTTAGGTGCAACTACACCAAAGAAACAAACAGTGCATCTGCACTAACCACATTTACAACAATGCAACTGCACTTAGGTGCGTCTGCACCATCCTGCGCTGAAGGCAGATTTAAACCCACATTGAAAGCACCTCAATTCATACCAATGCATAAACATTTCTATGACATCATGCTTAGTCACAAGTCACATGGAGCCACATGCCAACATGCAAGAGGAGGCGCCCACAATGGGAAATCATCATGAAAGGCTACGCATCTAGGACACATGGTCTTCCACAATTGGACCTCTCTTTTGAACTCAATCTTCTCAATCAAAGCTATGAAAAGTAACCATGGTTAAACCACCTTTGGTCAGCTTGATCTCCAAGCAAAACCTCACTTGAAGGAAACCTCCAAGGCTATATAAATGTTTCCACTTCTCACTTGAATCATCATCTCATATCTCACATGATAATATGTAGATCGTACACTTTACTTATAATTTAGTAGTTTCATTCCTTATAGTTTTTAGTAGTAGTTAGTTGGCAAGAAGGTAAGGAAGGAACCGACGACTTCTTCCTTCACTTCTTCATCAACTTAGTTAGGTGCAACTGCACCAGGAAGTCAGTGCTTCTGCACTGCTGGGCAATTTTATGCAATAGTACTTTAATCAGTGTAATCTCTACCCTATTGATATCTCTTGTACTTTCATTTATATTAATATGTTTTATTTCACCTATCTTTGCCTTGCAATGCATATTATGAGCTAAACCTTTTTGGTTGAGATGTTCTAACTTTATAAAGAGCTTTTGAGTAAGTTATTGTGCCTTTAAGTGTTGCATGTATTTTGGGTCTTGCGTTATACTATATCCATCTTATTGTAAGGTTGATCGCTTAGAATAAGTAGAGTTATATTCACAGACATGGTTTATAACTAGAAATAAAGACTAATAAGGGTGAGTGTTTTAATGAAGACTTTGTTAACTTGTGTAATAAAGAAAACTTTGTTAAAACCATGTTAAGTCCTAGACATAGGATAACATAGTCCTTAGGGTGAAACAGTGGGTACTTCAAAGGCAGGAGTGAACTTATTTAGCACGCCTAGACATAGAAAGCTTGTAATGAAACTCTGAAGAAAGTAGCTGAAAGGCACATACTCATGCAGCTGCACTCAATGCATCTGCACCTTGGTGCATCTGCTCCACATAAAAGCATAAAACTCTCAAAAGTGAATTATTTAGTGAAGACATCTCAACTATCATTCTCAACTGATTTCCTTCACATTCTTTTACATATTTTCATTTCATTTTTCACTTAACATAAAAACCCCAAATTTGTGAGTAGCATAGTAGCACCAATTTATATGTTTTCTAAACATACAAAAGTTTAACCAATCCCCGTGGGTTCGACCTCTCTTATCATTATATTACTTGTTTGTGACTGTGTATACTTGCACATCTTTTTCACACACCAAGTTTTTGGCGCCGTTGCCGGGGATTGCCATTAACTTTTGTTGTTTAGATTTATAAATTAGTGTTTTATTATTCTGGAGTTTGTTTCTTAGTGCAGATGCACTAGCTTATGCACAGGGTCAGATCACCAGAATTTGCATTAGATCCTGAGATAGAGAGAAGGTTTAGAAAGTTGCTGAGGCTCAAGAAACAAAGAATTCAAAGCTGCAGAGTCACTATGTCTCATCAAAATGAAGAAGAGGGATCTAGACCAGGTTCAAGTGGAGGATCAGTCAGAGGTGGCCCAAGCACTCATCATGAACCCGAGGATGATCACAAAAATCAATTCATCAACATGGGACCAATAGGTATGATTAAGGATAGAAATAGACCCATGAGGGATTATGCTATGTTTAATCATCAAAATATGCAAACAAGTATAGCAAGACCTCATATTGATGCAGTGCATTTTGAATTTAAACCCATGATGTTCCAAATGCTACAAACGATCGATTGGTCAATTTGGTGGATCCATCCATGAGGATCCCCATGAGCATTTAAAACAATTTTTAGAAGTATGTAGTAAATTTATTCTTCCTGGTGTTAGTGAAGATGCATTTAGACTTAAGCTATTTCCATATTCTTTGAAAGATAAGGCTAAATCTTGGTTGAATTCAATGGAGCCTAACTCTATTCATTCATGGAATGAAATAGCTGAAAAGTTTTTAGGAAAATACTTTCCACCCATCAAAAATGCCAGAATGAGAAATGATATTACATCTTTTAGACAAAAAGAATTTGAATCATTGTTTGAAGCATGGGAAAGATGGAAAGAGCTTTTAAGAAAATGTCCACATCATGGTCTACCTATCATTATTCAAATGGAAACTTTTTATAATGGTTTAGAACCCCAAACCAGAATAATGCTTGATGCATCATCTAGGGGTGTGTTATTAAACTTGTCTTATAATGAAGCACGTGAATTGATTGATAGAATTGCAACCAATAGTTCTAGTTGCCCTACTGAGAGGGTAAGTGCCCAAAAGAAACCATCAGGGGTACATGAAATTAGTGATGTATCAGCCCTATCTGCTCAGTTAGCCTCACTGACAAACATGTTTAAAAACTTCACTTCAACCAGTGCATCTGCACCTAGTGCAGCTGCACCAACAGAAAACACTACAGCAACCATAGAACAAGCCCCCCAGATGATACATCTTGTGTGTATTGTGGAGGAGGTCACTTGTATGAGGAATGTCCTCGCAACCCTGTCTCTGTCAATTATGTAGGATACACTAGGAATAACAACCCTTACTCTAACACCTATAACCCTGGCTGGAGGAACCACCCAAATTTCAAATGGAACAATACTGGTGCATCTGCACCAGCCACACCACCAAGATTCCATTCTCAGAACAACCAAAGACAACAACCACCTGCCACTGATAACTCCTTAGAAGCCTTGCTCAAATCCTTCATTAGTAAAACCAGAACAGCTAGGCAAGCACAAGATGCATCTATAAAGAATTTAGAGAATCAGGTGGGACAGTTAGCAACATCTCTGTATCAAAGACCAACAGGTGCATTACCATCAAATACAGGCCATTTCTCTGAGAAATGGAAAAGATCTTGCAGAACCAGGTGAGAATCAAGGTGAAGGTAAGAGAGAAAAAAATAAAAATAAAAAAAATACTCAGGATGCAGAAGCACCTGATGCATCTGCATCTCATGAAGTTCCAACTCCAAGGTTAGTTTCTGAATACCCTCCTCCTCCTTATCCTCAAAGATTAAAAAAAGCACATGAGGAGAAGCAATTCAGTAAGTTTTTAGATGTTTTAAAACAGTTACACTTCAATGTTCCCTTAGTTGAAGCACTTCATCAAATGCCTAACTATGCTAAATTTATGAAAGATGTGCTTTCAAAAAGAAGAAGATTAGGGGATTTTGAAACAGTTGCTATGTCTAAAGAATGTAGTCTAATTTTACAAAGCAAAATTCCAAGAAAACTAAAGGATCCTGGCAGTTTTACAGCCCCATTCTCAATAGGAAAATCTTATACAGGTCATGCATTATGTGATTTAGGTGCAAGTATCAACTTAATGCTTAAATCCATATTTACACAACAGGGAATTGGAAATGCTAGGCCTACAACAGTAACACTTCAACTTGCTGATAGATCAATAGCTTATCCAGAGGGAATCATTGAAGATATTCTGGTTAAGGTTGACAAATTTGTATTTCCTGCAGATTTTGTTATTCTTGATTTTGATTCAGATAAAGAAGTCTCAGTCATTCTTGGGAGACCATTCTTAGCAACCGGGAAAGCACTAATTGATGTGCAAAAGGGGGAACTAACCATGAGAGTGAATGATCAAGAGGTGAAATTCAATGTGATGAATGCTCTGAAGTATCCTGCAGAGGAGAGTGAAGAATGTTCAGCAATCACTTCTTTTGACCATTTGGTGCAGAAGCAATTCCATAAGCAGTATGATTATCTCACCAGTGCACTTGCACCAGATGCTTCTGCACCACCTGAAGAAGAAATCTTGGAAAAAGACACTTTGCCAAGAGAAACACCAGCACAAAAGGTATGGTCTAGAACTTCTGAATCTCTTAATTTAGAAAACCCTAACCTTAAAAAGAATTTACCCTCAATTGAACAACCTCCAAAATTAGAATTGAAAGAACTGCCCAAACATTTGAATTATGCTTTCTTAGGGGAAGATGATGCACTTCCAGTGATCATTACCTCTGACTTGTCAATAGAGCAGGAGCATGATCTCATTTATACCTTAAAAAAGCATACAAAGGCTATAGGCTGGCAAATGGCAGACATAAAAGGAATTAGCCCTTCTATATGCAGGCATATGATAATTTTAGAAGATAATTCTAAAAATTATATAGAAGGGCAAAGAAGGCTAAATCCTATAATGAAAGAGGTTGTAAAGAAAGAAATCATTAAGTGGCTAGATGCTGGAATCATATACCCCATATCAGATAGTGCATGGGTTAGCCCTGTACAATGTGTTCCAAAGAAGGGGGTGTAACAGTTATAGCCAATGAAAAAAATGAGTTAATACCAACAAGAACTGTTACAAGTTGGAGGATATGCATGAATTATAGAAAACTCAATAAGGCCACAAAGAAAGACCATTTTCCTTTACCTTTCATTGACCAAATGTTAGATAGGTTAGCAGGTAAGGAGTTTTATTGTTTCTTAGATGGTTATTCAGGGTAGAATCAAATTGCAATAGAACCTGAGGAACAACAAAAAACTACCTTTACATATCCCTATGGAACATTTGCATTTAGAAGAATGCCTTTTGGACTCTGTAATGCCCCTGCAACATTCCAAAGGTGCATGATGTCCATTTTCTCTGACTTCATTGAGCAATCAATGGAGGTATTCATGGATGATTTCTCAGTCTTTGGAAACACATTTCAATCATGTTTATCAAATGTAGAAAAAATTCTCCAAAGATGTGAGGAAACAAATTTAGTGCTTAATTGGGAGAAGTGTCATTTCATGGTACAAGAAAGCATTGTGTTAGGACATAAAGTATCAAAGAAAGGCCTTGAAGTGGATCAAGCCAAGATTGAGGTCATTGAAAGACTGCCACCTCCAACAACTGCCAAAGGAATCAGAAGCTTCTTAGGCCATGTAGGCTTCTATAGAAGATTTATCAAAGATTTTTCAAGGACATCCAAGCCATTATGTACACTCTTGCAAATTGATGCACATTTTAACTTTGATGAACCATGTATAGAAGCATTCCAAAAACTCAAAAGAGCATTGGTGACTGCACCAGTGATTGTTACACCAGATTGGAGCAGGCATTTTGAATTAATGTGTGATGCTAGTGACTTTGCTGTAGAAGCTGTCTTAGGGTAAATGTATGACAAAATCTTTCATTCCATTTATTATGCTAGCAAGACATTAATTGAAGCACAAATGAATTATACTGTAACAGAAAAGGAATTGTTAGCAGTGGTTTTTGCATTTGACAAATTTAGATCTTACTTGATTGGCACCAAAATTATTGTTTATACTGATCTTGCTGCCATCAAGTATTTAATTTACAAAAAATATGCAAAACCAAGGTTAATAAGATGGATTCTCCTCCTTCAAGAATTTGATCTTGAAATCAGAGACAAAAAGGGGGTGGAGAATCAGGTTGCTGACCATTTATCTAGATTTGAAGGTGAAAGAACAGGTACACAGAAGGGAGAGATCAAAGAAAGTTTTCCTGATGAAAAACTGTTAGCAATAGCTGTAACAGCATCCAGTGCAGATGCACCTAGTGCAGCTGTACCTGGTGCAGATGCACCTAGTGCAGCTGCACCTTGGTTTGCTGATATTGTTAACTTTCTTATAAGCAAAGTGGTACCATTGGATATGACTTACCAACAAATAAGGAGATTTTTTCACATAATCAAATAATATCACTGGGATGAGCCAGTTTTCTACAAAATGTGTCCAGATCAATTAATGAGGAAATGCATCCCCCAAGAAGAACAGCAAGCAGTGCTTCTGCACTGCCATGCTGCACCATATGGAAGTTACTTTGGATGCAACAGAACAGCAGCTAAGGTATTACAGTCTGGTTATTATTGGCCAACTTTATTTAAAGATGCATATTCAATGGTCAAAACTTGTGACAAATGTCAAAGAGTAGGTAATATCTCTGAAAAACATGAAATGCCTAGAACCAATATGTTAGAAATTGAACTTTTTGATGTATGGGGCATGGATTTCATGGGTCCATTTCCACCGTCTTTTGGCAAACAATATATCTTGGTAGCTGTTGATTATGTGTTCAAGTGGGTAGAGGCAGTAGCATTGCCTAATAATGATGCCAAATCTGTTAGCAAATTCCTTTTGAAAAACATTTTTACAAGGTTTGACACCCCAAGGGCAATCAACAATGATGAATGATCACATTTTTGCAATAAACTCATTGAAAATCTTCTTGCAAAATATGGGATTAAGCATAAAATTGCTACAGCCTACCACCCACAAACAAGTGGGCAAGCTGAACTATCAAACAGGGAAATTAAAAGAATGCTTGAAAAAATGGTTGGACCATCAAGAAAAGATTGGTCTTTACATTTAGATGAAGCATTATGGGCATACAGAACTGCATTTAAAACACCATTAGGTATGTCCCCCTATTGATTAGTCTATGGCAAGGCATGTCATCTGCCTGTTGAGTTGGAAAACAAATCTTATTGGGCTATGAAAAAGCTGAATTATGATCTCAACAAGGCAGGTGCACAAAGGTTTTTAGAATTAAATGAATTAGAAGAATTTAGGCAATTCTCTTATGAGAATGCAGAAATTTACAAAACAAAAACCAAAGCTTGGCATGACAAAAGAATCCAAAAGAAGAGAACTTAGAGAGGGAGGAATGGTCTTGTTATACAATTCCAGGTTGAAATTATTTCCTGGAAAACTTAAATCAAGATGGTCAGGACCATTCAAACTAGTCAAGATTTACCCCCATGGTGCAGTTGATTTATATGATGCAGCCACAAATACCACTTTCAAAGTAAATGGGCAGAGAGTCAAAATGTACTATGGTGAACATGTGGTGAGGGATAAACTCACCTCCCATTTTCAAAATCTCTAAGGAAAGGAGATAGTCAGGCTGAAAGAATCTTAAAACAAGCGCTTATGAGAGGCAACCCATGTTATTTAGTATTTAGTTTTACAAATTTTGTTCACTTTGATGTTTTCAAATGTTTTGTAGGAATACAGGTTTTTAGTGCATCTGCACCTAGCATTTCCTTAGTGCTACTGCACCAGATATTCAAAAATTTCACTTGGGCGAAAAAAAAATTCAAAAAAGTGTCAGCACAACAAATGTCTAATCATGATCAGTGGGTGAATTGTTGAGTTGTACTACCTAAAACACCACGCATCCTCATGCATGCAAATACACATACCCCTAACGGCTACTACCCATCATTAAACACACGCAACTTCCCAAAGTTACCATTTCCCTTCACTACTAATCACTCTATCACTCACGAAATCGCAAAACACTCACCAAATCCCCTTCTCTGTCGAAAATCCCTAAATTCTGAAAACACCAAGTTCCATCCTCTTGCAAAATTTCCAAATTTCCTCGCCAACATTCAAAAATGGTTCGCAAGCAAAGTGCAATGAAAACCTCAGGAAAAAGCACCACGGGTGCATGATCATCATCAAAGCAGATCCAAAAGAAGAAAGCTGATGCAACTGCTACTGCATCAGTACAAATTGATGCTGATCACGCGCATTTCTGGGAAAGAAAATTCCTTCCTGAAAGAGGCTACAGTCTGATGAAGACACACCCTAGCTTCATGGCAACAATCTCAAGTCTTCACTGGGATCTGTTCGTGCAGCACAGAGCATTCTATTTGGAGCAGGTTTTCAGAGAGTTCTATTCTGGAATTCAGGACAACAAACATGGTAAGGTGCAAGATCATTCTGTGATAAGAGGTAGGAAAGTTTATTTCAATGCTGATAGAATCAATAATCATTACAACTTAGTCTATTTTGGGTCTGATTTTAAGGAAAAAGTAGAAAAGTATGGAAAGAAATAAATGGAAAGAATAAAATCTAGAATTACTGTTAAAAACTCAAAGTGGGATAAGATTACCAATACTGAATTCAAACTGAAAAATAGATATTTGATCCCTGAGTTAGGCAATTTGTATCTGTTTATTGATTGCTCCATTTTCCCTACATCACACACGTACACACTCTCCAAAGATAGATTGATCCTTTTGGATACAATCTTAACAAATGATAATGTGGATGTGGGGAAGATATTCAATAAACAGATTCTAGATTGTGCAGCAAAGAAAGAAGGATTTCTATTTTTTCTATGCTTGATCACTGAGTTGTGTATGAAGCGAGGGGTAGATATCAATTCTGATGAGCATAAACAAAGAAAGTACCTTCCAGGCCCTCTATCTGCTGAAATGAAAGAGAGAACGAAAATCAAGGCTGAAGAAACTAACCTGGTGTAGGAGCACTTAGTGCAGAAGCACCAGGCAGTTTGGAAATTTCAGCAAGAGCAGCATGATTGGCTACAACTCAGGTTGATGGAGATATCACAGGTACCAACTCATATAGAAACCCCAGTGTTTCCAGCATGGGTCTTTCACAGTCCAGAGGAAGAGAAAGAAGAGAAAGAAGAAGAAAGTGAGGAAGAAAGAGAAGAGAGTGAAGAGGACAATAAAAAGAAAAAGGTCATGAAAAGAAAGAGGGAGACAAAAGGGAAGAAGAAAAAGATTGAGGAAGAAGAGGAAGAGCTGCTAAGTGAAGGATTAGCTGATACTGATGAGGATGAAACACTGACCAAAATGGTGAAACAAATGGAGAAAAGTGAAGATGAGGATGATGATGAGAGCACTACTGAAAGTGATGGCAAGAGTGGGGAAGAAGAAGATCAAAATTTAAGCATGGAGGAAATAGTGAGAAAGAAGTATGAAGGCAGAGCCCAAACAGAACCAGTCCTCACCCAAATTACTCCACCAACCCACCCACAACCAGAAAATATACCAACATCACCATCAACAGGAAAAACACCTACTCCACCAAATTCTAAATCACCATCACCCATCCCACAATCATCATCACCACCACCACCCATAAATCAAGAAACCCAATCTGAAAAAGAGCCATCACCCATTCCTTCTCATGAGAAAACCCCACCCCAAACCACTGAGCCAACATTTGAAACTGCTAACATTATGCTTGAGAAACAACCCTTGCAGGTTATTCAGGAAGATCCCATTGAAGAAGAAGAAAAATCTAGCTCTGAAAAAGTGGATCTACCAGCAACAGATGCTTCTGCACTTAGTGCAGGTGCATCTCAAAATGTTCCAGCTATGACAGTCATACCAAAGAATAAAGAGGATACTGTCAAACTGGTGCTGGAAGAGCTGGCAAAGAAGAAAAAAGAAGAACTGGGCAACACCCAGAAATTCTTCAAAATGCATGCTGAGTTTTCAAAGGCTGTGGTGGAAACAATAGGTGAAGGAGGACAGAGTACTATGCAAGCAACTGAGGAGCCTGCTGAAACAACTGATGTGCTTGCAGAAAAAGAAAATGAGGAAGCAAAACCAGCAACAGAGGAGGTTGGTGCAGCTGCACCTGGTGCAGATGCACCAAAAGCTGAGGAGTCAAAGAAGAAAAAACAGAAGGTAAAGCACATGTCTAGCAGAACCAGCTCAAGGATCAGGAGTGGTGCCAAGAAAGAGTAAAAACTTTAATGTTGTTATTTTAAATTATATGTTTTGTTGATATCCCACATGTATTAACCCCTCTCTCCATTTTTGGTACACTATTACTTTTGAAATCTCAACTTAGAGCAGTGGGGACACTGCTCATCTTTAAGTTGGGGGGGGGGGGGGTAGAAGCACTTTAAAACACTCTATGCATGTGTTTATATGTTTAGTATGTCTGTTTCGATTATATTTTGTTATCTATATGTGTGTTAATATTCAAAAATATTGTGATGCAACCAATAAAGCTCTTTTGAAAAAAAAATTCAGAACTGTTTTACAAAAACATTAGTTACATAAAGCTTTAGTTTGGAGTGCATCAACTTGTTTCTATGTTCAAAGTAAGATTTATAAGTTTTTGAAGCTTGATCAGCTTAAATTCTTTTTCACAAAACTTAGCCAAATGCATTCTTTGAACTGATTTTTAATGATGGAAGAGAGAAAAAAGAAAAGAAACCCTGTTTTCCCCAAATGACCAATTTTTATTATTACTTTGACACATCAAAACCGAGTTTTAAAAAGAACCTTGCTATTTGAAAAACTACCTGATGCAAGAGGATTTTTAGAAACCAAGGTCAAAAACAAATTTTTACTAAAAATATAGAAGAGCATAAAGAATTAAGTTTGGGGGAATTTCCATGAATACTAAGGCTGAGTATGAGAAACTTAGAGTAGTCAATACAATAGGTTACCAAAATCACTACAAAAGAGTTCAAATGTTATAAACTAGCTATATTTGCCCAAGTCATTAACTGAACCTGTTCTAATAGTGCATTTGGTTTGAAAGAAAATAAAAGAAAGAAAAAGAAGAAAAGAAAATCAAACCAAACCAAAGAAAAAAGTATGTATAAGGAGGTCAGTGAGGAGGGCAATATATGCTACAAGTCTTGAAAAGTAGTATCAAGTGCAGTTGCACTTAAATGCATCTGCAACCGTTACAAAAAGTTCAGTGCTTCTGCACTTCACAAAAATATTCAGTGCAACTGCACCAAAGAAAAGAACCACCAAAAATAAGATTAGTGCATTGACTCAACAGTTTTGAAATACTCAATCAAAGTCCTTAGTTGTATTTAAAGCCCCCCAAGTCTTGAAAATATTGTTAGTCTAGTCTATATTTTGAAACACCTTTGTTTTGACCAAACGTGATCTAAAATTTTCCAAAAGCGAAAGAGAAACTTTTTACTTATTTTTGGAACTGATTGGATCTCAGTGGGGCATACACTCACATAAATGAATTTTAATAAACTTTGGATGTTTGGGAATTCAAAGGCACAAAGAAACAAACAGTGCTGATAATGATGGTACTCAGGCTCCTCATCCATCTGATACTGCTCCTGCATCTGCTGCTCCTCCACAGTCTGCTGATAACTTCATTTTATATAGAGTTATTCATACATCTAATCATAACTAATTGCTTGAAATCAAGTATAATATGTGTTAAATATAGTAGTATAAATAAAGATAACAAACATTCTATGTTTCAAAGAGGATTATGTAATGATTTAAGCATTTTGTAGATATATTGGTATGTTTGATATGTTTGTTCAATGCACTTGCAGTTAGGTGCAACTACACCAAAGAAACAAACAGTGCATCTGCACTAACCACATTTACAACAGTGCAACTGCACTTAGCTGCAACTGCACCATCCTGCGCTGAAGACAGATTTAAACCCACCTTGGAAGCACCTCAATTCATACCAATGCATAAACATTTCTATGACATCATGCTTAGTCACAAGTCACATGGAGGCACATGCCAACATGCAAGAGGAGGCGCCCACAATAGGAAATCATCATGAAAGGCTACGCATCTAGGACACATGGACTTCCACAATTGGACCTCTCTTTTGGACTCAATCTTCTCAATTAAAGCTCTGAAAAGTAACCATGGTTAAGCCACCTTTGGTCAGCTTGATCTCCAAGCAAAACCTCACTTGAAGGAAACCTCCAAGGCTATATAAAGGCTTCCACTTCTCACTTGAATCATCATCTCATATCTCACATCATAATATGTAGATCATACACTTTACTTATAATTTAGTAGTTTCATTCCTTATAGTTTTTAGTAGTAGTTAGTTGGCAAGAAGGTAAGGAAGGAACCGACGACTTCTTCCTTCACTTCTTCATCAACTTAGTTAGGTGCAACTGCACCAGGAAGTCAGTGCTTCTGCACTGCTGGGCAATTTTATGCAAGAGTACTTCAATCAGTGTAATCTCTACTCTATTGATATCTCTTGTACTTTCATTTATATTAATATGTTTTATTTCATCTATCTTTGCCTTGCAATGCATATTATGAGCTAAACCTTTTTGGATGAGATGTTCTAACTTTATAATGAGCTTTTGAGTAAGTTATTGTGCCTTTAAGTGTTGCATGTATTTTGGGTCTTGTGTTATACTATATCCATCTTATTGTAAGGTTGATCGCTTAGAATAAGTAGAGTTATATTCACAGACATGGTTTATAACTAGAAATCAAGACTAATAAGGGTGAGTGTTTTAATGAAGGCTTTGTTAACTTGTGTAATAAAGAAAATTTTGTTGAAACCATGTTAAGTCCTAGACATAGGATAACATAGTTCTTAGGGTGAAACAGTGGGTACTTCAAAGGCAGGAGTGAACTTATTTAGCACGCCTAGACATAGGAAGCTTGTAACGAAACTCTGAAGAAAGTAGCTGAAAGGCACATACTCATGCCGCTGCACTCAATGCATCTGCACCTTGGTGCATCTGCACCACATAAAAGCACAAAACTCTCAAAAGTGAATTATTTAGTGAAGACATCTCAACTATCATTCTCAACTGATTTCCTTCACATTCTTTTACATAATTGCATTCTGTTTTCACTTAACATAAAAACCCCAAATTTGTGAGTAGTATAGTAGCACCAATTTATATGCTTTCTAAACATACAAAAGTTTAACCAATCCCCGTGGGTTCGACCTTTCTTATCGTTATATTACTTGTTTGTGACTGTGTATACTTGCACATCTTTTTCACACACCACCTGCCCCTGGGCGCGCCTACGCCGGTGAGACGCATGTCCCGCATTCCTGATGCGGGTGCGTGTACTAGGACCAGGAGTATCTACTGGGTCACCACCACCTCGCAAACTCGATCGTGAAGAACTCTCCCCACGCAAAATCAACCCCAGTGAATCACGGGGGATCCTGCCACTGACCCTTTGAAAAGGCACTGCAAAAAAAAAAAATTAAAAAACAAACATAGTTCAAAAGCGGATGTATGTACATCCGTTGCGAAGAAACGGATGTAAACGGAAGTACTTACTTCCGTTGGCTTCAAACGGATGTATGTAATTTCGTTTCGTTAAAAACGGAAGTATGTAGTTCCGTTTTCCTGGAAAACGGATGTAGGTAGATCCGTTGGAAAGAAAACGGATGTATGTAGATCTGTTTTACGCGAAAATGACAGACTCTCTCTCTCTCTCTCTCTCTCTCTCTCTCTCTGTAAAACGGATGTAAGAGAAAAATGATAAGGTAATTGTATTTTTGTAAACTGGTCAAGGGTATAAGCGACTTTTCACAAGGTGTGTGGGGGTATAAAGTGAAGGTGTGGGGGTACAAAAAAAAAACCCCTCGCAAACGGTTCAAACGCTCTCTTAATACTATCATTTAGAATTATTAATAAAATAGGCTTTTTTTACCCCCACCCCTTTTCCCTTATACCCCCATAACCCATTTAATCCCCAAAATACCCCTCAAAACTTTAAAAGATAACTGATTTTTTTTTAAAAAATTCCGGAATTACCTCAAAAGATGACAATTCCGGAAACCAATTTTTAGAACTTTCCGGAATCACCTCAAAAGAGGTAAATTGACTTCCGGAAATACCTCTTTTGAGGGGATTCCGAAAAGTTCTACACTAAAGTTTTCCGGAATTATCCTCTTTTGAGGTAATTCCGGAATACAATTTTTAAAGATTCCGGAATTACCCCAAACGACATAATTCCGGAAGTCAAAATGTGTTCCGGATTTATGTGTTTCGGCGTAATTCCGGAAATCTTTAAAAAACTGTGTTCCGAAATTATGTGTTTCAGGAATTTTTTGAGGAATCAGGGGTAAAATCATCAGTTTGGTGAATTTGGGGGGGGGGGGGGGGTACAGGGTGTTGAACCAAGGGTAAACACTCCTTTATTTTGTATGATAACAAATTACATCATATCTACTAATGTTTCAAGTTGAGCAAAGTGCAGGACTTAATTTAAAGAGAAGAAGACACAAAAGAAGAGAAGCTTGAAGAAGAAGCAACATTTGAAGTTCAAAACCCTAAATTGTGTCTAAGCATTTTTAGGACACTTTGTAAAGGTCCTATCACCTAAAGTGTGTGGCACTTTAGCTATTGAGAGAGATGACTTTTCAAAACATGCATGATGCATAAAAATAGTTTTGAAAAAATATTTCACAAAATTGCATGCATGCATAAGGTGGCAAGTTGAAAAAAAAAATATATATTTTTAGGAAAGCTTGGAATCGATTTCCAACCCATTTCATAGGCCTTGGAATCGATTCTCAGGACCTCCTATATGGCCTGAAAATCGATTACCTCATGTTTCCAAAGGGCCATGAATCGATTCCCATGCCTTCCAAAAAGAAAAGAAAAATCGATTCCCTTTATTTCTACATGGATAAGAATCGATTCTCAGGACCTCCATATGGCCTGAAAATTGATTCATGCCTTTCTACATAAGCATTGTAATCGATTCCCTCATTTTCCAAACATCAATGAATCGATTCCTCTCTTATTTCAACTAAACAAACAATCGATTCTTTTATTTTTTAAAGGCAATGAATCGATTCATCAACATTTTGACTTGATCAATGAATCGATTCTTCACTTATATTAAATGTTTTTCAAAAATTTCAACGGTGCCTAAGCCTATAAATACATGGGTTGAGCTTCACCTTGAAACGACCCACTGCTCACAATTTCTCTCTATTCTACTCTCTCTTGCGAAATTCTTAGATCTAATATTGTTCTTCATAATTTTCATATTATTATGAATGCTCTTCATTTTATTATAGATCTAAGAATATAGTGCTTCATTGTTTTGAATCTTGCTCAAAAGCTGTGTTTTTGAAAATCATATTTATCTTCATAAAAGCTTTTTTGCAAATCTAAGCTCTCATTGTCATATCAATTGTGAAGCTTTTGCAAAAGCAAGATCATATTCCATATCATATTTTTAGAGCATCTAAAATCCTAATATCACTCATCTCTCTCAGTTTCTAAACTGACACATTATTAAGAAGTGATTGGATCCATAGATCTCAACTGTGTAATTCTTATTTTAGTGGTCATTTTGAAATCCTGGGAAGTTTTACTTGGGTCTCTCAATCAGGGTGATTGAGTTGGTTTTGAAATCCTTAGCGGGTGCTTGGGTTCTCAGTTCGGGGAATTGAGATTCACTATTGTTGAAGTCGACTGTTTGTAATAACTCTCTTCAATATAGTGGTTGCTAAGTCCAAGGGTTGAAAAGCCTAAGGCCGAGGACGTAGGGTTTTATCCCGAACCTCGCTAAATATCTGTGTCCCTCTATCCCTTCTCTCTTTATATTTTGCACTATTATTATAACTGTTTATTATTAATATTACTGTGCTTAAATTATCAATACTCATCAATCATCTTCTACTCCTCTTCTCTAAGATATACTATATCCCTTATAATATCTTTATTTGAAATATTGAATACAATTTAAACAACTCTTGCTTGTTTTTATATCCAAAAGTTCAAATCACATTTTCCGCATCCGATTTGAAAAAGAATATAATCATCATTTGCGAAAAGAATCCATATTTACTCATAACCTTATTCACCCCCCCTCTAAGGTTATACTCTAAGTCTAACAAGTGGTATCAGTAGCTAGGAATTGCATATTAGAGCTTTACATCTCGCAATTCTAAATTTATCCTTTACATATCTGTAATTATGGGCTCTTTCATGAAAGAAGGAATGTCCTCTAATAGGCCTCCTCTATTTGATGGTACTAACTACGATTACTGGAGTAGTCGTATGAAATGTCATGTGCAGGCAATTGACTTCACTCTATGGAGAATCATAGTGGATGGTCCTCTAATCCCGATGAAGATCAAGATCACAAAACCAGGTAATACTGATGGTGACACTTCAAAAATTCAAGCCACCGGCAAAGCTGAAGAAGTACCGGTGGAAGACATCTACACCATCGACCTGAGTGAGTTAAGAAAATCTGAGCTTGACAAGATATCCCTAAATGCAAAGGCCATGAATATCCTTCATCTATCACTCTGTGAAGAAGAATATGGTAGAGTAAAAGGGTGTCAAAGTGCAAAGGAAATCTGGGACTGCCTACAAGCCACTCATGTCGGGACAAGCCAGGTAAAAGATACTAAAATTAGAATTCTCACCTCTGAATAAGAAAGTTTTAAAATGAAAGAAGGTGAGTCTGTCGCAGCAATGCATCAGAGATTAAATTTAATTGTAAACAACTTGAGGGCCTTAGGAAAGAAATACACCAACAAGGATTTGAATGGAAAGATCCTTGAATCCTTAACTGGTGATTTCTTCCCTAAGACTTGTGCTATAACCGAAGCCAAAGACATTGGCACTTTACCTCAAGAAGACCTTATTGGATCATTGCTAGCATTTGAGGTAGTTCTGGCTGCCAAAAAGAACCAAGAAAAAGAAACTGTAAAAGAGAAGAAATCTCTTGCCCTTGCTGCTAAAACTACTAAAATAGCAAGGAAAGAGGTTGAATCTGAAGAAGATACTGATGATGAAGATATGGCTATGCTTGCCAAGAACTTCAAAAGATTTATGAAATACAACAAACATGGTAAGGGTGATTCTTCAAAGAAGTTTGGATACAACAAAGATGAAAAGTATGAGAAGAGAGATGAACAACCAAGATGTTTCGAATGCAACAAACCCGGTCACATCAAAGAAAACTGTTACAAGCTGAAATCTAAGCAAAAGAAAGCAATGAAAGCAACATGGGACAATACAGACACTGAAAGTGAGACCGAAGAAGAAGAAGTTGCAAATGCTGTCTGCCTCATGGCAAAGAACACACCTGAAGCAACATGGGACAATCTCAGCACTGATGGTGAATCAGAAAAAGATGAGCAGACCGACAATGCTGTCTGCAGCATGGCAAATGATACATCAAAGGTAAACCTTAACTTTTCTAGTCCCTCTACCTCCTCTATGCATGATGATATGATTGATAATGACTATAGTAGTCACGATCTGAGTGAAGCTTTTGAGGCTCTATATTTCGAACACGAAAAACTTTTGTTAAAATCCAAGAAACTAACAAAGAGCAACAAAAGCCTATCCACTCAAATCGAGACTCTTGAAAGTGAAGTCACTAGATTAAAGAATGAACTACACAAATCAGTCAACCTTGAATTTCGAGAACTAAAACAAAACTTTGAAAAGGCCAAAGTTGAAAATAAAATTTTGAAAGAAACTTTGAAAAAGTTTGAGGTCGGTGAAAAGACCTTGACTCAAATACCTCACTCCCAACATGAATATGTTGAGAGAAGAGGAATTGGGTACCAAGGTAATTCCACCACCTTAAGTTTGAACAAAAATATCACCTTTGTAGCTTCTACTTCTAGTCATAAACCTACTATCTTCAAATGCACATATTGTCAAAAAGGGAACCATAGCTCTTCTTCATGCCCTATCCGTAAAATATGTGAGCTTGGAACCCTTGTACCTGTTTGGAAGAAACCAAAGTGGATTGTGAAAGCAAACCCCTTGATGACTAACTCCCAAGGACCCAACAAAAAGGGTACCTCGTGCTAGTTGTTAAACAATTCTTTTGCAGGTTGGTCCCTCAGCTAAAAAGAAAAATGTGTGGATGGTTGATAGTGGTTGCTCAAGGCATATGACTGGTGATGCCTCACTATTTCTGAAATTGAGCAACAAAGCTAGTGGATCTGTAAAGTTTGCCAACAATGAATCTGCTCAAGTAATAGGTAAAGGTTGTGTGGGTAAGGAAAACACAATTAAAATTAAAGATGCTTTATTAGTTGATGGTGTTAAATTTAACTTACTAAGTGTTAGTCAATTATGCGATAATGATTTTGATGTGCACTTTTCTGTTGATAAATGTGTTATCACCCATATGACTTCTAAACTCTACATTACTGGCTTTCGAGAAAACAATGTATACTATGTTGATTTTGATAATGTATGTGATGAGATAGTATGTATGCCTACCTTGATTGATGATGTGGATTTGTGGCATAGACGCTTAGGACATGCTAGTATAGAACATCTATCTAAGTTAAGTAAGAATGAGCATGTTAGAGGTCTACCTAAATTGAAATATGAAAAAGGCCAATTATGTGATGCATGTCAACTTGGTAAAATGCACAAAACCTCTTTTAAATCAAAACCTATTATTTCCACCAAAAATGTGCTTGAACTGCTACATCTTGATTTGTTTGGTGAAATTGATGTCGTAAGTCTAGGAGGGTCTAAGTATGTCTTTGTTATTGTTGATGATTATTCTAGATATACTTGGGTTATCCTACTTGCAAATAAAAGTGATGCTTTTAACGAGTTTGCTAAGTTGTGCAGAAAGCTACAAAATGAGAAAAACTTAGCCATCAAAGAAATTAGAAGCGATCATGGAGGAGAGTACGAAAATTCATCATTCAAGACGTGGTGTGAAAAGTATGGCATTCATCATAACTTTTCAGCTCCAAGAACTCCTCAACAAAATGGTGTAGTTGAAAGAAAGAACAGAACTATACAAGAGATGAGCAGGACAATGCTGAATGAGCACAACCTTCCCAAATACTTCTGGGGTCATGCAGTGGATACAGCGTGTCATGTGCTAAACCGTGTATACTTAAGGCCATCTCTCAACAAAACACCATATGAGCTGTGGAATGGTAGAGCTCCAAACATTTCATACTTCAAAATCTTTGGAAGTAAGTGCTTCGTTCTTAATACAAAGGACAAGTTGGGTAAGTTTGATGCTAAATCAACTGAAGGTATTTTTATGGGTTATTCAAATCATAGTAGAGTTTATATCGTTTACAATAAAATTGATAAAACTATGCAAGAATCTATTCATGTTTCTTTTGATGAAACTAACCCTTTTGATAAGAAAGCTGCTGATGATGAGGATGAAGTGATTGAAGTGATCAAAAATAGATCACCTGAAACTAACAGTGAAAGTGTAGAAGAAGCCGAGGAGGAAGCTGAACCTCGAGAAGAAGTTATAGTGGAACGAGAGCCCCAAGACATTGATGATCATCTCCATGGAAGAACACACGATGATCTGCCCAAAACATGGAAATCAGTTCGAGATCATCCCATGGAGCAAATTATTGGTAGTCCATCAAAGGGGGTAACAACTCGCTCTTCTCTTAATCTTTTATGCTTTCATAGTGCTTACGTCTCCCAAATAGTCCCAAATAATATCAAGGAAGCTTTAAATGATCCAGAGTGGGTTTTGTCAATGCAAAAAGAACTTGAACAATTTGAAAGAAATAAAGTTTGGCACTTAGTTGAAAAACCGGCCGATCGGACCATCATAGGAACTAAATGGGTTTTTCGCAACAAACTTGACGAAAATGGAACAATTTTATTAAACAAAAGTCGTCTAGTAGTTCAAGGTTTTAATCAAATCGAAGGGGTGGATTTTGAAGAAACTTTTGCTCCTGTGGCTAGATTGGAGTCCATTAGGATAATTTTGGCATTTGCCTCCTACATGGATTTCAAACTACACCAAATGGATGTCAAAAGTGCCTTCCTAAATGGTTTCTTAGAAGAAGAAGTTTATGTAAAACAACCCCCTGGCTTTGAAGATTTTAAAAATCCCGATCACGTCTTTAAACTTGACAAAGCCCTCTATGGATTGAAACAAGCCCCTAGAGCTTGGTATGAGAGATTAAGCAAACATTTAACTGCCAATGGTTTCAAAAAGGGTAAGATTGATTCTACCTTATTCCTTAAAACCAAGGGCAAACATATCATAGTAGTTCAAATCTATGTTGATGATATTATCTTTGGATCTACTAATGATGATTTGTGCAAGGAATTTTCTGAGATGATGACTAGTGAATTTGAAATGAGTATGATGGGAGAACTTAACTTTTTCTTGGAACTTCAAGTGAAACAATCAAATGAAGGAATCTTCATATCCCAAACAAAGTTCTCAAAGGAATTGCTGAAGAAATATAACATGAATGACGCAAAAGAAATCAGCACTCCTATGGCAACAGCAACTAAACTAGATAAGGATGAGCAAGGTAAACCGGTAAATGAAACTATGTATCGAGGTATGATAGGTAGTCTCTTATACTTAACTGCATCTCGACCTGATATTATGTTTGCTGTATGCAGTGTTATCAGAACCGGTCCGGACCGGCCGGTCGGACCGGGACCCGGTGGTCTTCCCGGGCCGGGCAGCGTGCAGGACCGGATCTGCAGTTGGCCCGGTGATGACGTCATCGGACTGGTGAAAAACCGGGTCGGACCGGTTGGTCCTCTTCTTTTTTTTTTTTTTTTTTTTTTAAGATGAACCAATTATAAATTTTGCATGTTTTCACAAAAAAAGCTTGGGTGGGGTTCGAACCCCCTCCCTAGTATTCAACATTTCAACTTTTTAACCACTAAGCTATCTATTATTTGTTGATACTGTCCCGCATTCATTAAATATAATCAATTCCGGATATGTTAATTTTTTTTCCACATTCTTTCATTAATAGTTTTGATTAAACACACATTTTTTTGACAAATTGATTCAAGTTCAACACTCATAAACATGTTAGTAAATGTATAATTATAAATAAAATTATAATAAAATTTCTATATTAATAAATGTATACTTTCTTAGTATATATTATAATTTTTTGAATTTATTTAATATAGACCGGGTCATGCCGGTCCGACTAGAGACCCGCGGTCCGACCCCGGGTCTAGTGACCCGGTGCCTTGACCGGGTCGATGGCCGGTCCGGGTCTGATAACACTGGCTGTATGCTTGTGTGCTCGATTTCAAGCATGCCCAAAAGAATCACATTTAAAAGCTGTAAAACGGATTCTTAGGTATGTTAAAGGGACCATAGACTTTGGTTTGTGGTACCCGAAATCGAGTACGTTTGATTTAGTTGGTTTTTCTGATGCTGATTTTGCAGGCTGCACTCTTGATAGAAAAAGTACTAGTGGAACTTGTCATTTTCTTGGTCCTTGTTTGACCTCCTGGTCTAGTAAGAAGCAGAACAGTGTTGCTTTGTCCACAGCTGAAGCTGAATATGTGGCTGTTGGAAACTGCGTCGCACAAGTTCTGTGGATGAAACAAACTTTGGAAGACTTTGGTCTAATTTTTGAAAGTGTGCCTGTTTTGTGTGATAATACAAGTGCTATTAATATTGCTAAGAACCCTATACAACACTCTAGAACTAAACACATTGACATTAGACATCACTTTATTAGAGATCATGTGTCTAGGGGGAGCATTGCATTAAAATTTGTAGGCACGGATGACCAACTAGCGGATATCTTCACAAAACCCCTAGCCGAAGCTTCTTTTTGTAAAATCCGTAGAGAGCTAGGGATGCTTGATTATGCTAGTTTATAATTTGTTTTTTCACCCCCCTCCTTTTTGATGAAAACAAAGGGGGAGAAAATATGCAAGTTACTATTATATGTGGGGAGAAAATAGGAGAAAATATATGCTTATGCTTAGGGGGAGCTTTTTTAAAAGAATTTTCATTATTATCAAACCCTATGCATAATGTAATTTGTTATCATCAAAAAGGGGGAGTTTGTTGAACCAAGGGTAAACACTCCTTTATTTTGTATGATAACAAATTACATCATATCTACTAATGTTTCAAGTTGAGCAAAGTGCAGGACTTAATTTAAAGAGAAGAAGACACAAAAGAAGAGAAGCTTGAAGAAGAAGCAACATTTGAAGTTCAAAACCCTAAATTGTGTCTAAGCATTTTTAGGACACTTTGTAAAGGTCCTATCACCTAAAGTGTGTGGCACTTTAGCTATTGAGAGAGATGACTTTTCAAAACATGCATGATGCATAAAAATAGTTTTGAAAAAATATTTCACAAAATTGCATGCATGCATAAGGTGGCAAGTTGAAAAAAAAAATATATATTTTTAGGAAAGCTTGGAATCGATTTCCAACCCATTTCATAGGCCTTGGAATCGATTCTCAGGACCTCCTATATGGCCTGAAAATCGATTACCTCATGTTTCCAAAGGGCCATGAATCGATTCCCATGCCTTCCAAAAAGAAAAGAAAAATCGATTCCCTTTATTTCTACATGGATAAGAATCGATTCTCAGGACCTCCATATGGCCTGAAAATCGATTCATGCCTTTCTACATAAGCATTGTAATCGATTCCCTCATTTTCCAAACATCAATGAATCGATTCCTCTCTTATTTCAACTAAACAAACAATCGATTCTTTTATTTTTTAAAGGCAATGAATCGATTCATCAACATTTTGACTTGATCAATGAATCAATTCTTCACTTATATTAAATGTTTTTCAAAAATTTCAACGGTGCCTAAGCCTATAAATACATGGGTTGAGCTTCACCTTGAAACGACCCACTGCTCACAATTTCTCTCTATTCTACTCTCTCTTGCGAAATTCTTAGATCTAATATTGTTCTTCATAATTTTCATATTATTATGAATGCTCTTCATTTTATTATAGATCTAAGAATATAGTGCTTCATTGTTTTGAATCTTGCTCAAAAGCTGTGTTTTTGAAAATCATATTTATCTTCATAAAAGCTTTTTTGCAAATCTAAGCTCTCATTGTCATATCAATTGTGAAGCTTTTGCAAAAGCAAGATCATATTCCATATCATATTTTTAGAGCATCTAAAATCCTAATATCACTCATCTCTCTCAGTTTCTAAACTGACACATTATTAAGAAGTGATTGGATCCATAGATCTCAACTGTGTAATTCTTATTTTAGTGGTCATTTTGAAATCCTGGGAAGTTTTACTTGGGTCTCTCAATCAGGGTGATTGAGTTGGTTTTGAAATCCTTAGCGGGTGCTCGGGTTCTCAGTTCGGGGAATTGAGATTCACTATTGTTGAAGTCGACTGTTTGTAATAACTCTCTTCAATATAGTGGTTGCTAAGTCCAAGGGTTGAAAAGCCTAAGGCCGAGGATGTAGGGTTTTATCCCGAACCTCGCTAAATATCTGTGTCCCTCTATCCCTTCTCTCTTTATATTTTGCACTATTATTATAACTGTTTATTATTAATATTACTGTGCTTAAATTATCAATACTCATCAATCATCTTCTACTCCTCTTCTCTAAGATATACTATATCCCTTATAATATCTTTATTGGAAATATTGAATACAATTTAAACAACTCTTGCTTGTTTTTATATCCAAAAGTTCAAATCACATTTTCCGCATCCGATTTGAAAAAGAATATAATCATCATTTGCGAAAAGAATCCATATTTACTCATAACCTTATTCACCCCCCTCTAAAGTTATACTCTAAGTCTAACACAGGGTATAATAGGGGGTAAACAAAAAGCCATAAAATAATGCGAAATATCCTAACTAACCGAAAAAAATATTACTGGTTTGTTTGGTTAATGAAAGAAAGAGAAAGGAAAGAAAGAGAAAAGAAGAGAAAGGAAAGAAAGAGAAAAGAAGAAAAAATAAGAAGAAAATGAGATGATTGTTTATTGGTTTGGTTTAGGGGAAAATGAAAGGAAAAGGTGAGAGGAAATAAATATGTATACATTGTCAATGACACTAATATCCTTACATAAATCCTTTTACTTATATACAATGTGTAAATATATTCAATTCAATATATTTATTTTATAACTTCAGTTTACATATTTAACATTCTAATTAATGTTTTATATATTAAATAATAAAAGAAACAACAAAGTTCAGATTTTTTTTACGAACAAGGGCAATTGCGATCAAATTTTGCCTTGAATTTCGTGAGTGAGATGCTTCCTTCCTCTACTTTTCTTTGCATAACCAAATGATGGAAAAAGTTTTGGTTTTTATGTTTTCTTTCCCTCATTTTACTTTTCCTTTCTCTCCTCAGGTTCCAAACACACGCTAGATGTCCAAAGTGTGCCCCAAAGCAAATATCTAACTTTTAAGACTACATAAAATAGTAAGTCAAAAAAAAAGACTACATAAAATTAAATTTGATCAAGCCATTTTCAACTTTATTTAAATTTAAGCTTGATCATTTTCTAAGTTAATCAAGTTATTTTGAATAATTTGAAATTTAGTTATAATCTTTTTTTATCAGTCAACAACTATACCAAACATACATGTTAGTGCATCTTGCAACCGACTCTACAGGGGTGGATAAGCTATCAAATAAGCTAGCACATGACAGATGAATTAATAGTAGATAATTGATAGCAAATGAATTAATTGATTAATTTTAAAGTATTTGATGAAATTAACTATTGAAGTAGCTAATATATAAAAAATATCATTTTTAATAAATCGGATATTGCAAAAGTTGATAATTTTCTATTCTTTTAAGGGTTAAATATGTTTTTAATCCCTATAAAATTTAGGTTTTTTTAGTCGCTAAAAATTTCACCTACTTTTGGTCTCTAAAGTTTTTTTCAACAGTTTTCGTTTGTCATAACTTTTAATAGTGTTTCATGGTTTTTAATAGCGCTAATAGCGTTTCATGACTTTTAATAACACTTAGAAGCGTTGCAAAATGTATAAAAAAACACTATTAAAAGTCGCTAGAGACTAAAACTTTTGGAAAAAATATTTAGGGGACCAAAAGTGTGTGAAATTTTTTTGAGGACTAGATCGAAAAAAAACCTAAATTTTATAGGGACCAAAAACATATTTAACCATTCTTTTAATAGATAATAAATGAATATTGTAATTAAAATAATAAGGGTAAAAAAAATAAAAATTTGACACGCTATAAATTAGAAGCTCAAACACAAATTCAAGTAACATCTGCAAAAAATATATATTATAAGTCAGTAGTTGCAATACACCTGCTATGAGGTTATCCACTATAAGCTATTAGTTTCACCATACCGATCTTTGCAACTTATTGATAAAGTGTTGCGAATTGAAAAATGGGAAGTCTCACATTGGAGAGAATAGACACTTTAGTAGTGCTTATAAATGTGGAGATTGATACCCTGGGGTGTGTCCCATGGGAAACTGAAGATTCTCGCACATGGGGAAAATTATTGAATCTGTGACCTGGAGCCCACCATTAAGTAGTATTTGATTGGATAATTAAGTCCCATCTACATGATAACTCTATTTTATATAGAGTTATTTACGCATCTAAATTTAAACAATTACTGAAATTCTCAGTAATAATGTTTATTAAATATAGGAATAACAACATTCAAGATCAAAAGAATGTTTTTACAAGCAACTTAGCATTTTGCATATATATATATATATATATATATATATATATATATATATATATATATATATATATATATATATATATATATATATACGGCTTAAATATCACTTACCCTCTGCAAATATCACTGTTATCCATTTACCCCCCTGCAAAAAAAACTCTCAGAACAAACCCTGCAAAATGTAACTGTTTCCAGTTACCCCTGCTGTTAACTTTTCTGTTAAATATTAACTGTGATGACGTTAGCGCCACGTGTCACCATATTATTGGGCCTCTGTGACACGTGGCACTGACATGCCACGTCAGCTCCTATGTCACCACTGCCACGTGGCACTAGTTATTACACTCAAAATAAACTTTCAAAATGGCTTGAGAAAGACTTGAATCCTTGACCATGAAGTGGCTGAAACACACAAATACCACTAAGCCACTTGATTCTTTTAGTAAATTAAGTGAACTACTTGTATATAACACATAAATAATTCGATTAACAAAATAAAAAAACAAGATCATCATCAACCAGCAACAATGGAAACTCATCAATTAACTCATCAATTCATCCCCAAAGTCGGGTTGCATTTCTTTTCTGATGAATCTGGAAACGATGGAAACGCAGATTTCAAAAACCCCAACCTTGAAGTTTGATGAAGATGAAAATGAACCCAGATCTTAAAACGATTTTGATTTTATTCTGGAAGAACCCAGAAGATGAAGATGAACGCAAGTTCTTCCTCAGATCTTGATTTTATTCTGGAAATTTAATTTTGATGAATGCTTGATTTCTGAAAAACGCAACAATGTGGAAAACGCAACAATGGCAACAACAATGAAAACGAATCTGGGAGGAAACATAACGAATCTGAAAACGTTTCTTCTTCTTCTTCTTTCCAGATCTGTGTTTAATGAGGAAACATAACGAAAAACGAAACATAATGAAAAACGAAAATCGAAAATCAATTGATGAAGATGAAGAAGATCTGCGTTTTATATAATGAGGAAAACGAATCTGGGGAAACGCAATTGAATTTCCAAATCTGCGTTTAATGAGGAAATTGAAAATCGAAAATCATCACCGTTTTAGCTTTAATTTCGTTAATATAATTTCGTTCGTTGTTGTTGTCGAAGGTGCGAAATAAAAGTATCTGTTCGTTGTTCATTGATGAAAATCGAAGGTGAAGATGAAGATTTATCGAAGATGAAGATTTTTTGAGCAAAAATTGAAACTCAGTAAGTATCTGTTGTTGAGGATGAAGATTTGTTAAAAATAAGAACTAATGATGTAATATATGTTTGTTCGTGGCATTATGTACATGGAAATGTAGGTGGTTCAGTGGTATTAATTAGTTTGTTCATTGAAGGATCAGGAGTTCGAATCCCAGGCTAGAAAAAATTTGTATTTCTTTTAGTAACACACAATATCTCCACTTAGCCAACTCAGTGCCACGTGGCAGCCATCCATTTGTTGCTGACGTGGCACTGGTGACATAGGATGCTGACGTGGCATGTCAGTGCCACGTGCCACAGAGGCCCAATAATATGGTGACAAGTGGCACTGACGTTAGTGCTGACGTCATCACAGTTAATATTTAACAGAAAAGTTAACAGCAGGGGGGTAACTGGAAACAGTTACATTTTGCAGGGTTTGTTTTAAAACTTTTTTTTTGCAGGGGGGTAAATGGATTATGGTGATATTTGCAGGGGGGTAAGTGATATTAAGCCTATATATATTGGTATTTTGGTGTGTTTGTTCAATGCTACAGCATTTGATGCCCCAGCATTGGTAGCACTGCAATGCCCCAGCATTGGATGCCTCAGCATGCCGAACAAACCATAATGCTCAAAGCTCTCTTGGAACATCAAAATACCTCAGCAACCAAATGATGACGTCATGCTGCGTCAAAAAGGCAGATGCAAGTGGATGATTTCGGCGCCTACCATAGACTTCATACCTCACAAAGTTGGGCTCTCTTAGGGACACTTGTCCATTCATTAGAGGACCCCTCCTCTTGGTTGAATGAAGGATTGAAACTAATTTTGGAGGAGAGATGAAAAAGCAAAACCTAACTTCAACTCCAAGCAAACCCCCTCATGAAGGAAACCTCATTTTTGTAGCCTATATAAAGACCTTCATTTCCTCATTCGAAAACACACTTAGATTGATACATAGATTTACTTTTACATTCTCTTGTAAGAAGGCAAGAAAGAAATTGACAACTTCTTTCTTTACTTCCACACACTCACGAAGTGTTGATTGAATGTTGTGAGGTGAATGCTACAACATTGCTAGGCAGATTTATGCAAAGGAACTCCAACCATGTAATCCTTACTTTGTTGTCTTCCTTTTGTATTATCAAATATATGTACATGTTTACTTCTGTTTATATATGCTTTGTAATGTCTAACATGAGCTAAACATCTTTAGTTGGGATGCTTTAACTATATAATGATCTTTTGATTAAGTTATTGTGTTACGTGCTGATATGTGCAATTTAGTTCTTGTGTTATACTCCTTTCAAACTTATTTTGATGTTGATCACTTAGAATAAGTAGAGTCATAAATACAGACATGGTTTATGATTAGAACTCAAGAACTAATATGGGTAAGTGTTTAATAAAGGAAACTTTGTTAATTTCCAGGCTAAAACCTAGACATATATAGGATAGCATAGTCCATAGGATGATACTATGGGTACTTCATATACAAGGGTAAACTTATTTAGAGCTTAGACATAAGACTTATAATGAAACCCTGACGAAAGTGACTGAAAAGCACACATCAATTGCTACAGCATCCATTCACCAGCATCACACATAACACAATGCTATCAAAAGTGACTTATTTAGTAAAGAGCATTTCAACTATCTTTCTCACTTGATTTCATACTCATTTCACTTAGCTTGTTTACTTTCAGTTTGCATAATCCACTATTGTTTGTTACTGGTTACTTCTCACTAATCCAAACTATCATTTTAAGCTTTAAGAATTAATCCAATCCCCGTGGGTACGATCTCATCTTCTACTGTATTACTTGTTAAGGACTGTGTACACTTGCACAATATCTTTTTCCACACAACACTACACGACCTACAATATTCACCTCTAAAGACTGTCGATCACGAGCTCATTTTAGCATTTGTGGAGGGATGGCACCCTGGGACCAGCTCATTTCACCCACCCTTTGGTGAAATGACGATCACTCTGGACGACGTGTCCGACCTGCTTCATTTGCCGCTCACTGGCTCATTCTTACACCCCCCACATGGCCATTGTGGGGCGGGTGGAATTGTTGGGGTTATATCAGACAGATGTTGCACAGGAGACGACAGCCACCAGGGGAGCTTATTTCAGATTTAGGTGGATAGAGGAGGTCTACGCAGCACATATTGCAACGGGTAATTGGATTTATGTTGCGAGTGCGTACCTACTACTTCTGGTGAGCTACACAATATTCACAGGCAAGAGCGCTACATATGTGGGGGCCAACTAGTCATTGTTATTTCAAAACTTTGATGATTGTGGCCAATGGGCATTGGGTCCAACTGTGTTGGCATTTTTATATGACTAGCATAATGATGGATGACACCTGCCAGTGGGGGTGGGGGTACGCGTCGTTGCTCCAGGTAAAACTCATTATTTACTATTATAATATTCTTTTTTTTTGTATACTATTATTTTAATATACTTGAAATTATATTGTAAGTTCGACGAGTTTCATATTTTTATTTCAGTGTTGGACTTACGAGTATTTCCCAACTATAGGCGACCGTGTCGACTTGGGTCATTCTCGGAGGCCATGTGCTGGGAGGTGGTGTAGAAAAAAGAGTGACAATGTTAAACTTCCAGAATTTCGCAGGAAGTTTGATTCCTTGGCCTCCGCCCACGTCATATGGAGACAATGGGAGTACCACGAGAATGTGCAAGAGTTTCGATCTATTTCTCTATACAGAGGGTTTATCCGCTGGTGCGACATTGTTGTACCTCCCATGCGTGATAGGTGCCTCTGACATCCCACGTCAGCCGTTTAATGGTTTTCCAACACCTAAAGACATCGATATGAGGTGGTTGTACTCCTGCTCAGTAGGTTGAAAATGTTGCCAGCAGGGCAGCTCGGGCCACAGTACCGGGTAAGTGCCATGGGAGTTACCTCCAATGATACTATCAGGTTTCGATTCCCCGCCTCACAGCACCTATGGTGGTTGAGGCACATCAGGTTCGAGATCAAGACATTCCAGCACTGGCAGCAACACCACTAACCGCTGATGAGTGACTTGACATTACTATTGCACGGATACATGAGGCTCTAGGATCAATCTAGAAGCATTGAGCCCAACAGTCCTGACCTATAGACTTCTTTGGAGCGCTTTGGACGTGTGTCAGGGAGGAGACCCTTGATGTATTTTATCTATTCTTTGTTTTGAATTCTGTTTATTTTTCGGATATTGTATGTGAACCGTAGTTATATTTTTATGGTTGTTTTTTTTATTTTGTGTGGTAAAACTAGCAGAAAAGGTATATTTATTTGACGTTAGATTTTTATTGATACAAAAGTGGTACATCGAAACAACAACATAGACAAACATAAAAAAACAAGACAAAAATAAATAAGGAAATAGAAGACGATCCAGTGGAGACATATTTTTCTACTGTGATGGTCTTGACGTACAACTCCAAAGGACCAAAATTTGTATATCCGTCACGGATGTCCAGCATTTCTCTGACGTCGTCCTCGCTCCTAACAATCATCTCTGACCAGTAAATACGACCATCATCTCCATGTCTAGGTTTGCGATAAATAATACTACTAACCGATCGGTGGAATGCACATTGTTGAACCTTACCCTCTACTTTATCCTTTAACCGCGAGAAGGTGATGTTCTGCTTTAGCCTACATAAAATAGGATTTGGACATTGAAACCAGACACCATTTTCATTTCTCGTGATTTTTCCACGATGATGAACGGTGGTTAGTGTGCTTTCCCTTGAGTACTCGTTTTGGAGGGTTTAGGAAATCAAATAAGGAAGTGTTTACTAAAGCAGAGATAGCACACTTATTAAAGTACTTTGACCGAATGTAGGCCGTTGATAAAAAATGTCGGTAAGATCGAGGCCATCAAAAGTGTCGGTGGGATCTCAGTCCTTGATCAAACATTCGTATTATTATGAAAAAAATTACAGTTTAATAACTAATTAAAATATTTTTAAAAAATACATTCCGGATTTAGGTTAAAGGCATAAATCCGAAATTAAAATATGTCATTCCGGATTTATGTCATAAAATGTGCTTTTTTTACATTACAGATTTATGTCTTAAAACATAAACCCGGAATTAGAAAAAAAATACGCTCCGGATTTATGTCTTAAAACATAAATCTAGAATTTTTTTGTAAAAATCATTCCGGATTTAATTAAGTTTTAACACATAAATCTGAAAAATAAAATAAACTTATTTTCTGAATTAAAGTTTGATTATTTTATTAAGGATAAAATTGGAATAAATGAAAAGTGGAGGTATTTAGATGAGATGTGGGGGTAGAAAAATCAAAACTCAATTTACAAATACGAGCCTAGATATATTAAAACTAACTACGGGCCATATCTTTTTTCTTGGGTCAATATAGAAGCCAGCTCTTCAAGGTTTTTTTTTATACCCCCACAACAAGACTCTATACCCCCACAAAATTTTATATTCTCATAATGCCCTTATAAATTTCTTCACACGGATTTATCTATTTTAAAGATAAATCTGCTTTTTATAATTTTAGTGTTTTTTAAAGATAAATTTGTTTTAAAGATAAATCTACTTTAAAGATAAATCGATCGGTTTTTATATTAATTTCTTCACACGGATAAATCCGTTTTAGTGTTTTTTCAAAATGGATTTATCTTTAAATTAGATAAATCCGTTTTTATATTTTTGCAAACCGGAATTACCAAAATCAAACATAAATCCGTTTTTGTAATTTTCTAATTACGGATTTATCTACTCATTAGGTAAATTCGTTTTGGAAATATTCAAAACGGATTTATCTAATAAATAGGTAAATCTGTTGTATATTAAAAAATAAATTTTTTTAAAAAGGGTTATAAAAACACTACTAAAAATTCGTTAAAGAGTCAAAACTAATCTAAAAATTATAAAAACACCACTAAAAATCTAGTAAAACCAAAATAAGGTTATGCAAACTTTTTTAGATTTTTCGAAACTTATGAAAAATTAAAAAAATTAATAAAAAATAGTAAACGATGAGTAGGTTACCTGAAAACCGATTTATGGTGGTGGTTTCATTACAATTAGAGTAGGTTACCCGAAAATCGATTTTTTAGCCTAAATTATTCATCCGGCGTACAACATCGTCACATGTTAACGAGTATCTACACACTAAACGGAATAAAAAAAATTAATTTTAATTTTGTATCACTTTTATTTATTAATTATTTTACAAAACGAATTTATCTATTTATTAGATAAATCCGTTTTGAAAAAATTCAAAACGGATTTATCTAATAAATAGATAAATCCGTTATTAAAAAAATAACAAAAACGGATTTATCTAATAAATAGATAAATCCGTTTTTGTTATTTTTTAATAACGGATTCATCTATGGTGGTGGTAAATCCGTTATACATTTTTTCCTAAAACGGAGTTATCTAACTAAAAGATAAATCTTTTTTTGTTTTTTTTCCCAAAACGGATTTATCTTTTAATTAGATAAATCCGTTAGTCATAATACTGAGGGGCATTCTGGGAATATCAAATTTTGTGGGGGTATAGAGTCATGTGAGGGTACAAAAAAAAAACCCGCTCTTCAATTGTTAGTTTGGGCTGGGTCCTTGAGATTATGTTTCCGGGCCATTGTTGTTTGAGTTTGGGGCTTTTTTTTTGTACCCCCATCAACTCTCATCTACCCCCATCAAATTGCTAAAACCCGAAAATACCCCTGTCCAACTTGCAACTCGCTCGGATTTACCTTCATCTAAGGTAAATCCGCTTTGTTATTTTTAAAGTCGGATTTACCTCAGATGGGGGTAAATCCGATTTCAAAAATAACAAAGCAGATTTACCTTAGCTGAAGGTAAATCCGCTTTGTTATTTTGGAAATCGGATTTACCTGGTGGGCACATAAATCTGATTTCCCTAAAAAAAGAGAAAATCAGATTTATCCCACCTAAGGTAAATCCGATTTCCCTAAAAAAGAAAATCGGATTTATCCCACCTAAGGTAAATCCGATTTTGTTATTAAAAAAATTGTTTTTTATTTAATTTTTTAAAAAAGGTTATAAAATGCTACTAAAAATCCGTTAAATAGCCAAAACTAATCCAAAAATTATAAAAAACCAAAATAAGGTTATGCAAAACTAATAAAACTAAAATAAGGTTATGCAAATTTTTTCAGATTTTTTGGAGATTATGAAAAATTAAAAAAAATTAATAAAAAATTGTAAACGATGGAATTTGGGATTTTGAGGTCCCCAGTCCTGAAAGAAGTTTCTTCTTGAGGAGTATTGATCCTTGATATTTTTCGGATTTAAAGAATGTGGTTTCATTACAATTTGAGTAGATTGCCCGAAAACTGCTTTTTTAGCCTAAATTATTCTCCCGACGTACAATATCGTCACGTGTTAACGAACTACACACTAAACAGAACCAAAAGATGGTCGAAATTTGTATCTAAAATTTTAACTGATTTATTTATTTATTAATTAGGTTAAAAAAGCGGATTTACCCCCACATAAGGTAAATCCGCTTTGGTTATTTTTAAAAGCGGATTTACCTTATATGGGGGTAGATCCGCTTTTAAAAATAACAAATCGGATTTACCCCCACTTAAGGTAAATCCGATTTGTTATTTTTCAAAGCGGATCTACCCCATCTTAAATAAATCCGATTTTAATTTTTTAAAATTTTTAGTGGAAATCGGATTTACCTAAATCCGATTTCCAAAAAAAAAATTGAAATCAGGATACGTTTGGGATTTTTAATTTTTGTGAAGGGCAATTGCGTCTTTTCGCAGGGATGATGGGGGTAGATAGGGAGGTGATGGGGGTACAAAAAAAAAACCACTTGAGTTTGCTGACTTTGTTTGGTTCCTTAGTATGGATTTTGGGCCAATCTTTGACTGACGATTTCTATACCACCCATATTGGCCCATATACCCCTCAATTTTCTTTTAATCCCAAAATACCCTTCAAAATTTACACCATTCTCAGAATCATGTACAAAACGTAAATCTGGAACTGTATTTTTTCTGAATTCCCGGAAATATGCACTAGACATAATTTATGTCGCAAAACATATTTTCGGTTTGTGAAATTTTTTTGACTTCCGGATTTATGTCGAAATTAAAAAAATACATTTCAGATTTATGTCATAGAAAAATTAATTTTGGGGTTTTAAAAAAAATCGACTTTTATCCACGGACAGAAACCATCACTAAAAGTTAACTAATTCTTTAACCCAAGGATATTAACTTTTAGTGACAGTTTTTGTTCGTGGGTAAAAGTCAATTTTTTTCAAATGTATGTATTTTTTATAATTTCGGATATATGTCAAAAACATAAATCTGAAAGTCAAAAATAAATTTCGGATTTATGTCAAAACCATAGTTCCGGAAAAAACAAAAAAGTGGGGGGTATGTGTTAAAATTAAAGGGTAAAATCAAAAGAGAGGGTGTACAAAAATCGCGAGCCCCAATATTTTGATTGTATGGTTTGGGCCTTGCCCATTGTTGAATGAAAATCGTACCTTCCAAACAAAAAAAAGAGAGAGATATATAATGTTGCCCAAAAAAAGTGGGGGATATATAAAAGGGGGAATTGCTAAATACACCAAGTCTGAAAAGTTATTTTCGGAAGCCAACTCTTCTAGGAGTAATTTTTCAAGTTATTTGATCTAATGACTAATATTTTTTTTGGGTAAACCCGGGTATCCTCCACGGCGACTATGGAGACTAATCCCTCGAGGTACTGAAATTCATTTAAGGGCTAACCTCTTTCAAGCGATGTCTCTCCATACACACCGGTCAGGAATCGAACCCCTGACCAAATGCTTAAAGGGGCCCAAACAACTTACCACTTGTGCCACACCCACTTGGTAATGACTAATATTTTTTAATTACCGTGTTATTGGTATGTAATATTCATCATTTTTTTAAAATAAAGATGGCTAAAAAGTCCAAAATTCTATTAGGTAGTGCTCCCTGGACAAAAAATATTGTTCCCCACTAAACTACGATTCAACTTTTTACTGTATGTAAACGCTATTTTTTTTTTAGATTAAATGGGGCTAATAGCCCAAAAGGATTACACGGGGATCAATCTGGGAGTAGAGACACCCATTACATCTTTAATATACGGGGATAAATCTTTAATACAAGGCGGGGGAGAACTCAGAAAACATGTGTAACATCCCCAAAATAATTATCGAAATTATTTTGAAGCCGAGTAGATTAACTATTCATAATTAATTGGTAATTGAGGTTTTATGGAATTTATTTAAGTTGAGGAGAAATTATGGTGTTGGATTGGAGTTATAAGGAATAAAAGGTTTATGAAGGGGTAGTTTTGGAAACTCACCCAAATGTTATTAATAATAATAATATATATATGTATGATTAGAGAGAAAAGAGAATTAAGAAAGGAAGAAAGGAAACGAAGGAAAGAAACAGAGAAGAGAAAAGAAGAAAAGAAAGAAGAAAGAAGAAAGAAGAGAAGAGGAGAGGACGAAGAAGGATCTCTCAACCATCAAACCCCAACCTTACAAAATCATCACCATTTTCCTTCCCTTTTCAAGCTCCCTAAGCTAGGTAAGTTGATTCTCATTTTTCATCCCCCTTTGACTTTCGAATTTGAAGTGTTAGGGTGTGGTGATTTTGAATTTGAGTTGATTTTGATGGTTTAGGTGTGATTAGAAGCGAACCTAAGGTAGATTGAACACAGATTGAAGCTCGATTCGAAGTTAGGAGTGAATTGGTGATTCTAGGGTTCGTTTGGGGGTTTTTGAGGAGTTTGGGATTTCGGTTCAAACCGTCGTTCTCGCGTCAAAGGTGAGTTTTACTCACGTTTAGGTTGTGATTGATGAGCTTGGTGTGTCGAGTTCGAGTATTTTGAAAACCGCTATTTCAAAAATTTACGTGTTTTGACATAAACTAAAATTTGTTGAGGTTTGTGTTTTTGATTGTTTTGATTGATGATTGATGATGATCGTTGTTGTTTGAACATGTTTTTGGACTGTTTTTATGTTGGGAATTAACTGGAACAGGTATCGGAATTGATCGGAACGATAAAAAACGCGAAAACGGGACAAAATCCAAGTGCTGTCAGAGACGCACGACCCGTGCGCCCAACTATGTGCCAAGCGCACGACCTGTGCGCCCAACTATGTGCCAAGCGCACAGTGCAAATTCCCTCATGCGCCCCAAGCGCACAGTCCGTGCGCCCAAGCACACGACCCGTGCGCAGTGTTCTGTCCCACTTTTTGAAACTCGTCTGAAACGATTCCTTTCTCTTCTAATCCTCTTCTAATCATTTCCTAACCCCTTTCCAATGAAATTATTGTTACAATGCATGATTTTGGCTATGTTTTAAGAGGTTTATGAAAAATGTTTTTGAGGTTATAAATGTTTCGAAAAACCGAACGTAGAGCACGTGTGAGGACATGCTTTATCGAAAAGAAAACGGACTATAAGTCCTACGTGGCATTGTATAACTGACGCGGGATGATTATTACTTATTCATCTAAACTGGTCTATGATTCACGATATATAAATTATATCGAGTCGGGGTGACGACCCCTATGGATTAGCATGCTAGATGAGGGAAGTCATGAGCCCTTAATCTAGGCCGCCAGATGTTATGTTTTTGCCTTTAGGACATGTATTGCTATTGGCTAGTTGGGGTTCACTTAAGCTTCTTCGAGTTGTTGGTGATGTGCTAAATATTAAAAAGGTATATGTTTCTAATTAATTAATTGAATTACCAGTAATTGTTTGTAATTCATTAATTGAATTACCAGTAATTGTTTGTAATTCATATCGAATACCAGTGAATGTTGCAATTCATTAAATGAATTGCCAGATAAAGGTTTTATAAAAAACCGAGAGCGTGGTTAGGAGTCTTGGTAGAACTCACTGAGATTGTATCTCATTGTTTATATGTTGATGTTTTACAGAGAAACAGGGAAAGAGGGGATCAAAGAGGCACGAGTAGATTCGTACTCGGGAGGTTGTCGAAATGTTTATGTTTTTCCTTGTTATCTTTGTATCACGACGCTATGACCTTAACTGATGTAAAAGTTATGTAATTGTTTTCGCGCTTTCTTGTGATGGTATTGAACACTAAATCTTGTTGATGTTGATAGACAGGGAACCGTTGTGGTTTGAATTATGATTAAAACTGTTTTGACGTCGTTCAGCGAAAAATTTATAGTGGTGTTCAATATCTAAACAGGAATATTATATCTGAGGTATTATAGTTAGTACACTTAGGTATTTCTACTTGATAGGAATACCGGGGTGTTACAACATGCCCTCCCCATAGGAGTACCCCAATTAGCTAATCCGCCTGCCACCCTATTAGCTTCACGATAAACATGGATAATCCGGACACTAGCAAAACCACTCACCAACCTCCTAATCCTCGCAACCAGCCTGCGACCTGTGACGTGGCCCATCCCATCACCACGAAGCTGCTGAATAATAATAGAAGAATCCATCTGAAGCTCCACCAAATCATAACCCATTTGCGCTGCTAAACTGAGACCTTCAACTGCACCCCACAACTCTGCCAAGTAGACCGTGGGAACATGCAACCGACGACAAAACCCACCTAACCAACAACCATTGGAATCCCAAACTACACCTCCATAACCCGCCACTACAAGATCAGTCTTCAAGGCACCATTCGTATTAACGGCAACCCACCCACTCCCAGGCGCTTGCCAAGTCACACCGACTATTCTCCTACCACTACTCACCACGGTGTCGCGAACAAGCTTCCCTTGATCATAATCACAGACTAAATCGAGCACAATGTTATCAGGGTACAACGGTCTAACAAAATGCTCAATATGCTCATGTTGGTTGCGCCAGCTCCAAAGATAATAACAAGTAGTGGTCCACACATCACACCACACCAAGGAGTTTCCAACTCTAGCTGTCTCTGTGATATTAATCTCCAACCAATCATATATGTCCACTCCATAAAAACTAGCTCTCAATGAACCCAGAATAAGACGATTCCAGACTTGCATGGCAAGAGGACACTCTCGAAGAACATGCGAAAAGGTTTCAATGGTATTGCAATGATGACATAACATACTCCCGGTACTCCAGCAACTACAATAAGCCTTTGTAGCAAGCTTTCCATGCATAATCTGCCAGGTGAAACAACGCACTCTTTCCGGCACCTGTAACTTCCACACTTTCACCCAAAGTCGATCCTTCAAATTGGTGTCAACATCCTGTAATATTTTGTAAGCAAGTGCTACTGAGAATACTCCATTCCCGTCGCCAAGCCAGTATCTAACATTCGGGCCATCTTGAGGGAGAGGTTCTGGCAATGCTAAGATGCGCATGATAATATGATCAGGCAACAAATTCTGAATTAAGCTCAAATTCCAATTACCTTCATGGGTAGTAATAGTATTAACTTTCCAATCAAGAGCCTCCGGAGGAATGCTAGAAGCCACATCGGCCAATCTAGTGTCGCCGTCAATCCACTTGTCGCTCCATAAATTGACACTAGAACCGTTGCCAACCGCCCAAGCTTCAGTGGTCTCAATAACTTTCCAGCGGTTCCGAATTTCTTTCCAAAGCGTTCAATCAGTGGTCTTCACGACAATCTTACCTGTATCAAGCTTACGTCTCCCATACTTTCCATTCAACACTTTAAAGCACAATTTATCGTTACCATTCTGTAATCCCCAAGCCAACTTCATGATACACGCTTGATTCATCAATTTTAAATCACGGATCCCCCAAACCACCACAATCTCTAGGCATGACTAAGGTGTCCTACTTGATTAAGTGCAACTTCCTCTTATCTTCGGTATCTCCCCAAACAAAACCACGCTGTAACTTCTGAATCTCATTCAAACAACTCTTAGGAATCAGAGTTGTCATCATAGTATAGATGGGGATAGCTTGAATGACTGACTTTGATAGAGTGATCCTCCCAGCAAAAGATAGATGCTTGGACTTCCAACCGGATAGTTTGTCACGAACCTTATCTAGCAAATAATTAAAATCCTGCTTCCTCGGACATTTCCCTAACAACGGCACTCCCAAATACTTGCCCATAGAATCGGTAACTTTGAATCCTGAGACGCGAGCCAAGGTAGACTTCATGGATTGCTTCACATTCTTGGAAAAATACATGGAAGTTTTCTCCAAGCTCGCCATTTGCCCAGATATACTACAAAAAGTATTCAGCGTATTAAAGACACGGGCCATGTTTTCTTCCGTAGCCTTGGCAAACAATAATAAGTCATCGGCGAACATGAGATGGGAAATATGAGGACCATTCCTCCCTGCTCGATGTGAACGCTGTTTATAATACCAAAACACCTTTTTAATTTCCTACTTAATAAATATTCTCTCCCTCTCTCCTGCCTATTTCCTCTCACTCTTCCTTTTTCTTTTCTCTCACTCTTCTTCTCTTCTCTCTCTCTCTCTCTCTCTCCCTTCTCTCTCTCTCTCTCTCTCTCTCTCTCAGGTGTATATAACAATTTTTTGACCTCTTGAAATTATAATTTCCTACTAGACACTCAGTTACCAGTTAAATAAAATATAAATTAATGATTTAGTCTCTAAACTTATAGTCGCTCTCTTATTTGATTCATAATATAGTATATAAAAACAATACCTAGTCCTCAAAATTTGTGCAATCTGTCAAATTGGTCTTTATAGTTTTAAAATTTTTGTTTCAGTGGTAAACTGTTTCTGTATAAAAACAATACCTAGACAGTTTCTGTATAAAAACAATACCTAGACTTAATTTTGTTTATGTATAAAGAGAAGACAGTTTCTCTCTCAAATTGGCGCTAATCTTCCGGCCCGATCCCACCAATTGTCACTTATTGGCTCATTTATTTATTTTTTCAATTTTAGTGTTTGTTTTCACTTGGACCATGGGCATATGCCCGCTTTTTTATTTATTATTTTCACCACTTTAAAAAATTAATTAATTTAAATACTGATATTTTAAATACCAATAATTCAAATAGTAATATTTTTAAAATCATTTCCCTCAACTAATGAATATTTCAAATACTACAATTTTATAAAATTAAAATAATTAAATAATCTAATAATATATTATCAATATTAAATTTATATTTCCATTTCTTTGTAAGAATTTACTCCCTTAATCATGTTTTTCTTTTAATTTTATATTGTGTCATTATATACATATAATTAATACTTAAACATGCATCATCACATGAATTTGTATTAATTGTTATATTAAATTGAATAATAATATTTTAAATACTTATAAATATATCAAATATTAATATTTTAAAAATCATTAGCTTCTGCTAATTAATATTTAAATATCTTCACCAAAAAAATTAACATTTAAATACTAATATTTAAAAAAGTAAATTATTTAAATAAAAATAATATATTTTAATTTCACTATCCTTGTATGAATTTCTTTCGTTAATCATGTATGTTTTTCTTTTAATTTTTTATTGTTCATTTATAATTAATTCTAACTTGTATTTCGCATGGGGTTTGGGCTAGTGTGTGTATGTATGTGTATATATATATATATATATATATATATATATATATATATATATATATATATATATATATATATATATATATATATATCCGTACATTTTTTTATAGACAAAGTGGTTAATAATTAGTGAGTTAGTCGTTAGAGGGGAGGGATGACCAGATTCGAACCTAGCTCAGTTGGCGAGCTAAGGGATACCGCGGAGTGCACCAAAAAGAGTGCAAGAAGGAGGTCCCGGGTTCGACCCCCAGAAACTAACATCCCCCCCACTAAGATTGTCTATCAAAAAAAAGCTCCACTTACGCCTTCTGTTTTAAATATGAATTGATAAAGTGTTAATCATGGCCAACATAGAATACTTGTAGTAACAAGAAGAATATTATGAGCTGCATGTGATTGTGGAACATAATTGTGTTGAATCTGGATTGTGCATAAACAACGCCCCAGTTATAACTTCCCAACGGCTACGGCTTACATTACTAAGCCAATTACTTAGTAATTCTTACTAAATTGTTAATAGCCATTGGATTGACAAAATTTCAATCCAATTCAATCCAATGGCTAGTTTTTAGTAGGGGTAATTGTGTCCTATCCAGTTTTTCTGGTTTTAATTAAATTAAATTAATATAATAAATGTTCCCTTTTTTTTAGGGATATTAAAACAAAAATATTTATTAAGCCTTGATTTTCTCTTCCAATTATCTTCTCTCTCACATTGTCACAATTTTATGTTTTACGTTATATTCATCTTTTATTTTTCGTTTTATTCTTCTTCTTCTTCTTCTTCTTCTTCTTCTTCTTCTTCTTCTTCATGTTACATATATATTTCTTTATTTTTCACGCAACTCAAGACTAAAATACGCACTCACGCCAAAAAATAAGACGCCCACGGGTGTTTAAAAACGGACTCCGTTTGATCCACGCCATTGAAGCACGCCATTGATCATGTCTCGTTATGATGTTGATGAACATGAGACTAAAATCAGTTTTTCATCGTTTAGGACCAACTACCCAATCTTGATATATTCTGTGGTTTCTACTAACCAAAGTCATATTTTTATTTGGTTAGATCGTACTAACCGAAGTTATCTTATTCTCTGGCTACAATAGTGGCCACTAACCATTGATATGCACATGTGTGGTTGGTGACATCTAACCACATTTATGCATAACTGTGGTTAGTGGCCACTAACAATTGCTATGCACATCTGTGGTTAGTGACATCTAACCATTGGCATCTAACCACATTTATGCATATATGTGGTTAGTGCCCACTAACCATGCATATTTGTGGTTAGATATCACTAACCACAAATGTGAATAAATGTGGTTAGATGCCAATGGTACTTAGTTGTCACTAACCACATATGTGCATTGCAATGGTTAGTGGCCACTAACCATTGGCATCTAACCACATTTATGCATATCTGTGGTTAGTGGCCACTAACCATTGCGATACACATTTGTGGTTAGTGACATCCAATTATTGTGTTACAAATCAGTGGTTAATGAACGAACTTTTTTCGTGTGAAAAAAAACACTCAGAAAATGGACTGTTTTGGAGAAGAACAAACTCACGGCGACGGCGAAATTACAGACTCACGGCGACGACGAAGTTACAGAGATGGACCGTTTTGGAGAAGAACAGAGAAGAACTCATATAATAGCAAATATCCAAGATCCCATGATATTTGGTTTCTGAAATCGTTTCCGTGATTTGTGGGATATTTTGGTTTCTATAACTGTTCCTATTTTTGCTCCTTCATTTAATTACCCAAATCTGATTTTTTTTTGTCAATTTTTATTATTAAATGAATTTACCTATATAACCCTTTAGTAATTATTACTAAACTACTAGCTTAGTACCATAAGTCATACTCCTTTCCAACACATGAACTCTTTAATAATGGTTGATTAATTAGTTATCAGTAAACAGTCTTGTCCAAATGGAGTAGCTTAGTCGGTTGGAGCTAGGGACATTGTTGCTCTCGAGTTCAAACCCGGTATCAGTGGCGGACCCAGCTTATAACCAGGGGGTTCAACTGGAATTTTTTTTTTTGCTCTAAACACCCTATATAAATAGCCTAAATCTCCTGAAATTTTAATTTTGACCCCCCTGAAAATTTTAAATTGTACTAGTAGACCAAGTTTTGCACCCATTTGACACCGGCCTTAAAAAATTTGACACAACAAGTACTTGAGAGGAATCTTAACTCCTTTTAAACCTCCAAATTTTGAGTTAATAAAAAAATCTCTAACCCTATGTTTGAATGTATTATTTTTAGGAGGTAATGTAATTTTTGGGATGAATTCAAATATTTTAGTTGTAATTTTTGAACTAAAATATTAGAATTCACCCCAAAAATTACACTACCTCCTAAAAATACTTCATCCAAACATACACTTAAGTGAAAATAAATATATTATATAACTATAAAGCGAGCTACATTATTATTATTAAATGCTACTTATTAGTGCAATTAGTAAAACACCGAGTTTTAGCTTTGTTAGCCTCAGTTTAAACTCGATTAAATTCAACCACATTTTTCATTTTGCTTCCATTTCAAAGACATGTATAGTAGGTAGCTCAGTTGGCGAGGTAAGAAATACCAAAGGAATGCACTAAATGAGTGTAAGAATGAGGTATCGGGTTCAAGTCCCGAAAACTAACATTCTCCCACCACTACTTACATTGCTTATCAAAAAAAGACATGTATAGTACTTCAAAGTCTGAAAATGGATAGTTAAAAATATTATTTTATAATTTTAAACATTCTAAAAGTTTTCCATATTAGTCTATTAGATAGATATATTTTTACATATATGTGCTGTAAGTAGATAATGTAAAATCTATATGTTTGGATCTCAGCTCAATGATTGAATTCATGACCAAACCAGTTCATAAAACATTAATGGTTTGAAGGATAAAATCATGCATGCTATACATTCTAGCTCTCGTGTTAAGCACAGCTTAAAAAGGGAAAAGAAATGAAGATACAAAAGAAGAAGAAGAAGAAAGAAGATTAAAGGTCATCACATTGACCTGAAAAAGAAAATACTAAGTTCTTGATGGATATCACCCTCAGGATCAATCAAATGAAAAGATTCACATTCAGATGAACCACGAACTCTTTGAAAGTTAGCTCTAAGATACATAACTTGATGATGATCTTCTTCTCCTTCTACTTCTCCATTACACTTCATCACACCAGTTCCAACAACAACAGAACGCATCAAACTCAATAATTCAACATCAGTATTCGAAGGTCTACGCTTAATAGCATACCCAACTTTCTTCCCATTACAATACATAGTCCACAAAGTTGTTGACAAAAGGGTACCGCCATTGTTACTCTCCAACGCGATTCTTAACGTTCCTCCTCTCATTTCCCTTGCTAAAATGCTTGTTGGAACTGCTAGTTCAAGTAGGAGAATTGGGTTGGTGGAATTTGTATTTGATTGAATGCAAAAACTTACCTTTCCTTTTCTGTATCCAAATATTGTGCCTGTGATTGTTGTGGATATTCTTGGTGGATAAGAATATAAATAGTTTAAGTTTTGGAGAATTATTTTGTTTGATATTGTTGCATCTTGTTGATCATCTTCAATAATGGTGGTTTTGGTGCAGTTGCAGGTGGGGATAAGTAGTTGAATGAGAGAACGTAGTAGTCTCCATGATCGAACTTGTTTATGGCAGTCCACTGTAGTAACACTAGTTGCCATTTTGTTGTTAGCTTATTATGATTTAGGGTTTGTTTAAATAGTGTAATAAATATAGAGAAATGCATATATGAGCAAAATAAACAAATAAAAAGTATAGGATATAGTATAATAAAATAAAATTGTTGGTAAAAAAAAATTGAGTTATGGTTGTTTTTTGACACCTCATAATTTTCAACACGTGTAAAGCCGGTTTGTTTGGTTCTCCCATCCCAACAGAGTTTTTGCCATATCCAAGATTCGAATTCGGGAGTTTGGGGTGGGATCCGAGCCCAGTTACCACTCGGACCAACCCTTGTTCGTATATAAAATGTGTCCTTATTATTTAAGAAGTTTACCAAAATAATTAAATAAATAATTTAAGTGGTATAAATGATAAAAAAATTTCTCCTTTCTTGTGTGTCGTTTTTCTTTTTCTTTTTTTTGTTGGGTTTTAATATTTAACGCACGGTTGACTTCATATACGCTTGTTCAAAAGAAATCCACAAATTTATGGATCAAAAAGGTAAGTGTCTATTTGTTTGAAGTTAGCCAATCAGGCTCAATATTTTTGGGATGCCAACTAAAATGTTCAATTAATATATATATATATATATATATATATATATATATATATATATATATATATATATATATATATATATATATATAATGAAACCCCGTCTCCAGATTCTGCAACAACTCATGCACACACTTTAAGTGAAATACCTTTGCTTTTTCTCATTTCCCTTATTTATACTTAGAGATTTCTTTTCGTTTGTGGAACCTGGAGCATCATGCTGAAAATATATTATTAATGTGCAAATTAAATAATTAGCATATCTTATTGTATTGGGATAAATATTTCCGTACAGCCATATACAACCCAACAATTCACCATCATTAATTCAATCATTAGGCCATTAGATTTTAGACCATAAAACTCCAAATTCATATACAACTGTTCAACTATATTAATACTAGGTACTATACACACGCACGAGCATCTTTTTATGCTTCTTTTTTCTCAATGATATAATTGATAAGACATGCTTCGCCAAAATAAAAAAGAGAACAAATAATATGCATGTCGGGCTTAAAATTATAGCAGGCCCACAAAATAGCACTGAATAATAATTTCATATTAATTTTGTATAAAACCATGTGGGACGAACTTCAGGGGCAAAGCGTGTTGTGTGGATATCTTTTAGCTTTCTAGCCTGGTTGCTCCACTCATGTCCTCCCCTTTCCTTGAGCATAGATGTCTGTTTCTGGAGAATGACACATGTGAATGCTAGTTTCTTTTTTATATTTCCATTCTTTTTTAGGTAGGGATATTTTCATGTTCTTTTTTATAGTCCCCGTACGAACGTAGCTCACTCAGTTGAGTGAAAGAGATTGTTGGTGGAAAAACATCTACTTGTGATCCGTAAGTGGAGCGGGATTCATGTTTCGATTGCGTCACAAATTAACTGTCCCACTTTGGTATTAAGAAAAAGTTGATTTTTTTTTTATCAGTAGAAAAGTTGAAAATGAAATAGAGAGAAGAACAATTTTACTTTGGTAAAAAAAAAAGAACAATTTTACAAAATTAACTTTATTGATAACTAGTAGGATACCCGTGCATATACACGGGTGCTGTCGTATTCTTTTTATGAATGGACTTAAACAGTATTTAAATAGTATATGAACATTACTCCGTGAAAATAAAGACAAATTTAAAGTAGATAAAAAATGAGTTTCAAATAAAAAATAGATAAATATTAAAAACTAAAAATGCAAAAGTATCATTTAAAAACAATATGTGCATTTATCCCGTGTTTTTTCTATATCAGTGCAGTGTTTTTATATATCAGTGTTGTTATCCCGTGTTTTTTTATATATCAGTGCAGACGTGCAGCTATCCCGTGTTTTTACATATATCATTGCAGTTATCCCCCTATTATTTTATATATTAGTGCAGTTATCCCGTGTTTTTTTATGTATCAGTGCAGTTATCTCATAGTTTCAATCGATTATTTTAACTGATTAGTAGATTATAGTAGATAGAAAAAGTTAGATAGTAGATTATCAATAAGAAATATTTGTTTTAAATATTAATTAATAGTTTAAATAGTCATTAAGTCTTCTTGTTTTTTAGATAGTAAGTTTGTAGTAGTAGTAGTAGTAGTCTTCAAAAATTGTAATTATCAATGACAAATATTAATCCTGTGTTTTTTTATATATCAGTGCAGTTATCCCGTGTTTTTTTATATATCATTATAGTTATCTCGTAGTTTCAATAGATTATTTTAGTTAATTAGTAGATAGTAAAAGATAGATAGAAGATTATCAATAAGATTTCCAAAAAGGTGATAGTTTTTTGTTTTTATTTTTTAGTGTGACTCTTTTACATTTTTATAGGTGATTTTAGTAAATTAGTGTTTGTATAAATTTAGAAATTTAGTTAAAAAAACTAATGTGTAGTGATAAGAGAAAGAGAAGAATTGTTTATGGGAAAAATAAAAGTAAAGTAAAAAGAAGAAAGGAAGAAAGAGAGTGTAAGAGAGAAGTGAAAATGAGAAAAGAGAGTGTAAGAAGAAATAGAGAAAAAAAGAAGAAAGAGAGTGTAAAAAGAAAAAGAAAGAAAGAGAGGATAATAACATTTTTACTCTTAAATTAGATATGTGTGTTGTTAATAAGATATCCAAATTGGTAATTTTATAAGAGGTTTGTTTGTATAAATAGATATTAGATTAGATTAGATTAGACAACCTTATTGATAATTGGTGTATTCATCACTATTATAAATGCAAAGTAAATGATAATGACTTGGGAGTGATGGACATATAATATTAATTAGAGAGTAAATATTAAATGCAAAGTAAATGATAATGACTTCCGCTATTGTTGTGATTTCGGGACTTTCTAATAGTGTTCATATATGAAGTGCCGGTACTCACCACCACTGTGCTGGATTTCTCGACGCGGTGACTTCTTTATCTTATGCTGAGTGTATTCTCCTCTTATATATATTCTCCGATCATATTAGTCTTTGGTTTCAATTTCTGATTCTCAACAACATCACTAATATTACTAGGTTTCTAGGCTACTTGAGATAATATAGAGTTCAACTATATTTGTTTTTATTACTTCCTTTACTCCTATAAGTGAATATACTGATAATGTTGCCTCTTTTAAAAACTACAGAAGGAAATAAGGGAAAGATACTTTATCTCAGTGAATGATATGTGGATTGAGAAGGCATTGGCAATTATGACTTTTTCTCCATCTTTACTTGGTGAGTCTATTTCTTCAACTTAAGTTTCAGATTGAGTGAATTTTACTAGATCTTTTGAGAAACTCTCATTCTTGATTCTTTCCCACTCCAACTACCGGGTTTGTTATTGTCAAGAACTGATTCTCAATTGTGTTTAACTCTTAATTTATGTTGGCATTAGATTATGTGTTCATCAAAAGGGTAAGCCAATGGTCCTATGATTTTGTTACTGTTGATAATCTTAATAAAGCTGCTATTATTTTTACTAACCTTTTATTTCTTATCATTTTGTGTGCTTTATATTGTTCTTTATTATGTTTTCCTGTCATTGTTATTTTTTCTTCTTTTGTTAGCTAGAGCAGTGCTCAGAAACCCAAAGAAATTGCTTTTAAAGATGAGGTCATTAGTGCTCTGAATGCTGAATGATTGTCCAACTGGCATACATGATGTATATATAATACTATCTATATACAGTATGTACAATATCCCCTTTATGTGTATCATTAGTCTCTTTGTGCCTTTATACTTTTAAAATTAATGTTATTACTTTTAGTCAATGTTTTGTGCTTCCAGGTTCATTAGTTGAAAACTCGGTACGCTACTTTAAACTAAGGTGATGATTAAAAGCTAATGATCTTTCGATTAGAGAATAATATACTTAAACCTTTGACATCAATTAAACCACATGTATCTATTGTTACATCTAATGTTCACATATCATTTTGTTACTATGTTCAATTGTTTTATGTTTTGTCTGGTGTGCTAAAGTTGTTCTCTCTCACTTTGAAATGGAAATCACTTGGTGGATCTTTTGCATAGGACTAATTTCACCTTGAATTTTTGCATATATGCAAGAGCAAATTCCAATTCAATGTATAAGTTGGTAGTAAATTTAACGTATTAACAATATCTTAAGTTGGAAATTCATTTTTACCTTTAGTTATTCTTCCCATTCCATGCGTGATAGAAAATTCAATTTAAGGTGAGTTCGAAATTCAGTTTATCAAGTAATCTCTTTCATTATTTCCTATCTACTTGATAAACCTTTCCAACTATTTTCAGAACTAGGTTTGTTCTCTCTCCAAAATCTTCAGAAGCAAAAAAAAAAGTAGAATTTTAGATATTTAATTTGTTTCTCTACTCTTGATCAAAACTCACAGGTATAAAAACTTAATCTTTTTTTACTTCTCATTCTCTAAATTATAAATTTTTGTAGTATCCTTCCAAGAAAATAAAACAACATTGACCTTCAATGAAAGATGATGATTTTTAAACTGCAAACAAACAAGTGCTATAAATGGATGGGTATTTATTATTGGTATTCAAATATTTTGATAATTGGTATGTCATAAAGATCTTTATTCCATAATATTTGCAGGTTCGATATCTGATAGTAAAACTAAATGAAATTCTTTCCCATGATTCCATAAATTTAGATGGGAATGGAAGAAGAAACTTAATGACACTTCAGTAATTTTTTTTTTTAAGTTTTCATCTTGATAAAGTTTTCATTGTGCAATAATCGTTGTCATTTTGGTTGCTCCAAGAATCTTATATCTTTTTATTCGCACCGAGGGACTCATCTATTTGGCTATCATACTCCAATAGTCGACATGCTTGCTTCTGTTTATTTTTATTTGGATCATTACTTCTTCGGTTGTCATCAAGAGTGACCATTTTGAATAGTAGTCTTATTCGGTAGATTTGTATAATTGTCCACCTTTGATTATTTTTTATAATATATCTTGCACTTTGCATTTTTAAGTTGAACTAATTAGTTCATCTTGAATGTTGCATTTGGCCTGATTAGTTTTTTATATTGGTGTGTAGTTTGGTTTGTTGAACATTTAAGTATAAGTGAGGAAGTCGCACTACGTGTAAACAAAGGGAAGAAGTTCTCCCCCCTCATTTCGAGTCCTTCATTTTTCGCAAAAGTTATGTGAACGGTATCTAATAGAAAAGAAGAATTTAATTGAACTAAAATTTGGGGGAATGGGAAAAAAGATCATTTTGTAGTTCCCAGTCCAACTCCCAATTTTAAGATGCCTGGGCTATTACAAGTGGCTTTCAACTCACAATCCAGCTCAAAATGCTTTGAACTCACATTCTTGAAAGGCAGGATGGCTCCAAGGATGAGAAATATTACTACAATTGTGAGAAAAGCACCCACTCACTTGCAAATTGTTCCCATCTTCTCCAACAATATTTTCATAATGTGTTATTTTTAAAATGTTCTCCATGATGTTTAATGTGTTTAGATTTAGATTATAGGTCAGACTTAGAGGTAAAATAATGATAGAACTTTGTGAAACCCGAAGTTTATGAAGTATCCTATACGTCTTTATTGAAATCTATGAGTTTTTTTTAAATTGTTTCATTGGCCATGCAGGAAGGATAAAGGACCTTCAATGAAATTGACTTCTGTGTTTTGTTGGTCACAAACATGTCATTGTGGGGTCGAATGTGTTTTGTGGATTTTGTCACACACAACACTATTTAATTGTTCAATACTATGTTTCTTCTTTATGTTTTATGTGCGGAAACTGATGTTGTATTTGTTGGTTGCATGTAGGTGAAAGATTCACATTAGAATATCGTTTGCTTAACAGCTTGCCAAAATGGAAGATCACATTAGATGCATCTATCTTATCCAGTTTGCATTTTTTTATTTTCTGAATTTTTGTAAATAGTTGAATACATTTTTTTGCATCTAAAACTTCTACAAGTTACAATTACAATGGTGTTAATACTTTATCCAATGCAATATACTTATGTTTGTTTTTTCCCCAAAAATTACATTATTTAAACACCAATCTGAGATTATGTATGGTATGTATAAACATTAATAACATATAGAATTACTCGTTTTTTTATTACAACCCTAACAACTAACCATATTAATTGATTTTAAAATCAATTTACATATCATATTTTACCAATTTACATATAACCAATATTACATTTTTCATCCTTCAATTATATTTGTTTTCTTCAGAAATTTAATTTAATTTCATAATTTAAAACGAAATTGTTTCCCGTGCATCGCAGGGGTCACATACTAGTTGAAGAACATTTTCTCATGCTTCTAATATATCAAATCACTACAATTAATGTCGTATACATTGATTTCATTCTCTAAAGCATATAATTATGTCTTCAAATTTCCTTATTTGATTCGCACACATGTCCATTTGAATTCTATTATTTATAGGTCTAGTGGCTCCCAAAAGCTCTCCTTTTTAGCTGATGTATCTGACTCTCTGTTGCTCTCCTCTCTAGAGTGAGAAGCTTGCCCTAATTGGTTTCTCTTTTGTCTTGCATATCGTTGTCGTTGATTGTTTGGTTTCATGGCTGCTCATGACATGGAAAGATTAACACTAGAAAACGAGGAAACAGACATGGTGGTGCAACCTGAGGAAGGTGATGAGGGAGGGGACAACATCAAACTGTGCTTGGTAGGTCGATTCCTCACTGATCGACCTATTAGAGTACATATCATGAGGGATAAAATGGCTGGAGTGTGGCGACCGTTGGGAGGAGTAGCAAGTCGTGAGGTGGAGCCTGGACTCTTTCTTTTTCAGTTCTTTCATCAAGTGGATATTCAAAGAGTTCTCAAGGGTGGTCGGTGGTCTTTTGACAAGCATCTATTGATCTTGAGCACGATTCAAGAAGGAATCATGCCTAATCAGATGCCTTTTTTTGCTGTTCTGTTTTGCGTTCAGGTGCACAATCTACCTCCAGGATTTATGTCCGAAGCTGTCGATAGAAGTATTGCTAGCTGTTTGGGAGAGTTGTTGGAGTATGATTCGAAGAACTCCTCTGGGTTTTGGAGATCGTTTATGCGCTTACGTATTCTTCTTGATGTCAGGAAACCTCTTTTGCGGTCTAAGAAGGTTCGTAAGGCCAGCAGGGCTCCGGTGGTTGTCACTCTTAAGTTCGAGAGGTTAGGCTCCTTTTGTTACCTCTGTGGCCAGCTAGGGCATAATGATGACCTCTGTCCTTTACTGTTGACGCTGTTAAACGATAATGGAGAGCGCGGCTGGGGTCCTGAATTGCGTGCAGAGTTACGTCCAAACACCAGTCTTGGCGGCACTCATTGGTTGAGGGGCGACGGGGCAGTGAGTGGCTCAAATCCAGATCGCGATTTGTGCCGCAATCAATGGGAAAACTCGGTTCCTAATTTTGCTGTAACTGATCCGTTAGGTGGGGAGGTGAATCCGCAGATTTCACAGCATACTATATCATCTTTTAAAGACCCTACTGGCCTATTTCAACGCTCCACCATTAATTCTAGCAAGACCACGTGTGATGCCAACGTGGATAATAAATCTGTTGACCAACATATGGCTGACCACGAAAATGCGGCATGCGACGTCAATGAGGTGGACAAAAAATGCTGCAGAAACGAAGGAATAGAAATTACTGAAGGTCCAATTAGTAACAACAGTACAATTGCAACAAGCTCCACTGATTCTTTGTATGAGCCTTTTTTAACGGTAGGTCCTGGCAAGCAGGCCTGCTAGGAGCCATGAGTATCCTAAGTTGGAACTGCTGGGGCCTGGGAAACCCGAATGCAGTTTCGTCACTTCGTGATCTCGTCCGGATGTTGTCTTTTTATCTGAAACTTTGGTACAAGCTAGTAAGATTGAGGCTATTTGAGTTCGATTGGGGTATGACTCGTCTTTTGCTATTAGTAGTAGAGGCCGTAGTGGTGGTTTGGCGGTTCTTTGGAAGCAACCTTTTGATTGTCACATAATTAACTATTCTTAGAACTTTATTAATATGCGTGTTTGTGAACCTGACAATCCTGATTGGAGACTTACTTGTTTTTACGGATATCCATAAAGTGGTAGGAGGAGAGATTCTTGGAATTTGTTGCGAACTCTTGCTATGGATAATTCTCTACCTTGGTGTATTATTGGAGATTTTAATGATCTCTTGTCCGATGATGATAAGAGGGGTCGTGTGGACCACCCGCTTTGGAAAATTTGTGGTTTTCGTGAAGCAATTTCAGATTGTCAGCTTGTGGATCTTCCTCTCGAGGGGTATCAATTCACATGGTGAATCGAGGGCGGGGGACTGATGATTTCAAAGAAGAGAGACTTGATAGAGCTATGGCTACGCAAATTTGGAAGGATACTTTCCCTAATTGTCGCTTATGCAACACTGTTGTGGATCGGTCCGACCATTCTCCCATAGTTCTTCTTCTATATGAGCGGGGCCGTAGACGTCGAGGAAGAGCGTTCAAATTTGAGAATGCTTGGTTAGAGGAGGACGCCCTTGAGGAGGTTGTGGAGAAAGGTTGGGGTTTAGGAGCGGGTCTTGACGTATTAAATAGATTGAAATTGTATACGAAATAAATGAATGTTTGGGGTAAATCTCTCTGTATGCGATACCATAGTGATATTGATCGGTGTCGTCAAGAGCTTGAAACCCTTCGTGAAGAGAATTCTAATGAGGCAGCCTCTCGTTATAAAGAAGTTCAGCAGAAACTTACTCAGTTGTTGGCTTAGGAGGAATCTTTTTGGAAACAACGATAAGTCTTATGGTTGCGGGAGGGGGATTCCAACTCTCGTTTTTTCATGCAGTGGCTTCAGCTAGAAAACACCACAATGAGATCAAATGTCTACCTAGGGAAGATGATACTCATGCTACTTCGCAGGAGGACCTAGTTGCAACAGCTAAGAGTTATTTTGATGATCTATTTAAATATCAGGCCACTAATTTTAAACCTATTTTGGATGTGATGCCAACAATGATTACTAGGGAGGATAATGATATTCTAGTGCAGCCGTTTACCATGGAGGAATTCTCTTGTGCACTGGCTGAGATGCACAAAGATAAAGCCCCTGGGCCTGACGGTTTGAATCCGAGTTTCTATAAGCGTTTTTGGCACCTGTGCGGCGATGAAGTGTTCCATGCAAGTCAGACTTGGCTGGATCAAGGGTATTTTCCTTCTCATCTAAATGATACTAATGTTATTTTGATTCCCAAAAAACAAAATCTCACTTCCATGAAAGATTTGCGCGCCATTTTTCTTTGTAATGTTGTTTACAAAATTATGTCTAAAGTACTTGCCAACAGATTGAAACCTTTGCTTTCATAATGCATATCTCCTGAGCAGTCTGCTTTTGTTGAATATCGCTCTATTCTTGATAATGCTATATGGTTGCTATTGAAACTATTCACCACATGAAATGTAAGGTTAGCGGCAAGGAAGGGGAGGTTGTTTTTAAAATAGATATTAGCAAAGCTTATGATAGTGTGAGTTGGGAATACTTGCGGGCGGTCTTTTTAAAGATGGGTTTTCATGATAAATGGGTGCAGTGGATGATGTTGTGTTTAGAAATGGTGAATTATCAAATTATTGTGAATGATGGTAGTGTCGGGTCATGAAACCGGGGAGAGGTCTTAGGCATGGAGACCCTTTATCCCCTTACCTTTTCATCATTGTTGCGGAGGGTCTCACCAGACTTATTAAAAGCGCAGAGGGCAGGGGTGATTTGCATGGAATTAAAGTGTGTTGGGGAGCTCCACTCCTTACACACTTGTTATTTGATGACGATTGTTTTTTGTTTTTCAGGGCTAATGAAAATGAAAGCAGGTTGATGAAAGACATTCTTGCAACCTATGAGCAGGCATCAGGACAAGCTATCAACCTCCATAAATCCAAAATATTCTTCAGCAAGTACACTTCTCCTGATAAGTGTCAATTGCTGTCTAATTTACTAGGTGTCTCAGAGAGCTTAGGGACCAGTAAATATTTGGGCCTTCCGTCTATGGTGGGGAGAAAGAAGAAGGCTATTTTTAATTATCTCTGAGATAGAATATGGAACAAAATTCAAAGTTGGTCAGGCAAGCATCTTTCAAAGGAAGGTAGAGAGGTCCTTGTCAACCCCGTGGCCCAATCTATCCCAACCTATTGTATGAGCACTTTTCTCATCCCTACGTCCCTAGGGGAGGAAATGGAGCGTGTGGTTAATTCGTTTTGGTGGGGTACAAAGGTCAGGGTAGAGGCATCAACTGGTTAAGTTGGGATAAGTTATCTATGTGCAAAGAACATGGAGGTATGGGTTTTCGTCACTTTCACATCTTCAACTTGCCAATGCCAGGGAAGCAAGGTTGGGAAATTCTTACCAACCCGGATACTATAATAATTCGAGTTTTCAAAGCTAAATATTTCCCAAGAGGGGACTTTCTGGGGGCTTCTATTGGCCACAACCCAAGCTTCGTTTGGCATAGTATCTGTGCTTCACGGGTAATTATCAAGAGTGGTCTGAGATGGCGGTTAGGTGATGGTTCTAAAATCAAAATTTGGGATGATCCTTGGCTCCGTAACTCGGTCAATGCATATGTTTCAACTCCCAAACCTCCGGACTCGAACCTATGTTATGTATCTGATCTTGTTCAATCAAACAATGCTTGGAATGCTACACTTATAATTCTACATTCTCTGCTACTGAATCCCAGATTATATTGAATATGCCTAGAGATATTTCACTTGTAGGTTGATGAGATGATATGGGATTTAAGTAGGAGTGGCACTTACTCCGTTAAATCCGCGTATTACCATGCCATGGAGAACTTAATTAGTGGAATCGTCCCATTTGCGCGTAGAGGGTGATTGGAAGGCTATTTGGTCCATCAAAGTTCCTAATAAGCTGAAACTTCTGATTTGGAGAATTGCTCAGGGGTGCCTTCCAACGCGTGCAAGGCTGCAACGTAAAGGAGTGCAGTGCACAGATTCTTGTCCTATGTGTAATGAGGCTCCAGAGAATGAATGGCATTTGTTTTTTGGATGTAGCAGGGCACAACAGGTTTATGGAATCGAATCAGTGCCGAATTCGAAGTAGCCGAAGGTGCATCATAGTTAATTTTTCAGCTGCTGAATTTACTGGATCAGAATTCTAAATCTGATTTTGCTGCTGTGATTTGGTGTTTATGGCGAAGGTCGAATGACTTGGTGTGGAACTCTACCGAGAAACCTATTAATTTGGCGCTTCACGACGCGAGAATGGTGGTCCACGAGTGACTGCAATACCACAGACAGCAGCTGTTTCGCAGCGAACAGCAGCTGCATCACAGTGGGCAGCAACAGCAGGCTCACGGCAGCAGACTCACGGACAGCAGGTGCAGCAAGGAAGATCTGATACGGTTGTGCAGCAGTGGCGTAAACCAGCGCAGGAACGATTAAAGTGCAACATTGACGGTGCTTTTTTTCAGCAAGAGGCACGCGTTGGTGTTGGTATTTGTTTACGGGACCATCTTGGCTCGTTTGTTTCAGCAAGGACTGAATTGCTGAATGGTTTTTGTCCCCCCCCCCCCTCAGAAATTGAAGCGTTTGGTTTGTTGGATACAACAGCTGGGCAGGGCCGGCCCAACACTTATGGAGGCTTAAAGCGAGCTCCAAAATGAGGCCATGTGAGATAACAAAATAATGTGACCTTCTAATATTCAATTCAATATAATTTGAACTATATTTTTTTGGGTTTGAGTAAAAAAAATTATTGGACATTATAATAGCAACAAAATAATGCACACAAGTGCAAAAAGTTCAAGCACAAATAAAAATATTATTTGAATACCTTAAATGAATAATTTAAGTAGGGTAAAAATAAATAGATATATAATTTAAGTCGGATAAACATAAGTAAATAATTTAAGATATTTTATTTAGTCCAAAGACCGTTTTATTGAGTTGAAAGTGAGGTTAAAGAAATTGCAACAACAATGCATTGTACGTGATCTACTGATCTTACATAGTTAGGCCATGATTTAAAATTGATTAAGACATATGTGTAAAAGTGGGAAAACAAGAATGAACTGGGCTTACTTTAAAAAAAGAATTGGGCAAGTTAAAAAAGCAACTAAATGATGAATGCTATAAAAGTGGGAAAAGAAGAACTAATGGTTAGGGTTTTGGTAAGGTTTTCTCTCCGGCAACCGTGGGAGTTCTCTCTGCTTGTGAGAGGTTCAGCTTTCTTCTCATTTTTTTCATCGTAACACTGAATACGTGACTGTGTTCTGGTTTTTATGGGTCGCTTGGCTTTGGTAGAGGATGAGGAGTTGGAGATGGGAGGTGAGGATATGGTGGACATGGAAGATGCTCATCCTTTGTGCGGCTCGTTGGTAGGTTTCTCACAGATAGATCTATGAGGAAGGGGTGTACGTTTTTGTGGGATAGAGCAAGTGGATGCAATGGAAGATGCTTTTGTGGTGGACCCGGACGTAAAAGGCAAAGGGCTGAGTTGACTCAGCAACTTGATACACAAATGGTGATTGATGTTAACAATTTAGGGGTGGACAAAAAATCCAAACCGACCGCATCCGAACAACCGGGCGGCAAAATACAGCATTCGGGTATATTTAATCGGGTAGGCGGGTTGTCGGTTTTCAAAATCAGTTTCAAGTGGACAATAATGATCAGTTTCGGTTCTGATAAATAGAACTCATTAATGACTGTAACCGATCGATAAAGAGGTGAAGTTCTAAATTTACGAACAAATTCAAAGTATAGTAACCGGGTGACTGTCATTAATGGGTAGCTATAGACAATACAAGCTAGTAGCTATAGGCTAGACCTGTATTCTATTTGAGTAGCAGGACTAGACTACACTAGGACTGATCTTATGCACTATTTTTATTTATTTATGTAAATTTATAAAATTGAAATAACTTGGCTTGTTGATATTGCAACGTGTTTTCTTCCTAATCCTTCCTTACATAGCTAACTCATTTCTCTTTCTCTATGTGTCACTTCCAATCCAGAACTCCATACCATCTCCTTCAGATCTTTCTTCCCAAATCCTTCTAATCTTGAGTTTTTTTTTTTGATAAGCAAGGTTAGTGGGGGTGGGGAAATGTTAGTTTCCGGGGTTTGAGCCCGGGACCTCCTTCTTGCACTCATTTTGTGCACTCCTTCGACATCTCTTAGCTCGCCAATTGAGCTACCTACTCATTTGGTGCACTCTAATCTTGAGTTTTATTTTCACCTTCAACATCTCCAACAAATATTCCACTTTACTTTCTTCTTTTTTTTCTCTGTAACATGCTACCAAGAAGATGCAAGTAGTCACCATTACAAGTACTGGTTTCATTTTCACTACAACTAGTGTCGGTCACCAGTGAGAAGAAACTCTATCTTCCCATGCCATGCCACGAAAGTTACCTTCAACCACCTCATCGCTCTCACCCAATCTTTCCTTTTCAGTCACTCCATCGATGAGCCCCAACTTCATCCTCCTCTCTTGAGTCTCTTCCATAATGAAGCAACTAGTCTCTTCCAAGTTCCAACTCTTCCCTTGCTTCTGCACCTACAAACCGAAGAAACCCATCCGCCTAAACCGCAAACCCGTTGAAACCGAAATCATCCAAACCGAAGGAAGAAATTGTCGAAATTTGGCCTCACATTTACAATCACGGTTTTGGCCGAATTGGGCTTATTGAGCCCGAATCCAGCTAACCCGCCCGTTTGTCCAGCCCTAGTTAACATGGTTCCACAACAATTAGAGGGGATTCATGCAACATCCGATAGAACAGTTACCAAATCTTCGGAAGTGAATTTTTTAGGGGCAGGTCGCAAGCAGGCCTGCCAGGAGCAATGAGCTTCGTTAGTTGGAACTGTCAGGACCTGGGCAACTCTCTGGCAGTTCCCTCTATTCGTGACCTCGTTCGGGCGTACCAACCGGACGTTCTTTTTCTTTGTGAGACGTTGGTGCATGCTAATAAAATTGAAAAGTTACGGGTTCGTCTTGGTTTTGATGCTGCGTTTGCTGTTGATAGAGTGGGTAGAAGTGGTGGTCTTGCGTTACTTTGGAAACATCCGTTTGTCTGTCAGGTAATTTCTTACTCAATGAACTTTATTAATGTTGAGGTTTCTCAAGTTGGTGAGGAAAGCTGGCGCTTTACTGGCTTCTATGGTTATCCGGAAAGTGGGAGACGTAGGGATTCTTGGGATTTATTGAGAACCTTAGCTCGTGATAATGATCTACCTTGGTGCATTATAGGGGACTTTAATGATATTCTCTCAAACGAAGATAAAAAAGGTAGATGTGATCGTCAATCGTGGCTCATTAGAGGATTCCAAGAGGCGGTTCATGATAGTAATTTGCATGATATCCCTATGGAGGGGTATCAATTCACTTGGACCAAAAGTCTAGGAACTCCGGATAGTAAGGAAGTGAGGCTGGATAGGGAACTTGCTACTCAGAATTGGCTGGATTTATTCCCTACACATCGATTTAGTAATGGTCTCTCTGATAAGTGTGATCACTCTCCAATCTGGTTACAGCTACGTGATGCGAATAGGAGAAATTGTAGAAGGCAGTTTCACTTTGAGAATGTGTGGTTAGATGAAGTTGAGTTGTCTACTATTGTGGAGGGGAGTTGGGGGAGTAGTGAAGGCTTGGATTTCATGACAAAAATTAAAAATTGTACTGAAGCAGTAGATGTTTGGGGAAGGAGGCTAAGGAGAAGGTATGGGGATGATATTAATAATTGTAGGAAAGTTATTGAGACACTCCAAGGTCAAAATACAGAAGGGGCAGTGCATGTGTTGATTGAAACAAAAGCTAAATTGAGTGCACTTTTGGCTCAAGAAGACACCTTTTGGAAGCAAAGAGCTAAGGTATTTTAGCTCAAAGATGGTGACACAAATTCCAATTTTTTTCATGCAATGGCAAGCGCTAGGAAAAGAAGAAATCATATTAACAAATTAATCCAAGAGGATGGCGTTGAGGTTAGTGAACAAAGAAACTTGGAAGAGGTGGCTCTGAGATACTTCCAGGACTTGTTTCATGGTGGTAGTGGAGATTATGATGCCATCCTTGATCACGTGAATGCATGCATCTTGCAAGAAGATAATGACTTCTTACTGCAGCCACTTAAAATCGAGGAGTTCAAGCAGGCTTTGTTCCAAATGTACTCTGACAAGGCTCCTGGACCGGATGGTTTGAACCCAGCTTTCTTTAAGAAATTTTGGAACCTTTGTGGAGTGGAGTTGTTTAACACTAGTAGAGCATAGCTTGACATAGGTGAGTTCCCACCCCACCTTAATGATGCTAATATTGTTCTTATTCCTAAGGTAGAGAATCCCACTTCTATGAAAGACCTTATACCGATATCACTATGCAATGTCATTTATAAAATTGTTTCTAAGGTGCTAGCTAATCGTATGAAGCCTCTTTTGTCGAAATGTATATCTTTGGAGCAGTCAGCTTTTGTTGAGCATCGGTCTATTCTTGATAATGTGTTGGTGGCTATTGAAACCTTACATCACATGAAATGTAAGACTAGTGGGCGGATTGGGGAGATTGCTTTGAAAATTGACATTAGTAAGGCTTATGATAGGGTCGAATGGGAGTTCTTGCGGGGGATGATGCGTAAGTTGGGTTTTGACAATAAATGGATTCAGTGGATGTCTATGTGCCTAGAAACAGTCAATTATTCAGTGATGATAAATGGGGAACGCACCAGGGCCTATCACACCGGAGAGAGGACTAAGGCAAGGGGAACCACTGTCTCCTTACCTTTTTATTATTTGTGCGGAGGGCCTTACCACCTTACTCAAGAGCAAAATCTAGAGGAGATATTCATGGCATCAAGGTGTGTAGAGGGGAACCATCCCTCTCACATCTCCTTTTTGTCGACGACTGTTTTCTCTTTTGTAAGGGCCACTGATGGTGAAAGCAGGCAACTTAAGGATATTTTAAATACATATGTGAGAGCTTTTGGACAAGCTATCAACATGCAGAAGTCAGAGATCTTCTTTAGTAGGAACACTAGTCAAGACTTGAGACAACAAATTTCATCTACTCTGGGTGTTTCAAAATGTCTTGGCACGAGCAAGTATCTTGGTCTCCCATCTATGATTGGAAGAAACAAAAAACAGTTGTTTAGTTTTCTTCGGGATAGAGTATGGAAGCGTATTCAACATTGGTTGGGCAAACATCTTTCTAAAGCTGGTAGGGAAGTTCTTATAAAATCTGTGGCACGGTATCCCTACTTACTGTAGGAGCACTTTCATGCTTCCAACCACTTTAGGGGAGGAGCTTGAACGTATGCTTAATTCCTTTTGGTGGGGTACAAACAATACCAATCGTAGGGGTATTCACTGGTTGAGTTGGGAAAAGCTGACGATGAGGAAAGAATATGGAGGAATGGGTTTTCGGCACTTCTATGGTTTCAACTTGGCAATGCTAGGGAAGCAGGCTTGGCATATTGCTACCAACAGAGATAGGGCACTTCTATGGTTTGTTTGGCGTAGTATCTACTCTTCCCGGGTGGTGGTTAATTTGGGATCAAGGTGGCGGATAGGGGATGGTAAGAGTATTTCTATTTGGAGGGATCCATGGTTTAAAAATAAAAAAGAGGCTTTTGTTAAATTCACTATTGTTCCAGGGACTGAACATTGGCGTGTTTCTGAGTTTATAGACCAAGATTTGGGTTGTTGGAATATTGGGCTTGTACAACAAATGTTTGAGGCCAACGAAGCTGCTCATATTCTCAAAACACCACTGTTTGACCGTGACAGTGGTGATAAGCTTTTGTGGTGGAGAAGCAGATCTGGTTCTTATACTGTGAGGTCGGTGTACTACGGGATTATGGAGGATCTGATCGACAATAATCATCTCAAGAAAGAGGGAGATTGGATGAAACTATGGAAGATGAAAATACCCCAAAAAAATCAAGCTTCTTCTTTGGCGAGCTGAAAGGGGATGCCTCCCCGTGAGAAGAAATCTTAGAGTGAAGAGGGTGGATTGCATCGAGGGTTGTCCGTTCTGTGTGGATGAAGCGGAAACTGAGTGGCATTTGCTTTTCGTTTGCAACAGGGCTCGCGCTATCTGGGTTGAGAGTAGAATTTGGAGTGAAGTCCAACAATCACTGTCTAGTGTTGTTTCGTTCCAGGGAAGCATTTTTACTGTTTTAAATCATCTCTCTAAATTTAATTGTAGAATCTTTGCAATGATGGTTTGGGCAATTTGGAAGAATCAGAATGATAAAGTTTGGGAGAATATCACTTCATATCCGTTGGTAGTAGTGAGAAGAGCTATAGATTACCTTCGCGAGTGGGATGCAGCGAGATGTCGTCGAAGTGAGAATGAAGATGGAGTGCACGACATGAACAACGTTGTTTCCTCCTGGTCAAAACCGAACCCAGGCACTCTAAAATGCAATGTTGATGCTGCTATTTTCGCTGAGAACGGAAGGTATGGAATTGGGTTGTGTATTAGGGATGATAATGGATTGTTCATCAAAGCCAAAACAATGAATTTTACAGGTGTTCCCCTCCCTCAAGAGGCCGAAGCAATGGGGCTCAAACAAGCTATTATTTGGTTAGGTGAGCTTGGCTACATTTCAGTGACCATTGAGCTTGACTGTTTTCCAGTGGTGAATGGGATAAATGGAATTACCAATCTCCAACATAACGAATTTGGCTTACTTTTGTCCTCTTGTAAATCTCTTCTTTCTTTTAGACAAAGCTACAGGGTTAGCCATATTAGGAGGCAAGCAAATCTTGTTGCTCACTCCCTTAAAAGGGCGTCAAAATTTTTTGCTAGCTCCCAAGTTCATGATAATATCCCAAATTGTATTGAACCAATTATTTTGAATGAAATGCATTAAGAAGGTTCAAAAGAAAGAAAAAAGAATTAATGGTGTTACCTGATATATTCAGTGATCAAAACAAAGGGGCAAGAGAACTAAAATTAAAATAAGCAAAAATGCCCTCTTGAAGGATCGAACCTATGGCAAACTACAAGTAGGGATGGCAATGGGTACCCTATGGGCAGGGTACCATAGTGTTCGTCCCCAAGCCCGCGTTTGAAAAAAGTGCTCGTCCCCGAGCCCTAGCCCACGTGGGCACTAAAGTTGGTGCCCATCCCCGAGCCCTATGGGCACCTAAGTGCCCATGGGTACCCGCTACCCGCACTTTAACGATGTAAAGGTTGAAGACCTTCTGAATATACGTTGAACCCCAAGTGATCAACTATGGAAAGTGGATACTCATGGAGAATTATCATATTAGCAAGGACTTTTCTTGATTTCTCTGGATCAAAATGATAGTTACTCAAATAAGTAGATGACCCATCTGCCTTCTTTTGTTCTCTCAACAAGATTGATTGTCTTATATCCTTAAATGGTCTTCTGTTACAAGAAAAATAATGTCTACGCAAATGATTAGTTCCATCAGATTTTTTACCCACTAAAAGTTTGTTGCAGTAGTTACATACAGCTTTTTCTTCCCCCTTGATTGTTTTTCTCTAGAAGTGGTTCCAAACAATTGACACCCTTTTTCTCTTACCATTAATGGTCAACTCATCATCATCAGCATCAAGGTCAATTGGAGGAGTAAGATTTTCATCTTCTTCTAATGGGGATTCAATGGGGGAAGAATTAGGAGTACTGCCTGCAATATCAGTAGAAGATTGTGTGGGAGAAAAGCTAACTTCACATTCCTTTGAGGGAATCTTTCCAGTTGAATTTTCCATCTAGAATTTCTGCAATTTAATAAGAAGCATATATATTGTCATACTTAACCAAATAAAAAGTAGTCGAGAATGAGAAATGTGTGAACTCCAACATAAGTGTAATAATAAACAAAGAAATGTATACGAGGCTGTTTGCAAGCAGAGTTGCTATGAAGCTGTGAAGTAGAGCTGTAGAGGGTACGTACTAGAAGGAAGATGCACTCAAGGTTTACAAACTTATAGGCTATAGCTCCAACAGGAAGGCAAGAGGTTACGAAGGCAAGAGGTCGAGGGGTTCTTGAAAGGAAAGAAATAAATGAGTTTATGATTTTCAATATCTAGGGACTAGGGAAGGCAAGAGGTCGAGGGGCCTTGAAAATGAAAGGAATGAAATAAATGATTTTATGATTTTAGATCTAGGGACTAGGTTCAGAAGTTACTATATAAGAGAAGTAAAAATTATATATAGATATATATGCGGGCTGCGGGGCGGGCTGGGCACTAGGGTGCCTGTACCCGCGCGCATCCCCTGTGGAAAATTGCGGGTAAATGCCCAAGCCCGCGCCCAGGCCCAATGGGTGGGCTTTTTTGCTGCCCATTGCGGGTTTTTTTTTGCGGGTGCCCACTGGGCTTGGGTCCAATTGCCATCCCTAACTACAAGCAACAAATACATAGCTACCAAATGAGTTACGCCTTGATTATTTTATAGTTCGAAATTCTTTGGATGTTACATAAAAGAAAAATTTTGAGGCCCTTCATTTGATAAAAAAGGCTAAAGTGCTCTCGGGGTCCCTTATCTTTATTTAAAGTAACGAATTAGTCCTTTATGTTTTTTGTCCCGAATAAGTCCTTTATCTTTCAAATTTTTGACACATTAATCCTTTTTCGTTAACAGTGCTGATTTATGTGTCAAAAAAAAGGATTTATGTGTTAAAAATTTGAAACATAAAGGACTGATTTGAGACAGAAAAGGATTTATGTGTCAAAAATTTAAAACATAAAGGACTGATTTGGAACAAAAAAAAGATAAAGGACCCCGAGAGCACTTTAGCCGATAAAAAAATATGAGGCCCAAAGCCCTTGCTTTAGCAGCTTGAGCCTTGGGCCGTCCTTACAGCTGGGTATTCAAGTGGATTTCAAGCTAGATTGTAAACATGTAGTGGATGCCGTCAAGAACAAGCTCAAATTAGCAACGGAGTTTGGGGTGATTATTTCGAAGTGCCAAGACTTTTTTCATCAATTTAATAACTGTACTCTCGGTTTTATTCGACGACAAGCCAATTGTGTTGCTCATACTCTTGCTAGAGCGGCTCAACGTTTTGCTAGTCACCAAGTTCATGTTTTAATTCCTAATTGTATTGCTACTATTTTATTGAATGAAATGACTTAAGTTTATTTGCTTCAAAAAAAAATATATCAAATCACTATTTTAATAATTACTGTACATAGATACCAAAGAATTTACATCTTATCGGAACATTTTGGTTTATGAATATAGGTGTTTTTTAGTTTTAATTTTTTCGTTTGTGGAATTTGTATCTTGGTTTTAAATGAATATAGGTGTTTTTAATTCTCATTTCTCAAATTTACATCTCAATTTTTTTTAATTCTCAAATTTTCGTTCCGGGAAACGTCGGAACGATTTGGTTTGGAATGTCACTGAAAAACCAGTCAGGTTAGCTCTTCATGAAGCCAAATCCTTTGTTATGTCTTGGCAGTTCCAACACAAACCGAACCAGCAGGAGGTGAACAACCAGCAGCTAAACGCTGCTGTCTCTGATCAGCACTGATGGGCTGTTCCAGCTCCAGGCCACCTGAAGTGTAACATAGATGGGGCGTGGTTCGAACAAAATTCTTGGTTTGGTTTGGGCATGTGTCTTAGGGACCATTCGGGGAGGTTTATCAAGGTGAAGACTTTTTGGTTTGACGGTTATTTGCAGCCTAATGAAAGTGAAGCTATGGGCCTATTGGAAGCTCTTTGTTGGCTAAATCAAATTGGTGTTCATAATGTTGATTTTGAACTTGACTGCAAGCAATTGATTGATGCGATCAACGGTGGACTCTGCTAGTTAACGAATTTGGAGCTATTATATCTAAATGCAAGGATATGTTTCTTTCTTTTTAAAATTGTACTCTCAGTATGTTCGGCGTCAAGCCAATTGTGTCGCTCATAGTTTAGCTAGGGCAGCTTAATCCTATGCTAGTCACCAAGTGCATGACTTTGTTCCTCATTGTATTAGCACTATTTTAATTAATGAATTCGCTTGAGTTAGCTTGCTTCAATTTTTTTTTTATTCCACTTCATTTCTTCTTTTATAAAAATAATTAATAATTAATTAGTTGGTTCTTAGTAAAAGAAAAGTAAGTTGGTTCAAAAAATGAAATATAATTACTAATTTTGTTTAGGAAAAATTGAAGAAAAGTATATGCCAAATTAGTTCAGGAGAAATTGAAATAAATTAATAAGCTAGATTTTAAAAAAACTAGCCTCATTAGTCATTACCCGTGCGATGCACGGGGGTGAGCTAGTGTCGATAGATGTCTCTTAGCTCAGTTGGCGAGCTAAGAGACATGAGGGAGTTGCAAGAAAGAGATCCAGGATTCAAACCTGGGAAACTAACATTCCTCCACCCCGCTAACATTTGCCTATAAAAAAAACTCTTTTTTTTTGTACCAAATAAACTCATTAATGTTGTGAGAATGTGACTATATATTAATTAGGGATAGTTTAGTAAATCTATTTATTTTTTCCAGGAATCCAAGAAAATTAAATGCATAAAACTACTATCCTTAATATGTGTAAATGTAGTTACACTACAAAAAAACAGTGCATTAGCGACGGATTTTTCCCTCGCTAATGACTGTTAGCGACGGAATTAGCGACAGACCAATTCCGTCGCTAAAAAGCTGGTCGCTAATTGGGTAGCGAGGGAATACAATCCGTTGCTAAAATTAGCGACAGAAAATCTGTCGCTAAACACTGTGCACACTGACCGTTGCAGTTGATTTGACAGTGACACTGACCAATTTTAGCGACGGAAATCCGTTGCTAAAATCCGTCGCTAATCTCTTTTTTTTAAAAAAAAATGCTAATATCAGATAGAAAGAGGGAGAGATAAGGGGTTGGGGAGGAAAATGGAGAAGGAAAATAAATGAAAGAGGATGGTGTGGTGGTGGTGGTGGTGGTGGTGTGTTGAAGGATGAAGATGATGGTGGTGGTGGTAAGAAAAAATGAAAGAGGAAAAGGAAAATGGAGAAGGAAAAGAAATTAAAGAGGAAGAGGAGGAAATGAAAGAGGATGGTTTGGTGGTGGTGGTGGTTTGGTGTGGTGTTGAAGGGAGAAGATGATGGTGGTGGTGGTAAGAAAAAATGAAAGAGGAAGAGGAAGAAATGAAAGAGGAAGAGGAAAATGGAGAAGGAAAAGAAATGAAAGAGGAAGAGGAGGAAATGAAAGAGGATGGTGTGATGTGGTGTTGAAGGGAGAAGATGATGGTGGTGGTGGTAAGAAGAAATGAAAGAGGAAGAGGAAGAAATGAAAGAGAGGAAAAAACGGAGAAGAGGAAGAAATGAAAGAGGAAGAGGAAGGATTCGGGTTTATAAAAAAAAATTACCCGTTAGCGACGGATTTCCCTCGCTAATGTCTGTCACGTGTCAAATCAACTGCAACGGTCAGTGGCACAATTTTCCAAACATTAGCGACGGATTTAGCGACGGATTTCCGTCGCTAATTCGAACCAAAATTTTCAAGTTTCACGCCTTGTCAAATCCGTCGCTAAATGAGTGCAATTCCGTCGCTAAATTAGTAAAATCAATTCCGTCGCTAATGGAGTAAAATTCCGTCGCTAATTCTTTTTTTAGCGACGGACGAATAGTCCGTCGCTAAATTCCGTCGCTAATTAGTCATTTTTTTGTAGTGTTATTTATACTTAAAATTAAGCCCGGAGGGAGTACATCAATACACCATGCAGGATTGAATAAAAACCACCATTAAAATAAAAGCACTTAGACAAAGTTGAAAGAAAATATTGGGGAGCTTTATTGTAAATGAGGTCGAAGTTCCCACGAAAAAAGTTAAATTATAAATATAAATTAAATAACAATATTATATAATTAAAAATAAACTTTAGCAAATACATTGGAATTGAACATTCACAAATAATAAGAAGAAAAAGTATAAATTTTTTTAATAACGTTATTAATATTTATCAGAAATATAAAAACTTAACCCATAATTAAAGAGAAAATAAGACAACACAAATAGAAAGTGAAACATGTACGTATGTATCATGCAGAGTTTGACTTAAAACTAAACACCAATTTAAGTATGCTTCTAATACTCGTTGGTGCGAAATTATCAAAATAAAGAAGAAAACACCAATTTGGACATGTAAAAAATTTTCTGGACCGTGGAGTATCCCAAAACACACGGTCTAGCATCACACTTTACGTATTTTGTCACAATTTTTTTTTGTTTTTCATGAAACAAGTTATTGAGGAACGAATTTTGCGTATTTGAACATCTAAAATTTTTTCGAGACCCTATAAAGTACCCCAAAACACACTGTCAACATCACACTTTACGTATTTTGTCACAAACTTATTATTATTTTTTACCAAATCGGTTATTTACGAAGAAACTTCTAGTATTTGAAGAGTTAAATTTTTTTATAAATCCTAACGTACCCCAAAACATACAGCTTAACATTTCACTTTACGCATTTTGTTATAAAATAATTTTTTGTTACCATCAAGTTCATCAAAACACACTGTTTATCATCTCACTTTACGTATTTTGCCATGAAATTAAATCTTTTTTTCAACGAATCGATTATTGAAGAACAAATTTACATATTTAAACATCTAAAATTTTTCAAGATGGTAAAGTAATCCTTAAAATATAAAAAAGAAAAAAATACAAAACCTTAAAATATAAAAGAAGAAAAAAAGTGAAGTAAGAAACAAAAAAACAAAAAAAGGAAGAAGAGAAAAAAAAAAGGTGAAGTTGGCGCGCTTTAGGACAAACCGCATGACTAGACTCTACGTCTCTAGTCTCTACCCAACGGTCGTCAGTGTGGTACGGTAGTTAGAATGATGGAGGGAAAGAACAACAGAATATTTTTTTATCTAAAAAATTCGTGTTTCTCGTTACTCTCTTCTCTTTACCTTCCATTCAAATCAAATCTCCATACTCAACAACATGCTGCGTTCGCTCTTTATTCTCAATTCTTTGTGCTAATCTCATTCAATTCATCTCCCATTATTTCAATTTCGATGCTCCCATCCCCCATTCCCATGGGAAGAGCCAAAGTTTCAACCCTTTTCTTTGCTAATAACAACCACTACTACACGCTTCCTCTTTCTAGCACCATTAACCAAACTCTTGTAAACAACCCTAATACCCACAAAGATCGATTCCCTTCTTCATTCTTTGAATCATTTCGACGCCTTATCTATGGAAGTATGTTCTTTCCACCTTCCATTCTACTATTCTTTTCCCTAGCTAGCTAGTTAGTAAAATAGTAGTTACTGTTATACTATTTTTGTTTTCTGGTTTACTTATCTTATCTGTGTTGAGTTTAATTGCAGGGAGGAAAGTTGATGGGGGCTCACGAACCAAAGAAGAAGAGAAAGTATACTCTTGGTTATACACTTTGGCTCTCTCTGACAAAAACTTGGTCTTTGAATATGTTAGGTCCACTGAAAGAGGCAAGTATCTGCTTTACTTTTTCAACGGCTTTTGATTTTATCATCGCATTGTACACTCTCTCCTCAAACACAATTAATAGGGTGAAAAGGGGTTTTAAAAAAAATCATTTTTTATTTTATTTTGTTACTCAATTGCATGTTGATACTTAGGACACTGCTGCTCTAAATTGAGCAAATCACTTTAAAGTGTAAAGTAAATAATCTCAACTATTGATTAAAAAATCAATGGTTAATATTATTTGGAGATGCATAATAATTCATCTTTGGTCTTTTCGGTTAAAATTACTTATCTGCTTGTGTTGAATGCATGTTTAAGAACATGAAAACACTAGGGGTGGACTAGCGGATGGGGTTTTGGTTGTTTATAATACCCAATAATTTAAGCACCAAACTAGACCACTTAGTTTTTTTTTTAGATAAGCAAAATGTATTAAGGGGCGCACAAGGGGTGCACCAACCCCTTACACCTAGACCACTTAGTTGAATCAGGAACCAGACATATCTTCGGTTATTTGGTAGTTTGATCTCCGACTCATGCCGTTTCGAACGGTTTAAAGCAATTGAGCCTTGAACAAGAGGTCCTGCCGTTTCGATTATGGTCCTTTGTAAATCTTCCTTGTTTATTTCCAATTCAAATCATATCTATGTGTTGTGCTTATGTACCTGTAAACTAGACAGAAGAGTTTAGTGTTTACATTGTTCTGATGAGTAAATTAAAGACCACACTCTTGTTTTTATGAGTTATTTCCCCCTATTATCCTTAAGGTGTTCTTGAAATTCTGTGCAGGCTTAAGTTTCACTGAAGCTGAGAGGAGGCTGCGGGAAAATGGCCCAAATGTTCCACTTGAGTATTCTTTTCCAAGATGGTGGCATCTTCTGTGGAACGCTCTTTTCCACCCCTTCAATATGATTCTTATTGTCTTATCTACTTTGTCATTCATTGCCAGTGACGATCCAAATGGTTTCATCATGCTCATATTGGTTTTCATCAGTGTCACCCTCCGTTTCTGTCAGGTATTTGTACATTCGTTAGTTGATTGAATTCAAAGAATGAATAACTTTCTTGCCTTTTTCTTTAGATTTTCTAATCTTGCACTTTCATTGCTGATATTAGGAATACAGCAGCTCAAAAGCAGCTATGAAGCTTTCAGAATTTTTGAGATGTCCAATAAAAGTTCAAAGATGTGCTGGTAGAATAGAGCAGAAAGAATTAACTGTTCAAGTTGATCACAAGGATGTAGTTCCAGGTGACATTGTGATTTTTGAACCTGGAGATCTCTTTCCCGGAGATATCAGGTTGTTATCTTCAAAACACCTTGTTGTAAGGTACTTCAACAGGAAAACTCACTCCTTTTTACAGATGATAGTTTAGTTCATAGATTTCCATCAAAGTGCTTCATTCATTGCCTTTTTGGCTAATAAAATATCACATTTTGATATCACTACCTTCTTCACAGCCAGGCCTCACTAACCGGAGAATCTTGGACAACTGCGAAAACTGCCGATGTCATAGAAGATCACCGCACTCCTTTACTAGATTTAAGGAACATTTGCTTTATGGTGAGCAACACAACTCCACCATGTCCCTATTTTTGTTTCTATGGAAGTTACAACTTTACTGCTTTAGACTTCGGTTACAAAGTCGCACCTCAACAATATTCACCAACATAAGAAAGTATTGAATATTACAGGGCACAAATGTGGTATCAGGCACTGGAACAGGTTTAGTTATTTCAACTGGATCCAATACATACATGAGCACAATGTTTTCAGAAGTTGGGAAGAAGAAGCCACCAGATGACTTTGAAAAGGGTCTAAGATGGATATTTTATATGCTTATTTCTGTAATGCTAGTAGTTGTTACAATTATGTTTGTGACAGATTACACTACATCTCTTAGTTTGAGCGACAGTATTCTCTTTGCCATCTCAGTAGCATCTGCCCTCAATCCTCAGATGCTTACCCTCATCATTAACACATGCCTCGCGAAAGGAGCACTTGCTATGGCTAAAGACAGATGTATAGTAAAAAGTCTAACAGCTATACGTGAGATGGGATCAATGTAAGTACAAATTCACATAAAATTCAGATGTATGGTCTTTTTCACTACATCTTTTTCTATGTATTTATACTTTTTTTTTTCTTTCAATTTTGCAGGGATATTCTTTGTATAGACAAGACAGGAACCCTTACAATGAATCATGCAATTTTTGTTAATCATGTTGACTGTTGGGGTTTACCGCAAGAAAAAGTTCTACGCTACGCCTTCCTCAATTCTTACTTTAAGACTGATCAAAAGTATCCTCTTGATGATGCAATTCTAGCACATGTATATTCAAATGGATTCAAGTTTCAGCCATCTAAGTGGAGGAAGATAGATGAGATTCCTTTTGACTTCATTAGAAGAAGAGTATCCGTCGTCCTAGAAACAGAAGATAGACATTTGCAGTTCTTTGGCAGGTTTGTGGTAACAAAAGGAGCATTGTTGGAAGTCATGAGAGTTTGTTCTTTTATTGAGCATTTCCATAAAGATGAAATTTCCACCTTCTCACTAGATGACTATCAGAGGATTTTAAACCTGTCAGAAACATTAAGCAATGAAGGTTTAAGGGTCATGGCAGTAGCTATAAAGAAGCTGGAAATGGTACGTCTTACTTCTCTCCCTCATTTATTCTCATTCTTTCCTCTTCTTATTTTCTGTTTCTTTTCATGCCAATGACATTGATTTTGCACGTATAAATAGCTGTTAATTTAATCCCTGGAATTATTAGTATCACAAAATAGTCTTTGAAATCGAAGATTTCGTCTCTGAAATTATGTGGTGGGGACTAATGTGATTGAAAATTTTTCAAATTCAAAAATCATTCTGAAAGTGTTTGTGGCCGGCTCAATTTATGTGTGACATTGCCGCAGCAAATATGCGAAACAAGTAATGGAAGGAAGAGGGGTGAGGATGATGTTGAAAGAGACATGATATTCCTTGGCCTCATAACATTTTTCGACCCACCAAAGGACTCAGCAAAGCAAGCACTATGGTGGTTGGCTGAGAAGGGAGTGAAAGCAAAGGTTCTAACAGGCGACTCGCTCTCCTTAACCACAAGGGTATGCAAAGAAGTTGGCATAAGAACAACTCATGTTATAACAGGAGCTGAACTAGATCAACTAGATCAAGACACTTTCCATGAAACTGTTAAAAGAGCCACGATACTAGCTCGTCTCACACCACTTCAGAAACTCCGCGTGGTGCAGTCCTTGCAGACAATAGGAAACCATGTAGTTGGATTCTTGGGAGATGGAGTGAATGATTCACTAGCTCTTGATGCTGCTCATGTAAGCATTTCTGTGGACTCGGGAGTAGCCATTGCTAAAGACATGGCAGATATAATCTTACTAGAGAAAGATCTCAACGTGCTTGTCGCAGGAGTGGAGCATGGTCGTCTAACTTTTGGCAACACAATGAAGTATGTTAAGATGTCAGTTATAGCTAACTTGGGAAGTGTCATTTCACTCCTCATAGCAACATTGCTTCTCAAATACGAGCCATTAACATCTCGACAGCTTCTCACACAGAATTTCATCTACAGCGTGGGACAAATCGCGATCCCTTGGGATAAAATGGATGAAGAGTATGTGAAAACTCCTCATAAGTTATCAGAAAGAAGCCTTCCAATGTTCATATTGTGGAATGGACCAGTGTGCACTCTATGTGATGTGGCAACACTTTTGTTTCTTTGGTTCTATTATGAGACTTATAATGATGTGGATGGGAAGTTTTTCCATTCAGCTTGGTTCATTGAAGGTCTTCTCATGCAGACACTTATTTTCCACTTGATTAGGACTGAGAAAATCCCTTTCATACAGGATATTGCTTCTTGGCCTGTGATTTTCTCCACTATTGTTGTTTCAGCAATTGGAATTGCATTTCCATTTACACCTATTGGGAAGGTCATGGGATTCACACTCTTACCTCTCTCATATTATGGATTTTTGGCTGTTCTTTTTCTGGGGTATTTTATAGTTGGTCAAGTGGTTAAGAGACTTTACATTTTGGTTTATAAGAGATGGCTTTGAATATCAAACTTTCAACCCAGTTTTGTTTTCATGAAATGTTTTGCCAGATGAGATGAGAGTGTATACATAACACTGGACACGTTCAACATCCAACATTGTTGCAGTTGCACCAAGCAATAGGAGTAAGGGAGGTGTAATTATCAAATTTATGGAGTTCTTGATGTTCCATTTGAAATTCCAGAGCTGCATATATGCAATCAAGCAAATCAACTCATTTAAGGAAGTAGAATCAGAATTCAGAATGTGGAATGCAAAAAATAAATGTTAGACCATTTGTAAAGTGATGTGTATGAATAACATTATTCTTTATAGAAAATTACTTCAATTTGGAATAATTTTGAAATTTGCTACGCTGTCTATAACATTTAGCAGCATTGTGTATTTGTGTGCATGGAGCATGGAAGCCGATGGGTAATTTTTTTGCATTGCATTAATTATAAATCAAAAATTATAAATCGCAGCTGTTTTAGTACTAGTACATCCCCTTTTCATTGTAAAGGAAAAAAGAAGTTTATCACGTTGAATTCTGATTTTACTTTTTATACCCTCTTTGAAAAAATGTTTTTTGATGAAAAAAATTGAGGTCCTACCGGGAGTCGAACCCAGGTCGCTGGATTCAAAGTCCAGAGTGCTAACCACTACACCATAGAACCTTGCGATGTTCATTTGTTCGGCTACAAATTTAATAATATTAAAACCGAAAAGGCTGCACGCTGAATAATATTCTACTTATTTAATCTTTCTTTCTCTAATCCATTTGTTGGAGATGATTGGGTGGTTTCTCAAACCATCATAGAGGATGGGGGAGTGTTTAATAACTTGTGATGCAAGGCAATATCATATCAATGAAATTTTTATCTATAAAAAAACATTTTTTATAAACTGGGTTTAAGAGATTTAATACTGCTGCATTCTTAAGGTTCGAACCCGGGACAAAGTTGGAAAACACTCAAATCTCTCATCTCATGTAAGTGTTCTTGAGTTAAAAAAACCGTGTTTCATGCAAGCACACTGGTTGGTGCATGATTGAACCAAAATAAAAACGTATTGAAGTAAACAAGGCTTTTCTACCCGAGTGGTGTGATCCAGGAGAACAAACAAACTATATACATCACGACAAGTTCATGTACTAGTTAGAGACATAGAAAGCAGGGTAATTATGATGAAATTACCCAAACTTGTATGTATAAGTATAATTGTCTCTAAACCGAAACAAATGGTTTTACAATGGAAGAGTTGAGCTCTGGCTCCTGCAGTGTCTAGAAAATAAGAATTTCCTATTATGCGAAAATGATCTTCTCGTTGAGACCTCTTCTGCAAAGCACGTTTCAATTTTCCACTACCTTCCTTGCAATTTGAATTACTTTTTTCACCAAAGTGTATTTCTGAGCCTAGTGATCTTTCCACCACATCCTCATTATTAAATATCAGTGAAGCACAAGATGATGAATCCACGGAAACTGACCTCCTGACAGTCAATACTTTATCTGAGATTTCACCAATCGATATACCAGAATCATCATCATTATATGATCCTTCTACAGCCACACGTTGATCAAAGTTGTCTATGATATGGTGGTTCTCTTGGTTCAGAGGTTCACCAGAAACATTTAAATCACGTTGCTGATCAACGACCGTGATACTAACATCAATAACAATAGGCGCGCGGCACAATGGACAGTTTTTGTGGGATGTGAGCCACGTGTCAATACAGGGGATATGAAACGCGTGACTGCATTTCGGCAACAGTTTGAGACTCTCATCGTGTTGAAATTCACAGAGGCAAACAGAACACTCTGTTCCATCAATGCGTGAGAGTCCTTCATCTTTTTTGTATTTGAAAACCGTTATTGAATCTATCACTGATTGTTGGAGGCCTATAGTGCGGATGTGTATATAGGGTGGTCAATCACCCGCTCCACCTCATCATCTGAATTTGGAGAATGAGAAGAATCTCCATGGACATTGAACAATATGGCTGTGTTTCTTATGTTATGGTTGTTTTGTCTTCTTGAGTAGTATTTCCTTACTAACCTTAGGGTTATGGAAACTGTGCAAAAAAGTATAACCACGCCTACAAACCAAACAATGGAAATCATACCGATTTGAAGTGTATGGATATGGAGATGGTGTATGTCCGGGGAAGGTTTTGCACTACCATTTTCATGCTGTAGCAGTTTTCTAAGATGAAATTGGAAATCCATTGACGAAACGGAGAGGGTACTAAGATTTGATGACAAGGGAGGCAAATTTCAAAAGATCATAAGAGTGAATGTGGAGCAGTGGAGCTTGCGAAATTTTCCATGCATTAGAATTTTCACCATGTTTCGCTTTCAATAGGAAACTTGCGAAATTACTTGGCACTTAGCAGAGTCTTTTCCATGTCTACACTTGAGTCAATTAACCTCTGATGTGGAGTTTACGCGTCATCTTTAATGGTGGTGGGCCATTACTGTAGACTGTAGTAGGTTATTGATTAATGACTCTCTCATTTTAGGTAATAATCTCGTATGGATCGGTGATATTGCTATTTTGTTAATTATCAAATAGGAATGTGTTCGGTCCGAATTTGGGCCCGTCTTGGCGGTCCAACCACGCGCAGGGACTCCCATTTACGCAATCTGTGTGCCATGCCTTAAGAACGGTGGAGATCGCGTGGCCTAGTTGAACGGCTCAGATCTCACATCTTGCTTGTGCACCAAAGCACTCCTTACACCTTCCTAGCATCTATAAATAGGCAACGTGGGCTCTGATGTAGACTTCCACAATTCGGACGGACAACTTCCTCATCTCGGATCGACCACGGAACCAACTCGGATTGCATTGGAGTCATCTCGGATTCACCTCGAATCTACCACCGTAAAGTATCTTTCTCTCTCTCTTGAGTTCCGTTCGGAACATAATGTATATGGACTAACTAGGTGTTATGTGCGGTCAAACAAAACCTCTCACCTAATCAAGTTTTTTTAAAATTTTATTTTTCTTCTTATTTTGTTTTTCTCTCGTTGTTTCTACCTTGTGCGTTTTCATTGGATTCTATGCACAACGGGACTAAATCGAAAAGGTCTTCATCTTTTTTACTCTCGCTGTCCCATATTATATGTCGTTTTGGGTCATTTTACACATATTGAGAAAAGTAGTTAATTTTATATGGGAAAGAGAAATTGTGAGTTATTTTACTAAATTAACCTTATTAATGATGACATTGGGAAGATAAATTAGTAGAGTTATGAAAGAGATGTTATTAAATAACGAATGGTATAGTAGGAAAGAAATATTAATGTTTTATTGGGATTCTAAAAAGTCATGTATTATGACACAATTTTTTTTGACTAGAAAGTCATATAATACGGGACGGAGGGAGTACTTTTTAAAGCACTAATTATAGCTAATGCAAAATCACTTTAGTAACCATCTAAATATTCATCCAATGATTGTGATCCTCTATAGTCTATACTAGTAGGATACCCGTGCATACGCATGGGTGCTGTCATGTTCTTTTTATGAATGAAGTTAGACAGTATTTAAATAATCTGAACATTACCCGGTGAAAATAAAGTCAAATTTAAAGTAGATAAAAAATGAGTTTCAAATAAAAAATAGATAAATATTAAATTGTAAAACTGTAAAAGTATTAATTAAAAACAATTGTGCATTTATCCCGTGTTTTTTTATATAGCAGTGTAGCTATCCTATGTTTATATATATATATATATATATATATATATATATATATATATATATATATATATATATATATATATATATATATATATCATTACAGTTATCCGCGTATTTTTTTTATATATCAATGCAACTATCTCGTGTTTTTTTATGTATCAGTGTAGTTATCTCATAGTTTCAATTGATTATTTGAGTTGATTAGTAGATTATAGTAGATAGTAAAATATAGATAGTAGATTATCAATAAGAAATATATATCCCGTGTTTTTTTATATATCAATGACAATTATTTGTCTTTTTTTAGGTATTAGTGACAAATATTTGTCACGTGTGTTTTAAATATTAATTAGTTTAAATTTTCATTAAGTCTTCTTGTTTTTTTAGATAGTAAGTTTATAGTAGTTTTCAAAAATTATAATTATCAATGGCAAATATTAATCCCGTTTGTTTATATATCACTGTAGTTCTCCCGTGTTTTTTTTATATATCAGTGCAGTTATTTTGTAGTTTCAATTGATTATTTTGGTTGATTAACAGATTATAGTAGATAGTAAAAGTTAGATAGTAAATTATCAATAAGAAATATTTGTTTTAAATATTAATTAGTAGTTTAGGTAGTGTTGCGCCCGAAAAATCCGGTTTGGGACTTTTCGTTTGACAACGTGGAAAAAGTTTGGAGCCGCCACCAATATTTTATTTTAGGACCAAAACATTGAAAAAAAAGTCCTTGAAAAGGCGGATGGTCTTTTGAAAACGTAGAGATGTAGGTTCGGGGGTCGGTTAGGTACGGGGAAGGTATTAGCACCCCGCACCTCCTTTCTACCGAAAGGGAACCATTAACCTGATGTGTGGTTTAGACATAAGTTCGAGTTGAAAGCAATTTATTCTACTTCTTTTCTTTTCTTTTCTTTTCTTTAAGGTTTGTTTTATTGAAAACAAGAGGGAAGAAGAATATTTTTGGTTATCTTTGAAAATCAGGATAAAACAAAGATTTTTTAAGAGTGTGCTTGACGGGACAGGACCCCGCTCCTACGTACCTCCCGGTGCGATGGAGAATTCAAAGCTACGTAGTTCTCGGGTATCTTTGAAAAGCAGAACAAAACAAAGTTTTTTTTAAAAGGGTGCTTGACAGGACAGGACCCCGTTCCTACGTACCCTCACTGGAAGAGGGATCAAAGCTACGTAGTTCTCGGGTTATCTTTGAAAATCAGGACAAAACAAAGATATTTTTTAAAAGTGTGCTTGACAGGACAGGACCCCGCTCCTACGTATCTCCCGGTGCGATGGAGAATTCAAAGCTACGTAGTTCTCGGGTATCTTTGAAAAGCGGAACAAAACACAGTTTTTTTTAAAAGTGTGCTTGACGGGACAGGACCCCGCTCCTACGTACCCTCACTGGAAGAGGGATCAAAGCTACGTAGTTCTCGGGGAACAAAACAAAGTTGTTTTTTAAAAGTGTGCTTGACAGGACAGGACCCCGCTCCTACGTACCCTCACTGGAAGAGGGATCAAAGCTACGTAGTTCTCGGCTTTTGGTTTTGAAAAAGGATTGAGCTTTCGCGAAGACCGAACAACAACGGTTAGAATGGCCTCACTACTAACTCTTTTGAAGATGAAATCATCATTAATGACCTAATCGGCAACGGCGCGATTGGTGTTTAATGACAATTGGTTTATTTTTGAGAAATGAATAAGTTTTCGAAAATGGGATAGAGCTTTTGCGAAGACCGAACAACAACGGTTAGAATGGTCTCGCTTCTAACTCCTTTTGAAAACAATATCATCATTAACAACCTAATCGGCAACAGCACGATTGGTGTTTAATGACGATTGATTTATTTTTGTTTTGAAAGTAAAAGTTTCTTTTTGTTTTGAAATGATTTTAGGAAATGGGTTTTAGAAACGGAGTAGAACATTTCATGTCAATTCTAAATCCATAACCAAATGCAAATGAATGAATAATACTCAATCAAACATGAACATATCATTCATTAACCAAGATTAAACATGCCCATACAATCAAAGGATTCAATTATTAAAGATGCAAAACAAAGTTCTCAAAGTAATTGCGTGTATGCAAGAAGGATTGTATTTACCCTAATGGCTCTATGCTACAACATGCATGTAGACTTACGTCTCCATTAGGAGGTCATACAAGTGGAGAGGGGGGCACACAATCAAGTCAAGACATTTACATGGCATCAAGAACAAGTGAATACAATTGATTATAAGCATAGGATATTCTTAGTTTAAATGAGTAAGCATGTGGATATGAATGCACGATTAAGCAACTATGCATGAGCGTACAAGGAATGAATACATGAACACTTGATTTTTGAATGCAAGACATGATACTAATGAATGCATGGACATTTAAGAATGAATGCATGTATAGCATATAAGGATGCATAAACATGTAAAAGGATAAAAGAATGCAAGATGCATAAGCATGCAAGAATGCATGAACATGTGAGAATATGGGAGTATGCAAGTGTTAGGGTGCAAGCATGAGAGTGTGTCACATGGATGATGCACATAAATGAAGTACAAAGCTTGAAAATGTTTTAGTAAGAAGTAGTAAAAAGTTAGAGTAAGGATGTAGTAAAAATGTTTTGATGAATGAAGGTAAAAATGTTTCAATGAATGAGGTAAAAACTCTTAGTAAAAACTTAATGAAGAGGTAAAAGTAAAATGGTAAAATCTTTTTATGTTTTAGGTGAATAGTTAATGAATAGGTAAAAACCAAAGTGGTAAAATTTTTTTAGGTTTTTTGGTAAAAAGTTAATGAAGTGGTAAAGACCAAAATGGTAAAATATTTTTATGTCTTTTGGTAAAAAGTTAATGAAGTGGTAAAGTAAAATGGTAAAAAGTAAACAAACACAATTGCATAACTTGCACTTGCCCAAACACAATCAAAATGACAATTTTCAAGCAATCAAAGAGGGCAAAAATAGGCCTTATGGCCGAATGCATAGCAAGGAAAACTCAAGCACGAATTTCATCATGTTCTTGCAACCAAATCACATCAATGAGCATATGAACATAAACCCTAGGATCTACCCATACATTTGATGCTCAAACAATTGTCATTCCATCATTTATTTCAACTCAAAATCAAAGGAAATGCAAGAACAATAAAAACCCTAATTTCTACCTATGAACCTAAAAGCATAGTTGGCTAGATCCACTTTTTTATTTAACTTAAACACCATAAATGAACAAAGAAATGCATGAACCACTAAAAACACTACATGGCCGAAACCTTTTTTGAAAGAAAGTGATGTTTTATTTCATGAACTTTAGTGAAAAATGTGTAAAAATGCAAGGGAAATTAATCAAGTAGAAGAACAACTCCTTCAAGGCCAAGGACCCATCTCAAACACCCAAGGCTCCCTAAGTCCTTGTCAAAATGTTTGAAACGGATCCTCAAGGCGACAACAACAAGCAATCAAGAAGGAGTTGGGAGTAGAAGAGAGATTATGCAAGAAAAACTAAATATGAGATGCAAGGTTTCAAGGCTTACCTCAAAATCACAAAGAAATGAAGAAGGAGATGATATAGACTCAAAATGAACTTGGATCTACCCTTGAACCCACAAAGATTGCTAGCTCTTAGCAATTTGATGATGCCACCTTGAAGATAACGGAAGGAATGATGATGGATCTAGTGTAGGAATGGACTTGAAGGTTGATTTGAGATGAAAAATGAAAAGAATGAAGTGAGGGAGTGAGAGAGATTTCGTGGAAGAGAGGAAGAGGGAGAAGTTTTTGTGTGCTAGGGTAAAAATGAGAGTGTCCTCTCCCTATGGTCTCTTATTTTGGGTTTTATATGAGGTGCAAAATTAAGGGTATATAGGGCATTGTGCTTTTGCGAACCATTGAGATTTGAGATAGAATTTGAACCAAAGGCCAAGATTGCAATGCACATGGATTAGGGGACAAGGAGAAAACACAAATGAGTGAGGAATGGCTGGTCATACACGAAAATTAGGGGTTTTTGTAGCACAAAAATTGTTGAGGGCAATTAGGTCATTTCACACTAAGTTGTAGCCTAGGATTTGATCTAGAATTTTAATCAATGGCTAGGAATACAACTCACATGGATCAAGGGCATGGATAAGCACAAAATATGGGCTGAAAATGAGAGAGAGAGAGAGAGAGAGAGAGAGAGAATTTCGAAATTGTGGGGGGAGAGAGAGAGAGTGAGTGGAATTGCAAGTTGTCATGTCGTACTATACTTGACCTTTCAAAATTCCAAAGATTATTGATTATTCTTTTCTAGATAATTCCTCATTATTCATGCCAATTTGGGCCATATCCTAGGAATCAATAATTGGGCCCAAAATTCCATGATATCATCATTCCCAAAATTGATTTGATACCTCACCTTGAAGGAAATTCCCATTTTGCCCTTTTCTTTGAAGTTTGACTTTTTATGCAAAAATTCATCAATGCATGCGCATAAAAAAAATGTCCCAACTCATTTTGATCCAAATAAATTCCTCCAAAGTTGCACAGTGATTTTTACTGAGAAATTATCTTTTTGGGTAAAATGACCAAAATAGCCTTTTTACCCAAAAAACCCTAATTTTGCCCCGAAGTGCATCCCAACCCTAAAAATGATTTTAAAAACTTTGGAATGCCTTTCAAGATTCAAAAATGCATGCCCATAGCACTTCTCACCTTTCAAAATAATGCCACACCTCTGAAACTATTTATTTTTGTGGAAAATTAGGGTTTTGACCTAAGCCGGACAAAATTGGGGTATGACAGGTAGTCATTAAGTTTTATTGTTTTTTAGATAGTAGGTTTGTAGTAGCAGTCTTCAAAAAATTTAATTATCAATGACAAATATTAATCTCGTGTTTTTTATATATTAGTGCAGTTATCTCGTAGTTTCAATTGATTATTTTAGTTGATTAGTATATTATAGTAGATAGTAAAAGAGAGATGGTAGATTATCAATAAGAAATATTTGTTTTAAAAATTAATCAGTTGTTTAAATAGTCCTTAAATCTTCTTGTTTTGTAATTATCAATGACAAATATTAATCCTGTGTTTTTTTATATATCAGTACAGTTATCCCGTGTTTTTTTATAGTAGATTATAGATAGGTGATTATCAATAAAATGTGATAGTAGATTATCAATAAAAGTTCTGATCAAAAAAAGATTATCAGTAAGAGTGTAAACTGATTTTAGAGAGAAAAGATAAGATAATTTTAGTAGAGTAATGTTTGTATAAATTTAGAAATTTAGTTAAAAAAAACTAAAGTGAAGTGATAAGAAAAAGAAAATAATTGTTATGAAAAAAGTAAAAGTAAAGTAAAAAGAAAAAATAAAAAAATCTTTATATCTTTATATACATCCAGTGGTAGTCTCCACGTCAGCAGTGCAGGTGGGCCCTACATCTCCCTTTGGCGCCAAAGTTCCCTCCTTCCCGCCTAAAGCTCCCGGCCAGTAAAACGTCGCCACGTGTCTTCATTTCATTCCTTTCCCTCTTTTGGTGCTAAAAATCTTCCCATGTGATGTTCACAGTGTCTTAATAAAAGTTACAGTGTGTCAGACACAATCACACGCAAAACTTCCCCACTCTTCCCAGTGTGAACCCATTTTCTTTTCTTTCTTTCGATCTCTCTCTTCTCTTCTCTCTTCCCACTCTCGTCTCTCTCTCTCTCTCATACAGTTCTCTCTTCTCTTCTCTTCTCTGTCTCTGTCGCTCTCACTCTCTCATCTCTCTCACTTCCTTCTTCAGCTGCAACACTCTCCATACCTTGCCTCACCGCACCAAGAAAAAAGTCCCTCTCTCTCTCTCATTTATCTTCCGCTAGGGATTTCTTCAATCGCATCTCGATTTCGCAAGGCTATCCGAAATTCTCCATGGAGGTAACTACACTGTTTCCATCATCACTTTTCCTCTCTTTGCTTTCTCTCAAAATCTTCAATCGCATGGAATCTTGTTTTGATCAGAATTCTTGTGAGAGATTATTCGATTTCCTTTATTAATTGTATTTTGTTGTGTTTTCGTTCTGATGAATACGATTTCTCTTGATTTGTTGCTATTCGATTGGGGATTTTTCGGGAATAGAAAACTGTTTGTTCGTTTCAATGTCAAATTGGTGTTTGTTTGTGGTTTTTGTAGGTTCCTGTGATGGAAGAGAATGAAACTAAGTCTGAGGCGCATTTGACTTCTGCTGCTGCTTTTGTTGAGGGTGGAATCCAATATGCTTGTGACTTCCTTAGGTGTTAATTAAGTTGTGGTTCTTGTGGTAGTGATGAGTGACTCTGTGTTGGACCGTTAATTTGCCCCTCTTTCTGAACAAGTTGCTTTTACCCTTCCTGTAGGTGACGACGGTGCAAACGACGCTCGGATGCGGCGATGCAAACAGTGCAGACGACGCCTGTGGTGATCGGCGCTCGCGACGGTAGGTACTGGTGCTCCCTCTTCTTTCGTCACTCTTATTCTTTTGCTCTCTAAATTTTTCGTCTTTTTTTTTGTCTTTTATATGAAATGAGGAAGGTCTCCCCTTTGTGTTGCTGCCATGGTGTTTGATGAAATGCCTAAGCTTGGTTTAGGGTGTTGTTTTTGTTGATTAACTGAAATCTTCTCACTTTGTTGATGACTCAAGCTTATGATGTAATTAGATGTTTGTTCTATTTGTTGGCTAATGTTGTTTAAGCTGGGTGACTTGAAGTTTGTGGTCAATATTTAAGCTCACTTGAAAGTTCTAAGAACTATTGATGAACAATGGTACATGTCTCATTTAAATTTTTAGTTCTCTTTGTTGTTTAAGTCATTACTGTGTGTGCAACAGGTTTTGGATTTTGAACACCTACTATGAGTAGAAGAAGATAGAGAGTTCAAAGGGTATTCATAGAGAGAAAGTGGTAACCAAAGAAAGGTGATTTGCTCTCATTCAAATCTTCGACTATTTTAGGATGAATAAAAACCAAGTGGCATTATATAGCAAAGTAAATAAAATGCATTTGCCTATGATATCTATTTAGTCTCACTATCATAAATATCTCTTTTTATCAAAGAATCCCGCCCCCCAAAGATTGAGAGAAGAAACGGTTACAAAAGGCTGACATGTTGAGTAAAAAACATGTTTTAAAGCCTGACATGTTGAGTACAAAGTATGAATTGATTTATATAACCTGAACTGATGTTATTCTAATGGATTTTTTTATATCACACTCTTTATTATCAACACCATTGCCTCTTTTGAGATGTACGATGCTGTTCATGTGCAAGAAAATGTGAAACTACATGCCGTTGGTGGCTTCCTCTATATCACTGCCAAAACTTCCATTTATTCTTGATAGGTAAAAACATATCCTATGTAGCTGCTCTTGGGTGCCTTTTTTCACTCTGTCACACCATTCAGTGGAATGCCATGTTTCCTCCACATCATTTCACATGGTGCAAATAATGATTCTTCCTTTGCACCCTTGAGTCCTTTTTAATGTTTAGTTCTTCAAAGCTCCTTTTTTATTTTATGTTTTTATTAAATAACTCATGTCATAAATTATATCCATCTCCAAAAAAGTCAATGGATAAATGAGGAGAACACATTAAAATTGAATGAGTTAGCAATTCTGTGGATTCTTTTTGCAGCTTCTATGGATTTAGTTTCTACTTTCTTCATTCATTCACAATTCTTTGATTTTTTTTATTTTATTTTTCTTTTGGTTTTACTCTCCCAATTGATTTCTTCTTTCTCTTATTTTTGGTATTTGATTTTTTATTTATGATATTTTATTTTATTTTTTGGTTATTTTTTGGTTCGTAATGCAGAGGGGATAAATTGCCGATTTTGTTTCATATTCAAAATCTAGCTGGCATTCAAAGTTGATTGTTGGATAATATAAGCCACCGATGATTGCAAAAGATGAAAATATCAGGTAAAAACATAGAAAAAAAGGTTGTATTTTTGTGTTTGGGGCTGTAATTGGCTCTCAAAATCTGTATGAACTCATTTTGTGATTTTATCTCAATTTTGTGTTTTCTCATGGTTATTACTTATGGCTGCAACATGACAACAGATGTTGCGAGTTCAAGTTGGATTTAATGAAGCAAGTTTTGTCTTTGCTAATAATTTTGTGTAGAACATAAAGAGGATATAATTGTAAGTCTCTTACTTTTATTATACATTTTATTGTGATTGTAACACTACAAAAAACGGATCAAATAGCGGGGGTTTTATTGCGGAGGTTTTAAACACCCCCTCCGTTTAACAATAAAAAAGGAACTCCTCGGGCAGGAAGTTGAAAATGTTGATTCAATTTACGGAGGTTTTAAAACCTCCGTTGAATGTCAAGAAAAACCCCCGCTATATGTAAAAAAAAACTAAAAAAAACTTTCGCTAAACCCGTTTCCCTCCCATCAGTTTCACGTTCCCTCTTCTCACTTTCACTGCTTCAAAAAACTTTCGCTAAACCCGCAAAACCAGACTCCTTCTCCTCAGCAACACTCGCACAAACTCAGCAACTCTCTCGCAAAAACTCAACAAAACCCAGTCTCCTTCTGAAACCCTTTCACTCTCTCCAAACGGTGACAGTGTTCGGTGTTGCTCCCTCATCTGGCGAAACCCTTTCTCTCGCGTTCGGTGTTGCTCCCTCCATCTCGTGACCTAGCTTTGTTCTTCTCCCTCAGCCGCGTTCGTTGTTCTGAAAGGAGGAAGGAAAGGGTTCTGGTCTTCTCCTGCGATTTCTCTTTGCTTTTTGCGTCTCTGGATCTAAAGCTATTTTGAGGTAAGGTTCTCAATCTTTAAGATTTTCTGCAGGTTTGATTTTGTGTGTGATTTTGAGATTTAAGTTGTTTGATTCTGTGTGATTTTGAGAATTTCTGAAGTTTTCTTCACACATTGAATCCCTAATATGCTCTGAAACCTTTTCTCACGAAACCCTTTCTTGAAGTTTTTGCTTCTGTGTAATTCTATAATTTATATTTCTGAAAATTCTTGGATATAGTTATTTGTTAGAATGTGTTGGTTGTTTGATTATGGAATTGAAGAAATTTTGATTTGGTTGTTTAATCATATGGTGTCCCCATGAAGGTATTCTACAGATTACGAAAACACATCCGGCTAGCATGACAAGTAGTTACTACCTGATTAGCTTGCTTGTAAAAAATTCCTACAATTCAGTTCTATATTTAAAAGGCTTAAAACCTTTGTGTTTAGCAGTCTCCCATCTTCTGCAAAAAATGAATACAACATTGATAACAATACTATGTAAGGTTGAAAGTAAAATTTACAAGCATTTTCGGTTGACAGGGAATGGGAAGGCTCATGGAACTAACATACCTGAATGTGATGGAGAAAAAGGAAGCACAAAGAAGAGAAGGATAAGGTCTGAGATCACTGTCACAAAAACTTGGGAACATATTGACCACATAATAATGAATCTACCAGCATCTGCTGTTCAGTTTCTAGGTACCATGGCATTTGATTTGATGTGACTATTTTCTCTTACAAGTTTCAAATCATTTTTTGGCCATTACCTTTAGATGAGAACCTTAGTGACTCTGCTGTCTGAGTCAAATTTGTGACTCATTGACTGTTTCTCTGAGGTCTAGCTATTTTTTTTAATGAACTTGCTATTATAATCTAAACCAAAATTCATTAATGATATTATTCAATAACAATTTGGTTACTTGTGTAGTGCAATGTTGTTGAGTGCAGGGAACTATTAATACTCTCTTACTTGATTTTTTTTATTGCCATTTTAAAGATATATACATAGATATCTGACTAAAGATATACCTGTCAGATGCATTCAGGGGATTGATCCAGAGAAAATATTGGAAAGGACATCTACCATGGATCCATTGCTATTTGTTCATCAGGGCAACTGAAACTCCTGAATCTATAATAGCTGTGAGTTCATTCTGCTAATGGTGTTTCATGTTTTTTTTTTCTGTCATGTTGAAGAATATACTTAACTGGTTTCTGGTATTCAACTATTCAGCAATTGTAGAAAGTATTCCTACTCGTTGAAGAATATACTTAACTGGTTTCTGGTATTCAACTATATAGCTCGAATTATTAATACATCATAATACGAAAAAAGGTGTGCCATGATAGTAGTAATTTTATGTTTTCTTCCCCTAATGTTGATTCAATTTGGTTTGCTGAAGCTGTCTACAAGAGATCAACTTTGCCTGTTTTTAAAAGCACATGAGTTGGCTCAAGCATCCATGTCTGATTGTATAACAGAAACGTTTTCTGCTATTCGAACAGTGAGTCCCCAGCAGTTCATATTATGATAAATATTTGTCCCGAGCATTTTAAAGGCTTGGATTTTTAAGTGACATATTAACTGACAATTGTACATTTGCTAACCAGGTAAGATTATTAAAGGACTGGTAGATGTTGTCGGAAAGGTATGACGCCTGCTAGATACTTACATGTTAATTATGAGTTTTATACAGGTTCTATCTTTCCAATCGAGTGGGATAAAGCTTGGGACTTTCAAATCTCTAAATGAATCATTAACTAGAGTTGCAGTTTATATTTCTCTAACTGCATTATATTGTCTTGGAGGAAGCAAAGTTAAGGCGGTAAGTAATTCTAGCATGTGTCTGTCTGTTTTTCTGATCTGCAATTTTTCCTGCCTGTCAATGACTACACTTTTATTTTGCTACAGATGTGTATTTCTCTTATCCTTTAAGGCCAGATGTGGAAATCTTAAGTGGCTTAAATTTACACTAGTGGAAAAAAGACATTATTAAGCATCATTTAGCATCGGTTGTTTGAACAACCGATGCTAAATGTCTACGCGGTGGCAATTTTGCAATTAAATGGAAGTTTTCAGTTTTCGCGTCTACATTTAGCATCGGTTGTTTAAACAACCGATGTTAAAAGTAATTGCATCACACATTTAGCATCGGTTGGTTAAAACACCCGATACTAAAAGTGTATCTCAACACATTTAGCATCGGTTGTTAAAACACCCGATGCTAAAAGTTCTGTTTATTTTTTTCCAATTTCTTCCATCGCATATAGTCTCTCGCGTTCTGAACTCTCGCTCTCGACGCTCTCAACTCTCTTCTCTAAACTCTCTCCTCCGAACTCTCTTCTCTGAACACTCTCCATCTTCCTCACAATGTTTCCTAGCCTCAAAACATCATGACAGCTTGTGCTCACCGACAAAGAAGGGTTGAAGAGAAGGAAAAACACGAAAGGAGAGGAAAAAGAAGTGGTAAAGTGAAGGAAATACATGGAAAGGAGAAGAATGATTTCAGCAGCCACAGTATGTGCTCGCCGACAAGGATAATGGTAAAATTCTTTCTCTCTCCGTTTCATCACTCTTTTCTCTCTCTTAAAACCCTAATTTCACTTTTGATCTATTTTTCACAGATCTGGTCCGTTTCTACGAAAACCTAATTACTTTCACTTCAATCTTTTTGAAGGAAATTATGGGGTAATTACTAATTAGTTGCTATGTGGATCAGTTTCTTTTACTGTGTTTTGTTCTCAGTTTAGTTGTTAATAATGTTTATCCTAACTGTGTGTGTTTTTTTCTTTCGAACTCTTGAATCACACGAGTTATGCCAAAAATGTCATCTATTTCTTCTACAATCGCAGTGATGATAACTTGAAGAAAGAATCAAATATGGAGGGTGATCTTCAAAAGTCTCTATTTTCGCCATTAAATCGTAGAGGAGACCTAAGCAATCAAAATCCCCAAGATAAAGGTGGGGAAGGACTGTTATCAACTCTTTTGATTCTTTAACCTCTTAAGATAGCATTTATGACAGTAAAGTAAATAGTTAGTTTGTTATGCCATAGCCAAATAATCTATGTTGTTTTCTGATGATGCAGATTTTGAAGTGAGGTTCTTTACTTCAAAGAGGCCCCAAGATTACCCCATGCGGATTTTTTGGAAGAAAGGGCTTGTTCGGTTGATTCTTGTCGCAGGGATCTTGTGGATGTAATTAATTCTTGTTGCATTGTTGAAGGAAGGTTATAAAATAGAACATTTCTTTAGTAGTACTTGCTATGAAATAGGAAGGTGAAAAACATTTCTAATTAATATCTAGTTGGAGAAAAGAATAGTAGAATATGTCTTCGTGTGCATGCATACTTACCTTATATTCTAAAAACATGTCTAAGTCTAAGGTCTTGCTATGATGGTTGATATAGGGTTTGTCTGCATACTTACCTTATATTTTATCTAAATTTAGTTTTTTGAGACTAATTTTGGAAGTACAAAATATCTGCAATCTGATTGGTGGATTTAGATGGAAATTTGCTAGGGTAAGAATATAGGATTATCACTTGGTGGGAGGTTCTGTTAGATTATTAAAAGTCATGCTTCAAGGAAAGGTTGTTCAATAAAAACATTCATTGTCTTCTATTTTCTTCATCAAAACAACAGTATTATGTCATCATTTCTGAAATATAGCAATTTTCTGCTTGATCTGCAGCCATGTGTAACAAAGATAGCAAGGTTTACACCATGTTAGACACTATGGGACTTGTATTGAAACCTCACAGTAAGATTTTCACAGTTTCGTCTCCTCCCATTCTTTTTAGATTTCGTCAAATAATGACTAATGTTTGATATTGATGCTGCCTGTATTTGTTAGGATGTCCGATTCCTCTTTCCAATGACCTTGATAAAATCGTGATCCCATCATGAATTTATCAAGTCCTTTCTAATTGTAGTTTATCAAGTTCTTTCTAACTGCAGGTGCACTGTGGATTCATCCAAGGTGGTGGTGCTGAAATGGATCCTATAGATATAAAATATGTTTAAGAGATGTAAATTTGTTGTTGCATCTGGCATTTTTGATGGCTATGACATGCCTCATCAACCATCAAATATAAGCCTTCGCTCAGAAAGTTTTTTGCTTTATTATGGTGGTGGATGAGGTATCTCTAAAGTTCATGAAGGAGAATGGTACTGTCAAAGAAGACAATGGGTGTAGCAATGGTATTTTACTCTGCAACTTGTTTTGCAATGAGAAGGTATGGAAATGGCATCCCATACCCTGTCAACTTAAGAGCACTTGTTGGACCAAGTGACTGGCTTCCAGGATCAAGGTATATATTTTTATAACACTAATTTCACGTGGCGGCTAGAGAATTCTTTGATAATGATGTTACATCTTTTATTTTGATTTTTCTTTACCGTATAAGATATTGTGAGTTTTTTGAACATGCAGATTGTGGTTTTTGTTGTTCATATGTTTTTTTCCTTCTCAATTTTATTGTTTGTTTTTATTTAACAGTTTGTTGTGAGAAGAAAAAGTGCGAAATCTGATGATGCAGAGGAGCACCGGATTGCAGGAATTGATTGGACTTTTAATAGCTGGGGAGGTAAGCACAAGGAGTTTTGATATTTAGATCATTTTATTTAAAGGGTGTTTGTTAGGAATAGGATGGATAATTTGAGGAATGATTAGAGGAAACCAATGTGATTCAATTGATTCTGTATGTCTTGATTATTGGATCTTCAACTAATGGATATTTATAAAATGTTTAGGTCTAGAGGATGGATGTTACAACGATTGGAGCCTTGACTCCCTTGTTGCTAAGAAGGTTAGGGTGGTTAAAAATCTATTTGTTTGTTTCTTTGGTCATGTTTTAGCTGTCTTAATAACTTATCTGATTTTGTTATTACCATTTTACTAGATTTTGGAAGTGGATAGGATTCCTAGATTTTCACATTCAATGGTGCTTGAAGGTGGGAGCATCCATGTGGATGGAGAAGGTAAGATTTATGCAGTGATTTGTTGGTATGTTAACTTGAGGGTATTTATTTTTTTTGGTTTGTGGAAATAGTCATACATGCTTTCCGAACAAAATAGAATGTAACTGCAAACTACATGCTAGTTCTTAACATTAAACATTTCCACTCTCCACTTAAATGCAGTGCCAAATAGATTAATTCACAAACATGAATGTGGTTTTGTTTACTGCCCTAAACATGGATCTGCTGGCTGAATTGCTTATGAAATTTCTATGTTTTGCTGTTTACTTCAGCAATTTTTTCTTCTTTCAGGAACATGTCTTACCACTGAGGAGTGTCTCTTGAACAAGAACAGGAACCCACACTTAAGGCATATCTTGGAGTCATATCTTGGAGTCTAGTTTGATGTGTTAGTTATATATATACCACTACCAGTTGAATAACTACATATTCTGGTATAAACCATCCTAGTTTCTTATTTAATACTTGCTACATTGAGTGATTGAGAGGATGGAAGAGGTTTTTTAGGAGCATATAACTGCTTAAGGTGCGTGTCCATGTGATTTCATTTATACAAGTTTTTTTTTAGATAAGTTCATTTTATACAAGTGTATGTGTGTGTATTCTGGTGGTGTGTTATCTCATACTTTTTAATCACTTTCAGCTTTGCTGTGTTGCAATTTTTTGCAAACTTGCTAGTCAACGCTCATTAGATTGCCCATTTTGCAGGAATGCTCAACCTATTGATAAATTGAAAACAGTAGCATGATAAAATTATATTGATATCAGTGTCAGTAATGTGATGCAAAAGATCAAATACCAAGCTCTATTTTTACTAATAAAAGATGCCTCGTTCTAATAAATGAGGGAACAAATCATGTATCTAATCCTAAGAGATAATAGACCCTAGGATATTCTAAATTACTTTAAGATACATGTAAGTTGAAAATGATAGATATCCATTAAGTAGCTTTGAGGGGCGTGGTGCAAATATGTAATGTAAACATTACGGGTATTTTAATTAATTTTGTATGAGGCCAATTAGTCAAGCCCATTAGGTACTTCTTAGCCTATATAAAGGTAGTGTTTGTAAGTAACACAATTGAAGTAGTTGAGAGTATTTTTTAAACAATCATAAAAGAAATTTTATTTCCTTTCATCTCATTCATATTTAGGGTTCTTTGCTTCCTTTTCTATTTTTCTTTTTGTGAAGATTTATATGTTGTCTTTTTGTAACTTGCTCCTATATTTTGTTTTGTGCTTTACAGCATCAGAATAAATGGAAATGGCTATGAATTCTTTGAATATTTGGCAAATCAAATTGATTTAAGGTTAGTACATAATATTGTAATTATCAGATTTCAATTGATTAGAACAGATTCCATTGAAATTATCAGATTTATCAAGTCATCCATGATTCTCAAAGAATGCTCTTTGCAAGGAACAATTGCAGGTTATGTCAAAGACATTAAAAGAAACAATTGATTTAGCTGATTTATGTTTGAAGGAGAAATATGAAGTTAAGCTTCATATTGATTGGTGTCTTTACTAGTTTTTAAGCTCTTTGATGTAGTAGAAGAAATAGTTGGATCAGTGAGTTGTATATTGATTGGTTGGTATACTGACTGAAATAATGAAACTAGTTTTTATACTGAAATAATGAAACTAGTTTTTAAGCTCTTTGATTTTAGTTCATTTACCAGTTTTTAAGCTCTTTGATGTTGTACTGAAATAGTGAAACTAGTTTTTAATGAAACTGGTATACTGAAATAATGAAACTAGTTTTTAAGCTCTTTGATTTCAGTTCATTTACTAGTTTTTAAGCTCTTTTATGTTGTACTTTGTGAGGCATGTATAAAAAGAAACTAGACATTTAGCATCGCTTGTTTCAAACAAGCGATGCTAAATGTCTTTTTTTTATCAAGAAAATGACATTTAGCATCGGTTGTTTCAAACAACCGATGTTAAATGTCATTTTTTTTTATCAAAAATGACTTTTAGCATCGGTTATTTGGAACAACCGATGCTAAATGTCACTTTCAGGACATTTAGCATCGGTTGTTTCAAACACCCGATGCTAAATGTCATTTTTCAAGACATTTAGCATCGGTTATTTGGAACAACCGATGCTAAATGTCACTTTCAGGACATTTAGCATCGGTTGTTTCAAACACCCGATGCTAAATGTCATTTTTCAGGACATTTAGCATCGGTTGTTTCAAATAACCGATGCTAAATGTCATTTTCAGACAGCAAAAAAGTGATGAAATGGACATTTAGCATCGGTTATTTGAACACCCGATGCTAAATGTGACATTTAGCGTCGGTTAAATAACCGATGCTAAATGTATGCCATTTAGCATCGGGCGATTTAGCGTCGGGCGATAACCGACGCTAAATGTCCAATTTAACCGACGCTAAATGTCTTTTTTCCACTAGTGTTAAGACTAAAATGTGGAACTGTAACTGCCATATTGATATTATGTCTCTTCTATTTTCAGGGTAAAGCTACGTTTGCAACAGCTGAAGCTTTGGCTGCACAAGTATCACAGGAGAATTATGATAAGGGACTGATTTACCCTCCATTCACAAATATCAGAAACATAGCTCACATTGCTGCTAAAGTGGCAGCTAAGACATATGAACTTGGTGAGTTTCATGAAATGTGTTCAATTGAGACAAAGCTGTCTTTGTTTTGTTCCTCCCGTCCTTAAGTTTGTCTTCTATGTTTGGTTAACAGGTTTGGCTTCTCATCTACCTCGACCAAAGGATCTTGTCAAATATGCAGAGAGTTGCATGTACAGCCCAGGCTACCTGAAGCTACCGTTAAGATTTTGGAATTATGTTAAGATTTTGGAACTATGTTGTCTTTTAGTATAAAATTTCTTTTAAGGTATTTTAAATTGATGTACAAATGTTTGAAATACATTTTCTGTTATCATAGTTATATTTTTAATGAAATTTTGAGACCTTCGATTAAACTTATTGAATTTTTTTTATGTAATATAATTTATGGAATGTTTGGTAAGATATAAATAATATATGGGTGCTAGTAATTTAAGTGTGATAATGTGATGAGGAAAAAAACTCCTCAATTATAAATGATAACAACGAAAAAAACTCCTCAATAATATGGCAATAAAAACCTCCACAAAAAAGTCCTATCAACTATGGCAATAAAAAATCTCCACAAAAAACAAAACTCCTACATATCAATCGATTTTAGGAGGTTTATAACCCCCTCAAAAAAACCTCCACTAATCGTGGGGGTTAAAAACCCCCGCAGTAAAACCCCCGCTAAAAGACATGATACCAGCGTTTTCTAGAAACCCCCGCAAAACGATTGCGGCACTTGAAACTCCGGCGTTTTTTAAAACTCCCGCAGATTACGTTGCAGGGGTTTAAAACCCCCGCTAAGCGACTTAAAAACCCCCGCAATCTGTTCCGTTTTTTGTAGTGTAACAATGAATGGGAAGTGTGGGGGTGAGCAAAAAGTTGGGGAATGAGAATTCAATGTCAGCTGCACTCACTAGATTAGTCTCTTAATGTGATTGTTGCCTTTTTTTTTCTCTTTTTGTATGAATTGGGATTTGAATCTGTTCTTTCATTCATTTCTTGGTATGAGATTAACCTACAGATGCTTATCTCTGCTCAAAATCTGCTCTACCCTTATCAAATTTGTCCATCTTTGACAATCTTAGGTGAGAAAATTTTATTTTTGTCATATCTATAAGGATAAAAAATCTTTAGTTGTTAGTGTGAAAAAGGATGGGGGATCTATAATTTTACATGAAGGTTGGAATAAAGTTGGGGCCATTGTATGGACTTGACATTAGGGGGTGGGTTATTCTCACATTTGAAAGTGTGTATATTTTTTTTCCTCATTATTTGTGTATGGGGTATGTAGTCTGTGCATATCCCTTCATTATTGATCTTTATCTAATATGAGTTAGTAATTTTCATCTTAGGTTCGTTTAATTTTGCTTAATATGTTGCTTTGAATTTGTAATGTGCTTTATTCTGTATGAAAAGTTAATTATGTTTTTTGTTATTTGTCTTATGCTTTGTGACATGTGGTAGCTTTGTCTGCATAAGATGCTTTTGTTTCATTAGTTAATTTGGTAGTGATTTCAGTTGAGATAATTTTCTTAAATTACATAAAACTAAAGCAAATTTATGACATTACAAAACATTTCAATGTTGATTTTTATTATTAATTTCAATGATAATTAACTAAGAGGATACTCATTCTTTTTCCAACCATGAGTTACCACATTTTTTCATCTTCCTCGAAGCTCACAACATCTATGCACATGATTCTTAATCCTGATTGTAATTTGTAAATGGTAATGTATGAGTCAATCTATTATGGTCCATGTTAAAGAAATTGTAGTGGAGAATTTATGATTTTTCCATACACTACAGGCTACTTATGTTCTATTTAGGGATGATGGAGCATTGAAGCTTTCGTATTGTATTTGTATAGCTGGATTTGTGTGAGCAATGTTTGCCATTTGTATTCCTCATCTTTCAGCTCTTGGAACTTGGTTGGGATTTTCAACAGTCTTCAGCTTAGTATATATTGTTATAGCATTTGTGCTATCCATTAAAGATGGTAATACCTCCTGCCTATTATCTCTCTGCGTGCATATTCATCATATGGTTTTCACTCTGTTAAATTTTGTGAGATTATATAATTTGATTTTACTTGATGCACGTGTCTACACTCTGGTGTCTGTGAACTAACCAGAAGTACATGAGCAAGACTACAATAACCTCCTCGAGATTAGATTCTGGGAGATAGTGTAAGTAAAATATTTACAACAATAGGGGTGTCTGCTAACCTCGTGTTCGCCTAGAACACTGGAATGCTTCCTGAGATACAGGTTAGAATTAGATACAAGCTTACAAATATTCATATCTAAAGTTCTATTTGTTTCTATGAGCACTATAGAACAGAGTTCTATTTAATCATGCAACTTACATACAACAATAAGGCAGGCAATTGTGAAGAACATGATGAAAGCCCTGTACTTTCAGTTTTCAGTTGGTGTTCTACCATTGTACATGGTTACCTTTGCAGGATATTGGGCATATGGATCTTCCACATCAACTTATTTAATGAATAGTGTGAATGGTCCAGTTTGGGCTAAGGCTTTGGCTAATATCACAGCCTTTTTACAATCGGTCATTGCATTGCATGTATTTACATACTTCTAAACTATAACTTTTGCTACTCTTAAATCTTTTACTTAATTTTTTTCAGTTTCACTCTATTCCTTGATGTAGTTATATCCCGTCTCTTTCATTATGTTATATTTAGTTTTAACTTTTTTCATTGTTTAGATTAATGCTGATGATGGTGCCTCCAATGATTATGCTGATGATTCTGCATTGCCACTATCTAGGACCCCAAATATCAAGTTTGCACCCACTATTACAGCATATTCATCTAATGTTGTCCCCATTGGCAATGATGAAAACTCCCCATCTGATGCTGATGTCCTCGCTGCTGAAACTTTTGAAGCTACAACTCCCTTATCTGGTTCCAAGAGATCAACAATTTCCCTTGACCCCACCCCAGATCATCAATTGGACTCTCCTCAAGCTTCCTCTACTAAGGTGTTCAAGAAGAAAACCATGAAGACCAAGGCACTGAACTAAGTTGGTCAAGAAAGTTATGCAGTCCTTTAGTTCGTGTTATTATGTATTCCCGTATATGTTATTATGTAACGAACTAAGTGTATCCACTTTATAATGTGGACTAAATAAAGTGATTAGGATCCTATTTCCCTCTTTTGTTTGTTCTTGGATGTACTGCCTTTCAATTTAATGTAATGAACGAGCTTATGTTTGTAGTCTTTATTCTATTATATGATATGTTCAACTTTTATCCTCTTCAAATACCAAAATTTTTCAATTATGGAAGTCTACATATTAATCGTATATAAGCCATATTTACTTGACTTAATAAATAAGCTATTGTAAGCATGATAGAACTTCCTATATATTAAAGGAGAAATTAGAAATCACACATTCAGCTCATGTACCATATTTTTCATAAATAATGCTTCTTTTTATCAATTCAACTCATGGCAGCAAAACCTACCTAACACTAATTGCAATTAACAAATTATCGTTATTGGTTGGGTTTCCTATCTTTCTATCTATTTGTTTAATAGAACATTTACTTTGTAATAGTAGTGATGAGCTAATTTGTGATCAATTTGCTCATTTTTATTTCCTATCTCAACTCAACACGTTATGTAGATTTTGATGTCAGCAAATTTTGACTCCTGTTTCTGGTACACTCAACAAAGACTACATACATTTTATATCTCATCTTGAATTTTTTTACACATATGTTTACATCATTGTTACCAAAGATATGCATCGTAGGATTTCTCTTCTTTTTTTGTCATCCATCGCTGCAACCTTTCATCTTTTATTTCTGCTTCTTTTCTCTTACAATCCCGATAACCCAATTATTATGTAATAACTAACATTTCTACAATTGTTGTCGCTTTTTCTTTGGTTTCTATCATTTTGAATCTACTAAGCACATTTTAATTGTTAGAATTTGTCTTTAATTTCTATTAAGCTAATTTTAGTATTATAATGATTATGTAGTCCCTAAAGCTTTGACCCCGTGCATCGCACGGGTCACCGCACTGGTATATAAAAGTAGCGGTCATTGTTGCATGACTGCATTAAAAAAGTGTCCAACCAGGCGCCAACTTAGTCCGCCTATTTGGGGTTCAAAATGTAATGTAATTATTATTATTATTATTATTATTATTATAATAATTAATATTAATTAATATACTTTGTTGATAATAGCTGAATGAATAATGAAGCGGCGCTCTTGTGGATATTTTCTAGCTGCACATGCATTAAAAATTAATAGTTGCGTTGCGTCTCAACCTATGTAGCCCGGATACGGGATACGATACGGAATACGACACGACACGGATACGTGGATACGGGAAAATTTTGAAAATCAAGATACGATACGGCGGGGATACTTCAATAAAAAATTAAATTAAAAATAAAAATATATAAAATATAACTAAAGATATTTCACTTTACTATATTTGTATTTGAAATAATATTATTTGAGTGGCTTATTTTATTTTATAAAATATTAGTGTTTAAAGTATAATTGATCTTTAAAAGTTATTTTGAGCTATTGAGGTGTTAAAATAGTAGTTTGAGTGGAAATGGCTTTAAAATGGATTAAAATGAGCTATTGAGGTGTCAAAACGTATCCGCTGAGTATCCTGCGTTTACGCCGTATCCCGCGTCCGTATCCTGCTAATGGCGCCGTATCCCCAACGTGTCCCTCACGTATCCGGTAAGTATCCGATCTTTTTTTAATTTAAAAATAAATATAAATTCCAGGATACTCCCTGGATACGTATCCGGACGTATCCGACACGTATCGGTATCGGATACGTGTCAGATACGGGTACTTGGTCATTTTTGGAGTATTGGGGCTTCAGAGGTCTCAACCATCACATTTAGTACTTAGTTTTTTGTGTTTCCTCTTGAGTACCTTTTTGTTTCCATTCAATTGCAAACCTCTACATCTCTTAACTCTCTGCTTTCCCGGTTGCATCAAAACTATGGATGCTTATCTGTAGTGTTCATCGAAATGTGATCTTTATTCTTATATTTTTGATTTACTTTGTAAGACAATTGTTTAAAATGGATCGGTATTCTTTTCAGTCAAATGTGATTGCAGTTCCTGAATTTTGCCTAAGACGAAGGAATCTCTCTCCAGCTTTTCTTTTTGCTTAAACATTTAAATATTTTCAAAAAATTCTTTTAGGCTAAATGTAGGATCCTGCAGTCATAAGTGACTCGCATGCGATCATGGTCCGTTTAAAGTACTTCCTCTGGTCTCTATTATAAGAAAAACCGGAGAGAGTAGTGATAAAGAAACTCCCCACAAAATGTCATTTTTTGAATTTGTTAGAATTCCTTCCTATAAAAAGAAGAAAGTTATTACTTTTGAGTAATTCTTAAATGTGGCAAAAACTCTATTGAGAGTAGGGATGGCAAAATAGGTCGGCCCGCCCTGGCACCCCGCCCCGCCGTGAGCCCGTCCAAATTGGGCAGGACGGGCCGACCCGCCAAAAGAAACTGGGTTGAGAAATTGAGCCTTCACCGGCCCTTGGCGGGTTGACGGGCCCGCCATTAAAATTAACAAATAAAAAAATGTATTTAAAACATACTTTTTGGCTTAAAATAGACGGGTTAGCGGGTTAGCCCGCCGAAGCCCGCCAAAAACAAAGTAAAAATGGCGGGTGGTGGGTCGGCAAACTACAATCCGCCAAAAAACAAGAAAAAAAAATAAACTTGACGGGTCAGTCGTCCCGCCGTACGTGTGCCCCGCCAAATTGGCGGGTTGGGCTATAATGGGTTGGAGGGGTGAAATCACCAACCCAACCCGCCATTCTTTGGAGGGCTAGCGGGTCGGCCAGACAGACTAAGCCCGTTTTTCCATCCCTAATTGAGAGGGGAGAGTCACACGGACCGACAATGCCGAATACACGCGGTCAGCCAGGTTTCCCGACATAGATTAGTCGCTAATGAAGCTGGTGGATACTACACACCAATAAAACAATAACAAAAAAATAAACAAAAAAACAATAACCAAAAGTTTATTTAGAAAAAACTCTGCAATTTTCGGAAAAAAAAAAATTTCCACAAAACTTTTGAACCCGTGCATCGCACAGGTAATGGGCTAGTAGAGTGTAAGAAAAAAGTTAAAAGAAGGAAATAGAGTATAAGAAGAAAAAAAAAAGAACAAAGAGAGTGTAAGAAGAAAAACAAAAAAGAAATAATAATATTTTTATCCTTAATTCAGATGTTCCACTCACTCACCCCACCCACACCCGATTCCGAAATTTTCAGATTCATGCACTTGCAAACTCACGGTTGCACTCTCCTTCCTTCCATGCAAAGCCAAATCTTTTAATTGTCTCTCAGGTTCATATAGTTAATGTACGGTTGATTTTGGGAAGCAAGAAGCATTTTTCCGCGTTGGTAAGGTTGTGGGTCCTAAGTTTGATGCCCGTCTTATACACCGGGTTGAGAATTTGCCAAGGATTCTTAATTCTTGACATCAATGAAGCATGTTTTGGATTTTTGCTGGTGTGAATACAACACTTGCAGTGTTGAAAATTATGCAGCCCTATTTAAATATATTTTCCTTACTAACCAAATCGGGAAGTTGATTAATGTCCCCCTCTATGAAGCCCTGATACTTCAAAAATGGAGACGTACTCGTGTCGGATACGTATCCGATACCGATACGCACCTGATACTTCCCGATACATACTCAAAGTGTATCTAATAATTTTTTAATTCTTTTTAAAAAATATTTGACTCGATACTTTTCAGATACATCTTTGATACTTCTTACCAACTAAGGATACTTCTCAGATACTTTTTCTGATACCTCTTACCAACTAAGCACATGATTGTCACTCATATATGATACACTTTAATACCTCAATAACTAAAAGACAAAATTATTTGTTTTTTCGTAATACAATAATAGAAGAAATAATACTTTGTGATATGAGTGGGATAAATATTCGTAACCATCTCTACTTGATAAGATCACAAGTATTTATTTCTACAATGTGATGAATATATATTGACTAATGATATGCTTATGTTTTATACCTACTAATATGAATATCTTAGTCTATAAAAAGTCATCTATTTCTGCCACTGACTATTCGTATTATACGATTTCGGGTGGTCTCAGTTACTTGTCCACCATTACTTTTTATGACTAGTCACTCATACATAGGTGTGTCGGTTGTCCTCTTTCTTTCATCCATATATTGTGTCATTTTTTTTATCTATTTGGGCAGTTTTTTTCATATCTATAAAATTCAATATTTCAGTTTTTTATCTTTGTTTTTTTCTATTTGTTTCTATTTTATTTTATTTTTTCTGTTATGTTTTTATATATTTAAATTTTAATTTAATTTTTTATTAAAGTATCCCAGCCGTGTCGTATCTTGATTTTCAAAATTTTCCGGTATCCCCGTGTCCGTATCGTGTCGTATCCCGTATCGTATCCGGTATCCAGGCTTCATCGTATAAATCGGAATGGATGGGATATTCATTCAAAAATGATTTGTTTTAGAAAACAAAAAAAGAGCGCTATGAAGATGCTTTCGTATTTGTTTTTGACAACAAGATGCTTTCGTATTAGTCAGCGACATTAATCAACATGTCCCACGTGATAGCTTCTTGAATAGTGTTATGATTAGGGCCTTTACTAGAGACACCTTCATGGCCCATCTGCATAAGACCCATTCTAGAAAACAAAATTCATTTTTCAAAGGCCAAAATCACAATACATGATCGGACGGTCCAGATCCATCAAGTTAAGCACCATCAAATTCTATAAATAAGCATTCAATATTTCATTAAATGGTAAGTAATCTCACTCTAATACCTATCTGTAGTTGACAACCTCCCTGACTTGAGCGTCGGAGTGTCTTTGCAGGTACCACACCCCACCTCGGATCAGACAACGGTTGATCAAGGACTTCATCTACCAACTATCTCGGATCCCCCCAACAGGATCGGAGATACGGTACAGTACATTGGTGTAGCGACCGAAAAATCTGAAGCAGGGATTCTTTGTCATTTGGAAGAAGCCGCCATCAATATTTATTTAATAGGAAAAATATTGAAAAAAACCTTTATCTTTGGGTTCGGGGGTCGATTATGTGGGGGAATGTATTAGCACCCCACAACATCCTTTCAAAAAAAAGGTTACCTTTTAATTTAATGTGTAGAAAAAAGTTAATTCAAAGAAAACACTCTAATTTACGCTTTTTATTATTTGAAAAATTGAAAAGGACCTAATAAAAATTTTAGTTTTTTTTGTGCTTGACAGGAGTGGGCCCCTGCTCCTACGTATCCCCGGGTGCGATGGAGAAATCAAAGCTAAGTAGTTCTTGGGTAGAAAATGTTTGTGTGTTGGTATTTTTTAAGTATTTTGAAATTGTGATGGGTATTTGTAATGACCAAACAAGTAAACTCAGAGTGGTCATCACTCATAGCCCGTTTGAAAACTAAAGTTGTTATTAACAATCAAACAAACTAAACTCAGAGTGACCATTAGTAACATCCTATTCTATTTTTGTGAGTTTAATTGTTCGAAAAAATACTGGTTCGGAAGCATTATGATGTAATAATAAAAAAAACAAAATGAGCCGTAATAAAAAAAAGAAGTGTAATTAACAGGGGTGCTGAGGAGTCACAAGGACAAGCAGCAACTGGCTGAGTGGTGAGGCGCTGGGAAGGACAACAATTGAGAAAAAAGGACAAAGGACAGCAGCTGGCTGGGTGAGGCGCTGGGAAGGACAGTAGGACAGCCATTTGAATCAGCAAAAGGACAGTAGCTGGCAATGGAGGAAGGACAGCATCAAGGAAAAATCAAAAGGACAACCCTGGCTAGGGCAGCTACTGCTGCACCCTTCTCCCTCCCCTCTTTTTTTTTTAAATGTACTATTTATCTCTTTTTGCTTTTTTTTGTTTATATTTGTGTAAAAACTTGATTATGTAATGAAAATGACTTTGGCTATTCAGCTCCAAAAAAGTTTATTATACTTTCAATTATTTTTTGTATATTTTTGCACCAATAACAATAGACTAACCTAATAATAATAACTACAAAATAAAATAAAAACTAGCATCAAAACAATCGTTGTACGAGAGTGCTAAAGACACGCGTGTTTAAAACGATACGTGACACAACGAGAATAAAAACTTTTTTGGATTTTTTTGATTAATCGGACAAAATTAGGGTATGACAATTGGCGACCACGGTGGGAGGATATCTTTCTCTATTTCCTCTCCCATTACCTTGATCGGCAATGCCTCATCAACTTCGTCCGAGGACCCAAAGTCTCATTATAGGACCGGTCATACGGCCGATCCTAGAACCCGTTTTGCAGCAGGTCGTACCACATGGCACCCTGACAAGGCATGTGGAAGACCTTCCAAACTCATCCCAAGCTCAGAACCCGGGGGGTGTAACATCCGCAAAATAATTAATAGAATTATTTGGGTGCTAACCCAATTAAATTAATTTAGTACCCGACTGGTAAATTTATTGAGTGCTAAAATTAATTATTGGTCATCATCGGATCGTTAACCGAATAATACGGGTCAAGGAAGTTTTGGAATCGAAATAAGAGATTTAGATCAATATGGTAATCGGACCACGTTACCGCGTATATATTAATAAATATATAAATGTGTGTGTGTGAATAAAATGAAAGAAAAAAAAGAAGAGAAGGATACGAGAAACAGAAGAGAGAAAAGGAGAGAAAAGAGAAGGAAGAAAGAAAGAGGGAGGAAGAAGAAGAGGAAAAAGGGAGTACCTCCGCTCAACGAAACGACTTCCTTCCAACACGAAAAATGCTCAGCGTTACTTCCTCTTCGTTTTGGTACCAAAATCTTCATCATCAACTCACTCTCCTCAAATCCACCATTTTCGAAATTAAGAGGAATTAGAGGTTTTTGTTGATCAAGCTCAAAGGAAAGCTTTGGATGGTGTTTGGGAGCGAGCTCAAGGTGGGTTGCGCAAATATTGGAGTCCGATTTGGAGTTTTTGAAGAATCAAGGGTTTTAGGGAGAAAATTGGATTTATGTGTGAATAGTGTCATGGAGGTTAGAGGAGGAAGATGATGAATAGTATCAGTGGAGAATTTTGGGGAAATCGGTATTTCGGTCAAAAAGCGGTTTCGTGATCGAGCGGAAAGTTTTGGAAGCGGATTGGAGCGACGTCGGAAACGGAAAGTTTATGCGGGGAATGTTCGTGTGGTTACTCGGCGAATTCGGCTCGATCGTGGTTCACGCTTCAAGGGTGAGTTCTACTCACGTTTAGGATTTTTGTTTTTCGAATTAATTGATAAACTGTTTTATCGCTTTCGCTGGACTGGAATATTTCTGAATATTGTCTGTTTCGGGTTAGGAATCGATCGGAGCGAGCCTCGTGTTGTGTTGTGTCGTGTTGAAACGGAATTTTTGGTAATTCGATTTCGAAAGATTTTGACTTAAAAACCGCTATTCGGAAAAATATGTCGTTTTTGATAAAATTCGTTTTGAATGAGTTTTTGATTGACTTGAATGATTGTGTGACTTTGATTGGAACTGTTTTTATGGTTGTCAAATCTGTTTTTAATCGGAACAAGAATCGGAATAGAGCGGAATAGCGAATTTCGCAAGAAAACGGAAAACCTGCACTTTTCTGCAGAGGGTCGCGTCGCGACCCTGTTCTCATCGCGTCGCGACCTGGCCCAGTTTTGTTACGCAAAATGTTTCTGTCGTTTTTCGCGTCGCGACGGTATCAGTTCGCGTCGCGACGGTTTACAGAATTTCAGCAACCAAACACTGTTTTTCGTTTCGCGATAACTTTCGATCCGGGAACCCGATTGAGGTGTTCCAAGATGCGTTGGAAAGCTTATTCAGAGGCCTAACTGAATATTCTAGTTTTAAGGCAAAATAAACTGTTTTCGAAGTTGAAAATTGTGTCGAAAAGAGGTAAGTTAGAGTACGAGTGTGAACTTGGTTTTATAAAAGCGTGGGTTAAGTGTTCAACTGGTTATTTGAGGTGATGGACCCTGAGTTCATATGATTACAGACCTGTGTGTGTATATATATCGAGTTGGGTGACGACCCATGTGTAACATACTAGGCGGGGCAGTCATGATCCCCTTTCCTAGGCTCCATGCCAATGGGAGAATGTACTATTGGTAGGGGGGTTCACCGGGATTCAGCGGTTACGCAGTCGGTGTTATGTTAAATTAATTGTTGTGCGGTCCACCGGGATGTAGCGGTCACGCAGCCGGTGTCGTACTGAGTCATAACAGGTTCACCGGGATGTAGCGGTAACGCAGTCGGTGATCTGTTGAATTGTTTTGTTGTGCGATTCACCGGGATGTAGCGGTCACGCAGCCGGTGTCGTACTGAGTTATAGCAGATTCCCCGGGATGTAGCGGTCACGCAGCCGGTGGAATGCTATGTGTAAAATAATGCGGTTCACCGGGATGTAGCGGTCACGCAGTCGGTGCCGTGTTGAGTTAAAAATGTTTTTAAACAAGTACCGAGAGAGCGAGTAGGGGTCTCGGTAGAACTCACTGAGATTGTATCTCATTGTTTATATGTTGTTGTTTTACAGAGACACAGGGACAGCGGAAATCCAAGAGGCACGAGTAGGTTGAGCTCGGACTGGTTGCTGATAGCCTAGCTTTATGTTTAAGCTTATTTCCCTTTTGTTGTCTGTATACTAAACATTATGTATTCAAGGTTTATCTTTCTTCCGCTTTCTTGTATGATACTGAATACTATAATTGCTGATGGTATATGGTCTGAGAACCATATTGTCTTGTTGTAAATAAGACTGTTTGGGTTATATTCAGCGAAAAATTTATAGTGATATTCAGTGTCTAAACAGGAAATATATCTCTGATGTGTTACTAATGTGCACTTTGGTATTTTAATCGATAAATTATACCGGGGTGTTACAGTTGGTATCAAAGCAGTTCGACCTAGTCGGACTTAGCTTAGGGTTGAGTCGATTCCTTGTTAGTCCCTTCTGTAATTACACTTGTGATGCTAAGAGACATTGAGCCTGATCAACTTAATACTTAGTGCATCATAAGCGGAATTCTGACTGGATGATCAAGATGCAATCCTCGACCACAATCGGAATCTTCAACCGGTGCATCCTCAGGAAAGGTGACATGACGGTGGAAGAATACACCGCTAAGTTTGAGAAGTTGTCTCAGTCTTACCAAGTGGTAAAGTAAGCTGAGGATGACGAATGGAGAATGCAGAAGTATAAGACGGGCATAAGTGCTTTTATGATTTATGGTCTCAGTTCTTATACTGCTACCAATTATGTTGCCTTGGGGCAATCATCTAATGTCACCGAGGATAATCTCATAGGAAATATGGGAAAGGAAAGAAGGTAGTTGAAATATCAACTCCGAATGCAAAGTCCTAAGATAATTTCATCGAAGGAAAAGCAGATGCAATTCTTTGATTCTTCAAAGGTCAGAAGATGTTCTAACTGGGGAAAGCCTCACAGAGGTGATTGCAAGCGAAGATCTAATCGGTGCTATTACAGTAATGTAGAGGGTCACTATGGTAAAAAGTGTCCTGCCAGGAAAAGCTCCAAGGAGTCATAAGCAGCTCCAAGGCAAGGACGCGTCAACACTTTGGATGCTCAGACAGTTACAACTGCTGAAGAGTTACTGAGGGGTATGGGATCAGTTTTCAATAACTCCGTCAGTATATTATACGATTCGGGTGCAACCCATTGTTTTATAGCACAATCATGTGTGGGTCGGTTAGGATTAGCATTGTCTCCGCTATCCGAGCCGATAGCTATTTTTAACTGCTGCTAAGGGTCGTGTCCAGACATAATCTTGGTATAGAGTTGTCTACTTGTCATAGGAGGCAGAAATTGCGTTGTAGAATTTATTGTTTGCCTACGAGAAGTGTGGACACCATTTTGGGTATGAATTGGATGACTGTAAATCATGTTGCAATCGACTATGTTAATCAACTATCAGCTTCGCTGCAGAATCAGTTGAATTGTCTAAGACAAATTCTGAAGCGGTTGCCTGGTTCACCTTAGACGGTCAATCTTCATTCCAAGGTGCGGAAGCACATGTTAGTAGGTTATCTGCATCCACGGGAACTAGTATTAGATTTATCATCTGTACAAGTTGTGAATGACTTTCTGGGTGTTTCCACGATGAAGTTTCTTCTGAACCTCCTGGGCGAGAGGTAGAGTTTACGGTGGAATTGGTTCCTGGCACGGGATCAATGTCTATTGTTTCTTATTGAATGTTCCTTTAGAATTAAAGGAAATGGAGTCTCGACTTGAAGAGTCGATGTTAAAGAAATTCATTCGACCGAGTACTTCGCTAAGGAGTGCTCTGGTGTGGTTAGTCAAAAGGAAAAATGGTAGCATGAGATCGTGCATTGATTATCGACAACTCAACAAAGTGACGATCAGGAATAAATATCCCTTACCAAGGATAGACGATTTGCTTGAGCAATTTGAGGTGCTGCAGTGTTTCTAAAATTGATCTGAGGTCAGGACATCATCAAATAAAAGTTAGAGCCTTAGATATTCCGAAGACAGCCTTCCGTACTTGGTATGGACATTACGAGTTTGCAGTGATGCCCTTCGGTTTGACTAATGCTCCAGCGGTATTCATGGATTACATGAACAGGGTTTCCCACCCTTACTTGGATCGGTTTGTGGTAGTTTTCATTTGTGATATCTTGGTGTACTCTAAGACTATTGGGGAGCATGCCCAACATCTCCGCGTTATTCTGAACGTACTCCAAGAGAAGAAATTGTATTCTAAGCCGTCGAAGAGTGACTTCTGGATGTCGGAAGTGAAGTTTTTGGAATGCGTGATTTCCCAATTGGGAGTTGCGGTGGATCCCAGTAAGGTGGGAGCTGTGTTGAACTGGGAACGACCAACGTCAGTCACTGAAATCAGAAGTTTTCTAAGTCTAGCCGGTTACTATAAGAGATTTGTTCAAGGGTTCTCACAGTTAGTTTTCCACTTACACGGTTAACTCGTAAGGGTCAACCGTTTACGCAGGGTGCTGATTGTGAAGAATGTTTTCAAGAGTTGAAGGTTTGGTTGACTTCTGCTCCAATCCTGATTCTTCCAGATCCGTCTTTGAGATTCCAAATTTACAGCGATGCTTCTGGGAAGGATTTAGGATGTGTTCTTGTGCAGAATCAACAAGAGGTAGCTTATGCGCCCAGACAATTAAAGTCTCATGAGAAGAGTCATCCGACTCACGATTATGAGTTGGCAGCTATTGTGTATGCACTGAAGATTTGGAGACGTTACCTGTATGGGTCTCGTTTCGATGTCTTTAGTGATCACAAGAGTTCAAGGTATCTGTTTGATCAGAAAGAACTGAATAGCAGGCAGAGAAGTGTGTTGAGTTTCTGGAGGATTATAAATTCGTGTTGAGGTAGCCTTCAAGAGAGGCCAGTGTTGTAACTGATGCACTGCGTGGCCGAGTTTCTTGATGCATGAGATGGAATTATCGGAGTCTTTTAGAGACTTAAATCCGAATTCAAGATCAAGGAGGAACCGGTTAGTGTTGAGCCATATGAGGATCTCTAGTTCCCTAAGGGATTCTATACGCTTAGCACAGGAAGTTGATGTGAAGCCACAATCACAAAAGGTATTTCCAGATTTCACCATGGATAGTGATAGAGTCAGTTGTTTCAACGGTAGAATCTGTGCGCCCGATGATGAGAACAACAAAAGGCAAGTGTAGAGGAAGCACACCGAAGTTCATATTCTGTCCCAGGGTGTACAGAATATAAAACAGAGGTATTAGTTTGATAACCTCTCCTTTGTGAAGGGTAACAATGAGATAGTATTATGAGATTCCGTTTGACAAGTCAAACGTGAATACGAATATGTAAATGAGGTAACTGCTGACTGTTTTCACGTTGCGAATAACCATCAAAGGATTAATTGATGGATCTGCTCATAAGTGACAGAAATCTCCGAAGTGAGGCTTGGCGTGCGGTGTAATAGTTTTGAAAAAATCGTTTTTGTGAAAACCCGCATGCTAAAGTTAATTTGGGGAAACAAATTAAGAGGCTAATAAAATATGATTGAGGGGGAAAATCCTAGGAGGATTACTTAGGTTGAGGGGAAGCTCTCAACGCTACTGACTAATTCGGAAAGGAGCCCTGAGTTCTGTTTGATAGTTGTTGGAGAACAACTGAGGTGAGTTTCATTACGTTCAACTTATTTGATGTCCCCGTGGTTTATTTCTGTGTTTAAGATAAACGTTTCTGGTAAATCCTCACTTCATCTTCCTTCGAGAAGTATTATCTCGAAATCTTGGGGTCGAGTCAAGAAGTTTGACAAGTGACTTTTTCGTCACATTGTCGGTATGTACGAGAACCGTTAAGGATATTAGAAGATTTGTTGAAAAACTGTTTACACCTTTCGAGGAAATCGTGTTTGTTTTTACATCTACCGAGGAGCACTTTGATTTGGATTAATCAAGTTGGGGAGTAAGCGAGGATAACTGGAATGAAACTTCGGAAGTGTTTTCGAACGCGGTGCCGAGCCTATGTAAGCGAAAGAGGAGTTTCTCGTATTGATTCGAAACCAGAGAGTTCGTATCAAGGCAGTAGTGGATCATACTTGGAGGTGGATGTGCCAACTTGGGAAGAGTTTCTGCACTCATTTCGTTAATTCAGGAATGTTTTCCAGCAAAATTTGGACCTTTCTGAGAATGTCTGTTCTCGGTTAGTCAATCGTAAGACTTGACGAAATTTTGAGGACAAAATTCTTTTAAGTTGGGGAGAATGTAACATCCGCAAAATAATTAATAGAATTATTTGGGTGCTAACCCAATTAAATTAATTTAGTACCCGACTGGTAAATTTATTGAGTGCTAAAATTAATTATTGGTCATCATCGGATCGTTAACCGAATAATACGGGTCAAGGAAGTTTTGGAATCGAAATAAGAGATTTAGATCAATATGGTAATCGGACCACGTTACCGCGTATATATTAATAAATATATAAATGTGTGTGTGTGAATAAAATGAAAGAAAAAAAAGAAGAGAAGGATACGAGAAACAGAAGAGAGAAAAGGAGAGAAAAGAGAAGGAAGAAAGAAAGAGGGAGGAAGAAGAAGAGGAAAAAGGGAGTACCTCCGCTCAACGAAACGACTTCCTTCCAACACGAAAAATGCTCAGCGTTACTTCCTCTTCGTTTTGGTACCAAAATCTTCATCATCAACTCACTCTCCTCAAATCCACCATTTTCGAAATTAAGAGGAATTAGAGGTTTTTGTTGATCAAGCTCAAAGGAAAGCTTTGGATGGTGTTTGGGAGCGAGCTCAAGGTGGGTTGCGCAAATATTGGAGTCCGATTTGGAGTTTTTGAAGAATCAAGGGTTTTAGGGAGAAAATTGGATTTATGTGTGAATAGTGTCATGGAGGTTAGAGGAGGAAGATGATGAATAGTATCAGTGGAGAATTTTGGGGAAATCGGTATTTCGGTCAAAAAGCGGTTTCGTGATCGAGCGGAAAGTTTTGGAAGCGGATTGGAGCGACGTCGGAAACGGAAAGTTTATGCGGGGAATGTTCGTGTGGTTACTCGGCGAATTCGGCTCGATCGTGGTTCACGCTTCAAGGGTGAGTTCTACTCACGTTTAGGATTTTTGTTTTTCGAATTAATTGATAAACTGTTTTATCGCTTTCGCTGGACTGGAATATTTCTGAATATTGTCTGTTTCGGGTTAGGAATCGATCGGAGCGAGCCTCGTGTTGTGTTGTGTCGTGTTGAAACGGAATTTTTGGTAATTCGATTTCGAAAGATTTTGACTTAAAAACCGCTATTCGGAAAAATATGTCGTTTTTGATAAAATTCGTTTTGAATGAGTTTTTGATTGACTTGAATGATTGTGTGACTTTGATTGGAACTGTTTTTATGGTTGTCAAATCTGTTTTTAATCGGAACAAGAATCGGAATAGAGCGGAATAGCGAATTTCGCAAGAAAACGGAAAACCTGCACTTTTCTGCAGAGGGTCGCGTCGCGACCCGTTCTCATCGCGTCGCGACCTGGCCCAGTTTTGTTACGCAAAATGTTTCTGTCGTTTTTCGCGTCGCGACGGTATCAGTTCGCGTCGCGACGGTTTACAGAATTTCAGCAACCAAACACTGTTTTTCGTTTCGCGATAACTTTCGATCCGGGAACCCGATTGAGGTGTTCCAAGATGCGTTGGAAAGCTTATTCAGAGGCCTAACTGAATATTCTAGTTTTAAGGCAAAATAAACTGTTTTCGAAGTTGAAAATTGTGTCGAAAAGAGGTAAGTTAGAGTACGAGTGTGAACTTGGTTTTATAAAAGCGTGGGTTAAGTGTTCAACTGGTTATTTGAGGTGATGGACCCTGAGTTCATATGATTACAGACCTGTGTGTGTATATATATCGAGTTGGGTGACGACCCATGTGTAACATACTAGGCGGGGCAGTCATGATCCCCTTTCCTAGGCTCCATGCCAATGGGAGAATGTACTATTGGTAGGGGGGTTCACCGGGATTCAGCGGTTACGCAGTCGGTGTTATGTTAAATTAATTGTTGTGCGGTCCACCGGGATGTAGCGGTCACGCAGCCGGTGTCGTACTGAGTCATAACAGGTTCACCGGGATGTAGCGGTAACGCAGTCGGTGATCTGTTGAATTGTTTTGTTGTGCGATTCACCGGGATGTAGCGGTCACGCAGCCGGTGTCGTACTGAGTTATAGCAGATTCCCCGGGATGTAGCGGTCACGCAGCCGGTGGAATGCTATGTGTAAAATAATGCGGTTCACCGGGATGTAGCGGTCACGCAGTCGGTGCCGTGTTGAGTTAAAAATGTTTTTAAACAAGTACCGAGAGAGCGAGTAGGGGTCTCGGTAGAACTCACTGAGATTGTATCTCATTGTTTATATGTTGTTGTTTTACAGAGACACAGGGACAGCGGAAATCCAAGAGGCACGAGTAGGTTGAGCTCGGACTGGTTGCTGATAGCCTAGCTTTATGTTTAAGCTTATTTCCCTTTTGTTGTCTGTATACTAAACATTATGTATTCAAGGTTTATCTTTCTTCCGCTTTCTTGTATGATACTGAATACTATAATTGCTGATGGTATATGGTCTGAGAACCATATTGTCTTGTTGTAAATAAGACTGTTTGGGTTATATTCAGCGAAAAATTTATAGTGATATTCAGTGTCTAAACAGGAAATATATCTCTGATGTGTTACTAATGTGCACTTTGGTATTTTAATCGATAAATTATACCGGGGTGTTACAGGGGGGCTATGGTCCCTGGGAGCTCGGGGAGAAATCGCCTCCCCCTCCTCCTCTGGCAGTCCCGGTTCCGGTCGATGCTGTTCAACAGCTCGTCCTTCTACGTAACCATCAAGCTGAAGCCAACCAGCAGCGGAGTTACTGATTTACCGAGCTCGAAGCCGAGGTAGCTGAGCTCCGGGCTAGAAATATCCCGGATCAGATCTCACCTCAGCGCAATTCTTCCGAGAGGAGAAACCCCGCACGGAGGCGTCACAGATCTCCCGCTCGGAGTAGGCATTATCATCGATATTCTCCACCTCACCGGTTGAGGGGGAATGGTTCCCGTTCTCCCCCCATCCGGACAGAAGAAGAAGACAACCCAGTGTGTTCACCCCAAGACCGCTCATCTTTGGCTTCTTCCTCCCCAAGACGACGTTCCCGAAGTCGAGAAAGGTCACCGAGACAGGACCGACCTCGCCCCCGGTCAAGAAGAACTCCCAACCCGTACAATTACCGTCCATCTCCTCCCCGGGAGAAAACAACAAAGCGCAAAGGTCCTTTCACCGAGAAGATTGATTACTTTCCAGTACCTAGGCATCTTGAGTAACCACCGGAGGGATTGAAGCTACACTATGGAACGGGCAACCCTGACCGACACCTAGACTATTTTGACACCATAATGCAATATCAGAATGTTCCAATGGAAATGAAATGTCGAATCTTCCCTCTGGCCTTGGAGAAGGTAGCTTCGGATTGGTTGAGATCCCTCAAACCAAATTTATCTCTTCTTGGGATCAATTGGCAAAGCTCTTCTCGGCTCAGTTCGCCCACTCAAGAAGTAATCCCAAACACAAGAAAGTATTAGCATCCATCGTTCAAGGGGAGGAAGAACCTCTAAGGGACTACATAGAGAGATTTAACAAAGAAGCTTCCCAAGTTCAAATTTTGAACGACGAGTTTCGGCTTTACTTCATGACAGCCAGTCTCCGGGAAGGAAGTTTGTTTCAGACTCATATCGGGACCTTCGAACCCAACACCTTGCAGGAGTTCCTCCAAAAGTCACAATGCTTCATCGATCAAGAAGAACGGTAGCCAGATCATCTAAACCCCGCGACGAGAAGGACAATCGGAACGATAGCCGAGGTAACCGGGATACCTGCCCTCGAAATCATCATCAAGTCTATACTGATCTTAATGAAATCCGGGCAAGGATCTTAGGTGAATGCATGAACACGGAGTTCAGGGATGTGAAGTTTCCCAATCCTCTCCCCCATAGGCTGGGACAGCGTTCCAACAAATACTGCAGGTATCACCGTAGTAACGGTCATGATACCAATCATTGCAATGCCCTGAAAAACGACATTGAAGACATGATCAAAAGAGGAAAGCTTGCCGGTTATGTAAAGAAGCCCGGACAACAGGGAGTCGAAGTTAAAGAAGAGAAGGAAAACCCCAAAGGAAATCAAAAGGCCAAAGACTAGGAGGACGAGCCGGACTTTCGAAAATCGAAGGGGTGAACTGTGATGATGATGATTTCGGGGGGCTTCCCCGAAGAAGCATCGGGAAAAACAATGAAGCGGAAGGGGAAAGAACTCATGAGCGTGGCCTCCACCTCGACAACACCGGTTTCACCAGTTCGTCCCCCTTTAGCTTTTGGCGACGAAGATATACTGAGCGGCAAACCCAACAAACATGTACCACTCCTAATCACCGCAGTAATAGCCAATCATGAGGTTAGGAGGATTCTGGTTGATCAAGAAAGCTCGTCCGATATCATCTTCGTCGACCTTTTTGAAAGAATGGGGATCGATAAGGATGACCTCATTCCTTATAGAGGGCCGGCCCTATCCGGATTTAATGAATCCCGAACCAAGTCACTTGGCCACCTAGAGCTGATGGTTACTTATGGAGAGGAGCCAATGGTAAGAATCGTCAAGACGAGATTCCTTCTTTTACCTTGTCAATCGATCTATAACTGTATTATCGGAAGACCGATTTTGGGTAGGCTTGGAGCGGTACCCATCTCAAAATGAAGTTCTACTCTCTCTGCAATAAAGTCATCACCTTGGACGCCGGCTTGGAATCCCACAAAGCTAGGTGTTTCTTCCTATACATGAAGGCCGAAAAGAAGGCCGTCGAAGAAGAAGGGGTTCCCCTGCTGAAGATCGGAATATCAAGAAAACTAAAGGGTATGATCAATCCGTCGATGTAAATGTAACCGATTTGGACGCAAGATGCGATCTCAATAGTTCGGAGGACGGGGAGGATGACGACCTAGCCAGAGAACTGAAAAGAAAAATGAAAAGGCCCCAGCCTGATGGGGAATTCGAAGAAATCCAGCTCGGTGAGGATCCAACCAGAAAAGTCAGGATCGGAGCCGACCTTTCTGAAGATGTGAAAGTCTAACTGACTCAGTGTCTAAAGGACCATGCCGACCTTTTCGCATGGTCGGCTGAAGACATGCCCGGGATTCCTCCTGAAGTCGCTTGCCACTAGCTCGCCGTCCATCCCGATGCTAGGTGGGTCGCCCAAATTAAGGAAGAGGGCTCGGAGTGGAGAGAAAGCAGTTGCTACTGCCAAAGCGGTAGAAGATTTAATTAAAGCAAACTTTGTATCAAAAGTCAAGTACACAACTTGGCTCTCCAACCCTATACTTGTTAAGAAAAGTAATGGAAAATGGCGAATGTGCGTTGATTATACCGATTTTAATAAAGCCTGTCCTAAGGACGCCTTTCCTGTCGCAAGCATTGATCGCCTCGTCGACAATGCTTTAGGTTTTCGTTTACTGTCTTTTATGGATGCATACTCCGGTTATAATCAAATCGCAATGTTCCCCGCGATCAAGAAAAAACCGTCTTCATGATTGACCGCAGTAATTTCGCTTACCGGGTTCTGCCTTTCGATTTGAAAAACGCCGGAGCCACATACCAGAGAATGATGAACAAAGTATATCAGAAAAAAATCGGCCGCATCGTTGAGGTTCTATGTCGATCCAATTCGGAGGTTTTGCGTCGAACCACGCAAAAACAACAAATGAGGCAGCAAACTTCACATGGTTCGGAGGTTATGGGTCGAACCCGTTCGGTGGTTCTCCTCCGAACCATGCAAAAACCAGAGAAAAAAAAAAACAGAATGCGAAAACGAAGAAAATGGTTACCTGTGAGACCATAAAATGCGACGACGAAGCAATGTGGGAGAAGAAGAGTGTGAGATTGAGGGAGAAGAGTGCGAAATTGAGGGAGAAGAGAATAGAAGGGTAGGGTTCAGAGGTTGAAGAAGAGATGGAATAGAGGGGGTGTGTGTGAGAGTGAGAGGGAAAGGGAAGGGATTTGGTATTTTGAATGAGGGTTATTTTGGGGATTTTGAGAGTGAAGAGGTGTCTACTGAGTAGCTTGGGGGTTGTATGAAATATCACCCTTAAAAAAACCGGGCCCATATCAAGTAAAGCATTTCAAAGTGAGTGGGGTCTGATGAGTAATGCAAATACTTTTCTACGGAAACTCGCTTTCTCCTTTCCTCCCATTCCATTCATGCCTGTCTGTCACTGCTTTGAAAATTCCTGAAAACTCATGGGGGACAATGTCATGAAACAGATTAGTAGTATATTTGTCCATACACTGAAGCTGGAAACGACAGAATTTACTAGTTCATCTATCTTATACGCCACACCACACATGTTTTAGGGAAAGTAGGTGAGGGTCTGATATGCACTTTGTTGTCACAATATGGTGGGTGGGTTTCCTTTTGTCATGTAAAACTTCTCATTCTGGAGGATTTTCCAAGGCAATTCGATCCTTATTACCTTACCCATGTTCATCTGTCTAGATTCTTGAAGTTGTTGTTCCTTGGAAATTATAATAAATCTAAGATTTGTTTGTCTACAAATAATAATAATAATAATAATAATAATAATAATAATAATAATATACACGTTTAAAAAACGTGTTTTTACACTTTATAGTCATGCAGTCGGGCCAAATACTTTGTCATTTGTAAGTTAACAAAGAACGCATTGCTATTTTATTTTATTAATTTATTTAGATGATATGAAACTTTAGCTCAAAGGAGAAAAAAAATCAAAAAACAAACAACGAGGCCAGTTATTATGTATACGTGAAACTTCAGCTGCATGACGAGAAGGTTTTTGGTAACATTATTGTTGAATATTACTATACATGTGGTATAGGGGTGGACAAAAATTCCCATACCAACCCAAAAACCGAAAAACCGAAGTCAGTGAGCTGCAACGGGCGGGTCCAGACAGATACACGGGTTCACGGGTTGAAGAACTGGGTTCATGCGAGTTGGACTGGGCGGGTGCGGTTGCTATTTCTAGGCCCGTCAGTGCCCAGACCCGCCCGAGGTACTAGATGAGACCTGATATTTTCGTAGGCACAGTCATAGAGAGAGCAGAGGCGCAGTGCAGCAGAGCACTTTTTTAGTCTCTATTTCTCATGCGTTCTGGCTTCTTCCAAAATTAATGTTATAATATTTTAATAAAATACACTATCTTTCTCACTGTGTACACACGTGACCGCCAGGTACTGTGCTTTGTTTGTACTGTGTGTTGTGTTACACAGTTATTTTAAAATATAACTAGGGCGATTACCCGTGCTCTGCACGGGATATGGTGGCGAATAATCTGATTGATTAGCGAAATGCATAACACAGTTATTAACTAAAAAAATTAGAAATTTCTTGCATACATTGGTTGTATTAACTTATTGATCCCATTTCACCAAAAGAAAAACTTATTGATCCCATTGTGATATGTGAATTTGTTTCGTGAAATGGGTACATATTTTAAGGTATCGTAAAGTGTTATTTTCGAAATCAAATATTCCAATAAATTTCTTATAATACCAATAGAAAGTCATATTTTCTGATTGGAGTTGATAAGTACAATGCTATTGACAAAAATAACAACAAATCATGAACCGCTATTTAGACTTAGTAATTGGGTAGCGTTGATGTGTTTATATTTATGTTTTAAATGTGAATCGAACATTATAAAATGGTTAGCGTCGGTGTTTGTATTATGTTGTTATAAATGAAAATTGAACAGGCATAGGACCTTTTTGCATTGGTGAACATTTGTCAAATTTTGAATTGATTTTGTAGTCAATTGTAATGAATGGGGAATTAGTGTGTCATTACATGGCCCACATCCAAACAATAGCTCCGGTTTGTACTATTATCAGTCTTATGCACTAGTGGAAATATGACATTTGGAAATGTGAAAATTATAAAAACTAGAAAACGAAAGAGTGCAAAATAGCCACGAGTTTGAATACGCCGTCGGCAACGGCATTAACGAAGGAACCACACAAATATTTCGACAACGCAACCATCACCATTCGTTGATGAGACGAGGTCATAGAGCGATTTTGAACCAGAAACCGAAAAAGGAAATGGATAAGGGAAAAGCGAAGAAGAGTTCTTTGTAGGGGATTTTGACGGGTTTCTTATAAAGGTCACTACAATGAAAAACGTGATGGCAATGTCTGATTTTGAAACGGTACCCAAATGATACCCATATCTAATTTTGACGATACTCAGGATTAGTTGCGTTCCTTTCTATTCACCAGCGACAAAACCCTAACATTTCCTCCTCAATCAATTCATCCCTTTGTGTGTTTCGATTCTGAACTTCGGTTTTGAAGCTTTGAAGACAAACCAGAAACTCGGACTCCTTGCAAACCGAAAGCAACGAGAGTGAATGCGAAACCGAAAAGGCACACTGGACGGTAACAAATGAACACGATGGAGAACGTTGATGAAGAGATGAAATAGAGAGAAAGGAAGGGAACGAAGGTGGTGGTGATTGAGGTTGAAGGTTGGAGGTTGAAGATGGAGAAGATTGAGAGAGATGGTGCGCAGTATCCACCGATTTTGGTGGAGACTGGTCTAGTTAGGGAAACCTCACTGGCCAGGTGTATAGTCAGCTTAATTTGCCGGTCCGTGTGGTTCTCCCTTCCCATAAAATTTTTGCCACCCCCAAGATTCGAACCTGAAACCTTGGGTGGGATCCGAGCCCAGTTACTACTCAGACCAACCCTTTTTGGTAACAAGCAATCAACTGTTAAGTGTTAAGTGGAGAGTGAATCTTTTTGTTCAGCACTAGAGAGCGATATTTTTGCACTACTACAAACCTCCAGGGTAGGCATGGCAGTAAAACCCGGACCCGCGGATACCCACCCGAACCCGCCCCGATTTTGTCGGGGAAAACCCAGTTTAAACGGGTTCGGGTTCGGGGATGGGTTTTCCCCGCTTTGCTGAGTCGGGGACGGGGACGGGGACAGGGACGGGGACGGGGAATGTGATACCAAGCCCGAACCCGCCCCGCTAGAAGTTAAATTACTTAAATACCCATATATATATCCCACTTCCAACAATAGAAACCCTAAATCTGCGCCTCTCATCTTCCCTCTCCAGGCTTTCTCCTCTGCGCACAGTGCGACTCCACCTCTCCTCTCCGTGCGCTCTCCGCCTCTCCTCTCCGTGCTCCTCTCCACCTCGCCTCTCCGCCTCTCCTGACACTTTTCTCTCTCAGTCTCGCGGTCTCACGCTCTTCTCTCTCAGTCTCAGTCTCTTCTCCATCGCTAGCATCAGTTTTGTTTTTCTCTGGTAAGAACTCCCTCTACCTCATTCTGGTTTCTCTCTTCTCTCTCGGTCTCACTCTCTTCTCTATTTTCTCTCTTTTTTATTATAGGAAATTATATGATTTGATTGGTTTTGTGTTTGTTGTTTGTGGTTTGTGGAATTTGATTTGATTTGAAGTTCCTGTTTGTCATCGTATATTGCTGTGTTGCTGTAATCAAAGTTGGGAATCACAATAGGCAAGCATGTGATTAACAATTTGCTGATTTTTTTTTAATATGATATATCTGCAATTAGCTGTACTTCTATTTTCGCAGCTTCTTAACAGCCCCCTTCCAATTTGATGTGCAATTGCTCATTTCAAATGTTTTTTCCATTCTTGGAGTTGTTTATATTAGTATTACTAGTCTTGAGTGGTGCAGTGGTGTTGTCTTTGATTATGAATTGTGGGACAGTTGGGTGAATCTAGGGTGCTCATTTGGAACTTGGACCAGTTTTTTTTGTCAGAGGCTTTAAGGCCTTTGTGAATAGAGAAGAAATAGAGCTGTGTAGATAATAACATGAACATCTGCTTGATCTTTATCAGTATATATCCTGAGCATACTGCAGTACTGCATTTCCTTCTGCCACTATAAAACTGCTTGTTCAAAATTTACTTAATTGCTTGCCTTTGATAACTGATGAAATTACAATCTGGGTGAAACTGTGGAGAAACTATTGAAATACTCTCAAATAATTGATGAAATTACAATCTGGGTTCTACTAATTGTGGTTGAGTAAGATCCTGTTGGTTCAAAGGAGTTAAACAAGGAGCTCTCTGTTTGAGAAACATATTTGTTATTTAGATATTGCTTGATATTGGCCATTTCATATCAGGAGGTATTCAGTCGTTTAAAACAACGTGAGTCCCAATACACTTGTTTGCCAACTAGTTTACAATGGAAATTTGCAAAGAATGTTTGTGAAAGATTGAAATTATTCAATACTATCACTGAAGTTGTTTCTGGCACTAAATATCCCACTTCAAATTTGTATTTTTCTAAGATATGTGATGTCAAATTGGCAATTTCCAAATGGATTGGTGAGTCTGATGCATTGATTAAACAAATGGCTGAAAAGATGTCGGCGAAATTTGATAAATATTGGAATGTTATTCATGATATAATGGGAGTTGCTAGTGTCTTGGATCCTAGGTTCAAAATGGATTTGGTGGAGTATTATTATGAGAAAATGCATGGGCAAGATTCTTCTATTGCTGAAATTCAAAAGATCAAAGATTTGTGTTATGATTTGATTTCCGACTATCAATCTCAAATGAATCAAGGATCCAACAATGACTCTTCAATGTTGGCTGCTAGTGGTGATGATGCTCTTGATGATTTTGATGCATATATGGAGAGGAAAAAAGAGCAAAAACATCATCTGTGAAGACTGAGTTGGACCATTATTTAGAGGAAGATGTTATTCCAAGAAAAAGTTCAGATTTTGATATTTTAATGTGGTGGAAGTTGAATGGCCGGTGTCAAGTATCCAACACTCCAAGCAATTGCGAAGGATGTGTTAGCAATTCCTGTTTCTACCGTAGCTTTTGAATCATCATTCAGCACTAGCGGTATTATCTTAAGTCCCCATCGCAGTCGGCTTCATTGGACTACTTTAGAGGCTTTGATGTGTGCTAGAAGTTGGTTATGGAGTGTTGAAAAGACGGGTATGTATTAAATTATTCATTCTAATATCTATATAAATGACAAACATTTTTATATAATTTAAGTACGATATTTGATATTAACAGATGGTTGTAATTCTAAATTATGCGATGCATATGCTACTTTATTCGATGAAATGGAGTGTGATGATGAAGTTATTCTTTACTTTATTTGCTTCAAATTTTATAAGGTTTAATGTTTATATTTTAACATTTGTTGTCTTTATCAAAATACAGATGAACTTGCAAGCTCTGTTATAACCCATTTTGAAGAATGAAGATGATCGATAGATGTCTTGGTGATAATTTTTATTTTGAAGATGCTAATTTGTAACACTAGTTTACTTGTTAGTCCCTATTTTGTAATGTTAGTTAGTTTGATAATTTAGAACTTGGTTTGGTTGTATGGTGACAAATTAGAATTGAGCATTTGAGCTTATTTTGTAACCAAAAACTTTGGAGCTTAACTTAATTTGGGTTTTTAATTATTTTGTTTCAACAATTTGGAAACAGCCAAATTATAATGTGTTTGGAGCTTATTTTGTAACCAAATGATTTTGTTTCAGCAATTTGGAAACAGACAATATGAAATTAATCTCTGTTTCAAACAGGTACTTAATATTGTGGCGGGTTTATTTCGGGTTGGGGTCGGGTTTTTCCCCGCGGGATGAAAATTGGGTTTTTACTCAACTGTGGAGCGGGGACGGGGCGGGGAAACCCGAAACCCATCGGGGGCGGGGTTGGGGATACATATTTCAACCCCGACGGGTTTGGGATCGGGGACGGGGAATGGGTAGTGTGGCGAGGTCGGGGACGGGGAGAGTAAAAACCGACCCCGCCCCGCCCCGTTGCCATGTCTACTCCAGGGCCCTCTCTCTCATGTATAACCAAAACTGTGGAACCGAGGAATAGACTGGTTACGGAAGACGCGGATATTTTAGATGGCATAAGCAAGACGAATTTGTTGACCAACGCATTATTTGACCAAAAACAAAACAAGATGACTTACTATTACTCGATCGATTTAAGAAAAAAAAAAGGGCAATGCAACTCAAGATTAGGTGACTAGCAAAGATAATCACCTGGGTAGGGTAAGGTACATAACTCTAGATTAGGATTAGGATACTAGCAAAGACAATCACTCGGGTATGAAGAGGTAAAACTCTGGGAGGGCAATTAGATGAATTGGATAATTTTTTAAATTTAACTATCATATGAAAACATCCTTAAACTAAAATAAATGGAGGAAACAACTAATTAGAGGACTTTGAAAATGAGTACTTAAATCAATGTTTTTAAAATTGGATCGCAGATTCGAACCGGCGAGATCTTCGGTTCATAGTTCAGTTGATTTACTCGATATGAGTCATAAACAACTACAACAAAATGTTTTTTTATTCCTAGATTGAAGTCAGAACTACCTGGTTTTAGTTTCAACATTGTTTTTGTTTTTAATTTGAAAAAATGTAAACTACGAAAAACTCATTTTCAGTTGTTAAATTTGAAAACTAAAACCGGAAATGAATGAATGGAATCATGGTTGAATTGGAAGATTAATAAAGGTTTAAATACGTTTCTACCCCCTGCAAATAGGGGGTGTTTTGCTTTTACCCCCTGCAAATTTTTTTTTTAAAAAAACACCTTGCAAAATTCACTTTTTTGGCGTTAGCCATTCTGTTACTTCTCTGTTACAAAAACAGCTGACGTGTCACACTGATGTCTTATTTGGCATTTATATTTTGTTTTCTTTTATTTTAATTGCTGACTGTATATATGCCACGTCATTAATCATCATCTCTTGTCTTCTCTTCTCATGTCTTCTCTTCTGGTTCACTCACAGTTTCCTCATCTTCTAATTTTTGATATCATCATCATCATCATCATCATCCTCTTTGAGTGGTGGAGGGAAAGATAAGACAACAAAAACTTCCACCATCACTTTTTTCATCTTCATAACCCACAACAAAAATAATCAAACTCAAACTCAAACTAAACCTTTCACAACATCACCAATCTCAGATCTTAAGAATTTAAACCTGGGTTTCAGTTAGTCTCAACATCACTGATCTCATCATAAAAATGAATTTGGGGATTCTGAATTTGGGTTTTAGGGTTATTATGGATTTGGAGATTCTTCAATCTGGGTGTTGTTGTCGGTGTCAAGGGGGTGTGGCGTCGTTGTTGCTTCTTGTTGAGAAGAATGAGAGCACGATGGGGAGAGATAGAGAGACGGGGAGGGGGGAGGAGAGATAAGGATCCGAATCCTTGAAGCGCCTTCGTCTTCGTCTTCGGATTTTTGGCAATATGAGAAAATTTCTAACGAGAAAATTTGGGATCTGGAAAGGAGGGAGATGGCGATGACAGAGGAGGGGAGAGAGAAGGATGGAAATGGCGATGAGAGAGAGATGAAGAAGAAGAGAGCAGAAGTTATGGAGAATGGAGAAATTGGTGTTATGTGGGTTGAAGAAGAAGATGTGTTGGAGTGGTGTTATGTGGGAGGAGAGATAACGATTTCTTTTTTGAGAGAGTGAGGTTGGAGATGATGAAGAGAGTGGTTGTGGTGTTAGCGGTGGTGTGTGAGTGGTGGTGGTGTTGGTGGTTGTGGTGTGGGTGAGAGAGAGAAGATGAAGCTGAGATGTTGAGGGAACAACAACAACACAGAGAGAGATGAAGATGAAGAAAGATGGGTTTAGATAAAAAAAATTGTAGGGGGTAAAATTAAAACACCTCCTATTTGCAGGGGGTAAAAGCAAAGCCACGTCAGCAAAGCCAGCTGGCAGTTCCGTTAGACACGTCAACAAACCACTAACGGAGACTTGACAGAAGGACTAATATCAAACAAAAAAATTTTGCAAGGTGTTTTTAAAAAAAAAAATTTTTGCAGGGGTAAAAGCAAAACACCCCCTATTTGCAGGGGGTAAAAACGTATTTAAACCATTAATAAATAAAGTTAGGCTGGAATTTATTCTACCAAAGCTTGGAACACTGTATTCTCAATGCGGCCCCAAAATGTTTGAGAAATCCCAAGAACAGTTATATAAGATGTTTTGGGTTTCTTCCAGATTAACCAACGTACTCGATTTGAATCCAGCCTTAAAATACTACAATATTTAAGCTTTTGAAGGAGAGCTTTATCCATTGTGGTCCTGCGATTGATCTGTACATATGCTCCAAGGATATTAGTTAAATATTAAAAACTCAAATTCATCACACCAGTAAAAGAGGTCCACAGATTTTTTAAAAGGAAAAACTTGTTGTCTACTTTGTGCCTAGTGCTTGAGTGAGAAAGAGTGTGGTAGACTGGTGTGTGCAAAATTGTATAGTTAGAGAGATGAAACTACATTTATTGATGTGATAGTGTAATATTAAATTAAAAATAAAAGATTTAAATATGTTTTTACCCCCTGTAAATATGAGGTGTTTGGCTTTTACCCCCTACAAATTTTTTTAAAAAAAAAACTCATTTCAAATATTTTTTGTTTGATATTGGTTCTTCTGTCAAGTCTCCGTTAGTGGTTTGCTGACGTGTCTAACAGAACTGCCAGCTGACTTTGCCAAATCATTATTTTTAATTTTCTTTTTATTTTAACTCCATCTCATCTTCATCTCTTTCTCTCTGTCCCTGAACTACTTCATCTTTGTTCATCTCTGTTTCTCACTTCTCATCACTAACTCTCTGTCACTCAAATTAGCGGTGAGTGATTTGGGATCTTTGCATGTGACATGGCAGCGATTGGGAAGTGAATTGATTGATTTCTGATTGGCACCTATTCCTGCTTGGGAAACTGCTATATTTTGATAAAAGTTGTTGATGTTTGAATATTAAATCCAGTTATTGAGGTTTCTGGATAAGTGGGTATTATTTGTTTATTGCAGCTCCATCTATGTGTTAAGTTCAAAAAATGGAAGAATTAGGATTTTGAAAGACTACTATATTATGTTAAGGAGTTCTTCTGATGCATAGTAATTATTAAACAATTTCATTCTTTTTTTAAGTTTTTTTATCTTCATCATCTTCTCCTTTCCACATATTATCTGCATCTTCAACAATAACACAAACACAACCCAGAAAGAAAAACCAGAGAAGCCATCACCAAAACCCCATATATTCTATCCTCCATCTTCAACCCCAATCTCGGAGTGAAACGGAGTGATAAAACGAAGTGACAGAGCGGTCACAGTTCTCTCTCTCTGGTGCGATGGTGGAAAATTTTGGCGCGGTGGTCACCGGAGCAAGTTTCTCCAATCACGAAATTTGTTGAGGGGTAATGTAGTAGATGATGTGGGGATTTCAAATCTGTGATTAGTTTTCCGATTGGAGGTCTAGATATACCGAAAATCTGCAACAACGCAGTTCTTCAAGAAAAACAAGAAGAACAGATATGAAAACTTGGTCTTGATAAATCCCCAAATTGGAAACCCACGATAATGTCACAAATTAATTCCCTAATTGGATTTGATAAAAAAATTGAAAAAACAGGATAGAAGAGAATCCCCAAATCAATCCAATCTTCAATCTACAGAAATCGAATCTGAGAGAAATCGAACTTCATATCTGCAGAAATCGAATCTACAGAAAAAGCAACCTTCAATTTCATTTTCTTCAATCCAGATCTGTTTCGTTTTCTTCGTTTCGTTTTCGTCAATGGTATTTCTGCGGTGAGAAGAGAGGGTGAGACTGAGGAGGTTGAAGATGAGTTTTTCCCTCTTCAGTGTTTGTGGCTGTGTTTGGTGAAGATGAAGAAGAGATGGGTTTGTATATTTCCCATGGAGTGAATTAAAGAAGAAGAAGAAGAAGAAGAAGAAGAAGAAGAAGAGAATGAATTCTGAAGAGACAAATAATTTAAATTAATTAAAATAAAAACTAATGACATGGCAGCCCAGTCAACATTAAAAAAATTTGAAACGAATAAAAAATGCCACGTAGACGTTTTTTGTAACGTCCATTTAATAGAGGGACTAACGTCAAAAAAGTTAATTTTGCAAGGAGTTTTTAAAAATAAAAAAAATTGTAGGGGGTAAAAGCAAAACACCTCATATTTGCAGGGGGGTAAAAACATATTTAAACCAAAATAAAAACACACTATATTTCTTTTGACGATAATTATGATCTATTCCCTCCATCCCATATTATATGACTTTCTAATCAAAAAAATTTGTTCCATAATACATGATTTTTCAGAATCTCAATTAAATTAATGTTTTTTTTCCTACCATACCCTTCATTATTTAATAATATCACTTTCATAACTCTACTAATTTATCTTCTCAATGTCACTAATGAAGGTTAATTTGGTAAACTAACTCACAATTTCTCTTTCCCATACAAAATTAACTAATTTTCTTAATATGTGTGAAATGACCCAAAGCGGCATATAATATGGGACGGGGGGAGTATTAAAACAACAGAAAACAAGTCTACTATATCATACGAGATGAGATGCTCTAGTGTTCCTAACTATTTCCTTAGAGTAGGACTTAGCTAGAATAGGAGAGTAAGTAATTACTAAGTATTGCGTGGAAGTATAGAGTGTAAGATGAATATCCAATGTCTGATCCTTTGATTAGCCTCTCACGACAATATATATAGTACATCAGGAGTTTAATGATAATAACTACATTTATAGCCATTGCGGAATCAGTGACAAGATTACAGGGGTTTCCTTAAATATCATGTCCATCGTCCCCTTGCGCCCGACCCATGATGGGAGTCGTGCTTTAGGTGAGGAGTGGAGTCCCTCAGTCCCTATGTTGGAAGAGTCGTTCAGTTCTGGCTTCCCACTAGAGTCCCTCGGCTTAATATGCTACCATGCAGCAGTCGGTTCGGCTATGAGTGACATCTGATCCTTCATGTGATGGTCGGATCGGCTGTGAACATCTAGCTAGCTAGCGAATCCTCACAATAGAATCTATTAAGTCACACTTTTTAATGACTATGATATCAAATTACCTTTGCATGACTTGTCCCATGTTTGAATGAGTATGCTTCTTAATCAACTGCAATATCAAGTAATTATGTATCATAGTCCTTAAAGTATAATATTACAAGTACTAGTTTGGCAATCCCAAACATCCAATCATATAACGACATTTTTTTTGACCAAAAGTTAATTTAAATTTTGAACTATTATTCTTACGGGATATCGATATCAGCAAATCTCAAATATAGAATTCTCCTAAATAAAAATGGAGTAGTACAATAATAGTCCACAATCCACATGCTAGGGATGCGCGTGGTGGTAATTTATAGGAAAACGCCGACGAAACACAAACCGTAAGTTGGCTCAAAATCAAATGCTGGATCCAAGCTGTCCAAAAACCGGAAGTGCAACCGGCTAAACCGGTTCACAAAAAAGTGGCATTCATTCATTTGGATTGAATTTGGGGTTCATTTGATAGCCCAACCACAGTATAGCAGTCACCTAACCCGAGTCAGATTTTAACCCAGGTTTGTTTATTTAAAGACACAATTTCAGAACTAAACTGGCCTGTGAACTCGATCGTTCACCATCAACTCTTCCCCTCTTTCTTTCTTTCTTTTCACTTCCAATCCCCTTCTCCACTATCTTTGTTTCCTTCCTAGCTAGTCCATAAAATTTTACTGTGTAATGATGTAGAAGAATAATTTAAAAGAAACTTGACTGAAAAAGATATATTAATTGGTCATTGGGTTTTGGTGTTTGTGGGAGATATTTTTTGTTGTTTGGTTAATTGGGTTTGTTTTATTCTGTGTGTTGGAATTGTTTGATGGGTGAAGAAGAAAAACAAGTGTTGAGAAAAAAGGGACACATGGTGGAAATTAATGGAGATAAGTGGTCTTCATATATTAGCTGCTGCTTTAACAACTGTGCAAATTGGCACTGTTTAAGATACCAAAATTCCTGTTCAGTTGCTCCCGTTAAGTGAAAAAAAAAAACAACAACCTCGTCCTCTAACCTTTTCTTGAGATCTTATTAATTTAGTAAAAACATAAAAAGATCATAGGAGTATTTGACAACCTTGATCTAGCAAGATCCAATCATCCTCCACTCATGAAGAGACCTGGCAGGCCTGATTCTATAGGTGCTCTCATGACGATTTGTCCACCAACAGGTTAATTAATAATAATAATTCAATTCACACTTTAATTTCTTGTTTTTTTATTTTTGTGTTACATGAATTCAGACATATTGATGATGTTGTTTTTGCTTGTCTTGTCTCAACATATTTATAGACGAAGACAGTCCGAGGAACAAGCACGTGTATGGAAGGGAGTTTCAATCGATGTTGGAAGGATTTGATGAAGAAGGGTGTAGTGTTGAAGAATCTGGACATCACGGTGAGAAAAAACGGCGTTTAAGTGTGGATCAGGTTAAGGCTTTGGAGAAGAACTTCGAAGTAGAAAACAAGCTTGAACCAGATAGAAAAGTGAAGCTTGCTCAAGAACTTGGCTTGCAACCTAGACAAGTTGCTGTTTGGTTCCAAAACCGTCGAGCTAGATGGAAAACCAAACAATTAGAAAGAGATTATGGTGTTCTTAAAGCCAATTATGACTCACTTAAACTTAACTTAGATTCCCTCCAACGGGACAACCAAACCTTGCTCAAAGAGGTAATAGTTAGTACTATACATACAATACTCCCAATTTTAGATTAATTGAATAATCTGATATATTTCGATAGTGTTAATTTTCAGGTTAAGGAATTGAAAGCAAGGTTGCAAGAAGAGAATAGTGAAAGCGATATTTCAGTGAAGGAAGAGATGATAACTCTACAAGAGAATTTCACACCACCTTCTGAAACCCGGCATTCCCGGATCCGATTCTAAGGACTTGAATTGCGAGGTTGGAGCAGCTTCACTTTTTCCTGCAGATTTCAAAGACGGTTCTTCAGATAGCGACTCTAGTGCAATCTTGAATGAAGAAAACAATAACAATAACAATAACACTGGTAGTCCCAACGTGACGAGTTCTTCGTCTGGTGTTCTTCAAGGTTACAACTTTTTGATGTCTTCTGAGTCGTCGATGCCATCGTCTACAAGTTGTTTTCAGTTTCAAAAGCAGTATCAGACACAGTACGTGAGAATGGAAGAGCATAATTTCTTTAGTGCTGATGAGGCTTGTAATTTCTTCTCAGATGAACAACCACCGACTTTGCAACAATGGTATTCTTCTGATGAGTGGAATTAAGAGAGGGAGAAATTAGTTCATGAGTTTTGTTTAAGAGCCGGAGATTGAGGAATGAGAACAATTGTACTGTGTATAGTGTTTGAGAGATCAATGGATCGATCAATGAATTGGACGCTGATACATGAGCATGGTGAAGAAGATGAGGGTGGAGTTGGAGAGAGAGAGAGAGAGAGAAGGGTAGAGCTCGCATGGCGTGGGGTTTGAGATGAATGACGGCTAAGGGTAATGATTACTGTATCTCCGCCGTATGGGAAAAGGGTAATTTCAGAATAATCATGAATTATGAATAGTTCGTAATGAAATCTCTGCTGTAAAAATTTTGGAATTCAATGAGTAAAAAAGTTACTGTTCTAATGGATTCATACCTGCTGTTTATCTGCTTTTATATGGCTTATTTTTTTGGGTTACAAATGCTAATGAGAGTATATTCCTTTTTTAATACTCCGTGGTAAAAACTCTAATTAATATATAAATATTATTGGATAAAATTTATTTCTTAAATTGTAAGATAAAAAATTATTGTTTAAATTGAAGAAAATGTATGTAGTAAAGAAAGGTACTTATGAACTTAAAAACGAAAATAGAGTGTCTATAGATGGCTACGGCTTGTAGTACTAAGTCATTTGCTTAGTAACAGTTACTAAATCATTGCTAGCCATTGGATTGACAAAATTTCAATGAAATTCAATCTAATGTCTAGTATTTAATAAGGGTATTTGTGCCACATCCTTTTTTTTGTGTTTTAATTACATTAAATAAATTATTAAATGTGCCTTTTTTTTAGGGATTATTAAAACAAATCATTTTTTTACTACTTGATTTTCTCTTCCACTATCTTCTCTCTCACAATTTTATCTTACGTTCATCTGTCACGTTCTTCTTCTTCTTCTTCTTCTTCTTCTTCTTCTTCTTCTTCTTCTTCTTCTTCTTCTTCTTCTTCTTCTTCTTCTTCTTCTTCTTCTTCTTCTTCTATCTTTCTTTATTTTTCACGCAAAAGAAGCCTAAAAAACGCACTCACGCCAAAAAATAAGACGCCCACGGGTGTTTAAAAAACGGACTCCGTTGATCCACGTCATTGAAGCACGCTCTTCATTTACGCCATTGATCATGTCTCGTTATGATGTTGATGAACATGGGACTAAAATCAGTTTTTCATCGTTACTTGCGCAGAAGTCCTTTCTTCTTCATTTGTAATATGCATGTACTCTCTCAATCACGCCACTGAGAGAACATTTAGGACCAACTACCCAAACTTGATATATTCTGTGGTTTCCACTAACCGAAGTCATATTTTTATTTGGTTAGATCGTACTAACTGAAGTTATCTTATTCCGTGGCTAGAATTGGACTAACTGAAGTTATGTTATTCCCTGGTTAGAACTGGACTAACCGAAGTTATGCTATTTCCTGGCTAGAATTGGACTAACCGAAGTTATGTTATATCTTGGCTAGAAATCCACTAACCAAAGTTACGTTATTCCCTGGCTAGAATTGGACTAACCGAATATATGTTATTCCTTGTCTAGAATTCCTCTAACCGAAGTTATGTTATCCTTTGGTTAGAATTGGACTAACCAAAGTTATGTTATGTACTGGCTAGAATTCCACTAACCGAAGTTATGTTATTCACTGGTTAATGTCTATTAACAAATGTTCCGTACTTATGTGGTCTTTTTTTGTTTTTGTTGTTGCAGTACAGGGTTGTCAGCATCAGCATGAAAATCAAACCGACATGATTGTCTTAGATGCACAAAGTATTATTGATTGCTTTTTATTTTATTTGAATAATTTATTTGCATTGTGAGATGAACATTAATGGGTTTCTAAAATCCCATGATTAATGGGTTTTTAAAACTGATCCTTGATTTTTGCTATTCATACGCTTTTTTTTTCCGCTATTAGTGGTAGACATTTACTCCAAATCATCCAATTTTTTAAGCCTTATTTAATTAATATAGTAAATTACCTCTATAACCCTTTAGTAACTATTACTAAGCTACTAGCTTAGTAGCATAAGTCAGACTCGTCTATAGATATAATCCAAAAAAATTGTTCCATACACATAATCAATAATAACGGTATTGGTTTACAAAATATATAGTCTAATATCTGTGAATAAAAATTAAATTATAACTATAAATTAAATAAGAAGATTATAAAATTGAAATTGGCTATCCATTTTTTTTGACGTGAAAATTGGCTATCCATAGATACTAGTAAGAAGAAAGAGATTCCATAAATGAATTGGTAGTAACCCAACTAAATGAATTTAATAAATATTTCGGGTTCAGAAAGGTCAGGATAAGAAGTATAAAAATAAATTATTTTTTTAAATGTTCAGAAAATATGGTCCTAAAAATATAAAGAGAATAAGTATAAAAGAAAATGATTTTTTAAAGTGGTGGAAGTGAGTTGCACGGGTTTGTGTCACGAAATTAATTTTTTTCCACCAAACCATTTATTTAGGAATGAATTTTGAGTATTTAAAGAGTAAAAATTTTTCTGAACATTAAAGTACTCAAAAACACACTACTTAGCATCACAGTTTAGGTATTTGTCACGAAATTATTATTTGTTTCAACAAATCGGTTACCGAGAAATAAACTTTGAGTATTTAAATGGTTAAAATTTTTCCGAACACTAAAGTACCCAAAAACACGCTGTTTAGCATCACACTTTACGTATTTTGCACGAAATTAATTTTTTTTCCCACCAAATCAGCTATTGGGGCACAAACTTTGCATATTATTTGAAAAGTTGAATTTTTTTTGCGAACACTAAAGCATCCAAAAGTACACTACTTAGCATCGTATTTTACATATTTTGTCATGAAATTATTTTTTTCAACTAAACCGGTTACTGAAGAACAAACTTTGCGAATTTGAATAATTAATTTTTTTTCGACTGATAAAAACACTGCTTAGCATTGCGCTTTACGTATTTTATTATAAAATTACTATTTTCTTTCAATAAATCGGTTATTGAGGAACTAACTTTGCGTATTTGAACATTTCAAACTTTTTTGAACCCTAAACTAACCGAAAACTCACTACTTAATACATGAAAAAGAAAAAAAAAAGAAAGAATATTAAAAGTTTTATTGAAACGGTAAAACAACGATTAGTTTGAGACAAATTGATTTTGCTAAACAATAAACAAAATGGTACGCAGGGAGTCAAATTGAGGTGATAGTATTTTGTAAAAAAAAAAGGTGATAGTAGATTAGCAAACTGATAGCTAATGGTGAATAGTGAATAAGCTAACAAATTGATTTTACATGTTTTCTAAACTCAGCAATTGAACTAATTTATAAATATAATATGACATAAATAGATATTTGTAGAGATAAAAAAAAGGAATTAAAGTAATAAATTTAAATACGAAAGAAAAATGAAACACTATGATTTATAAGCTCAAACGTCGTTTCAAATGCATAATCATTGGATTTCTAAAGACATTTGCGATAGTTTGGATTCAGCTATAAAGCAGTTTGTTTGGGGAGGTAAGACTTGTCACCGGGTCAAATGGGGGACAACTAGCACTCCTATGAATAGAGGAGGTCTTGGTTTGCGAAGGACAAGACCGGCTAATATAGTTATGCTTGTGTTTACCGTGGTTTTTGGTAAACACCGCTAGTTACACACACGTGTTGCTTGCGAGACCAACTAGAAACATCTCAGAACATTTGTGTTAAAATCTTTGTTGAAAGTGATTTAAGGTTCTTACGTTTTGTTTGAAAGTGATGGTGATAACCGTTTAATGAAAGAAAAACGATAACAAAAAGGAGAAGTGTTTAAGAAGAAAAGTGCAGAAACGTAGAGTTTGCAGAAACTTAAACAAATAAAGAAAAAAAAGATTGAGTGCAGTAAAGTGCAGGAATCGTAAAGAAATAAAGAAAAGAAAATAGAAAACAAGTAAATTGCAGGAATCTTAAAGGAATGATAAGTACAATGCATGAATTTAAAGTTGGTACGCAGGATCATACATTGTTCGTGATTGACTTGCTTTTCTCTGATATGCGGAAGTAGGAGTATTTTCAGAACTTTGTAGAAATGATTCGCGGCCCTATTCTATGAAAAGAAACTCCTATTTATACTAAAAGAGTAAAACAATAACTACACAGCAGTTTAAAAATAAGATAACTGCTAGGCGCTTCGACTAGGTAACTGCTCCTTTCTTTCGACCATGTAACTGCCTACGCCTTCGACAGCAACTATTGTATCCTCCGACGGCGTAACTGCTGCACCTTTCGACAACAACTGTTGTATCCTCCGACGGCATAACTGCTAAGCTCTTTGACAGCACTTCTTTGGCTCTGATCTGCTACCAATCTCTCACTTTCTTTCTTGTCGAAATGTCACCTTCAAGCTCTCAATTTCGTTAAGTTCTAGGAGTGGTCGAAGATCTCCCTTGGAATACCTTCTCAGTGTCGAAGTCCAACATTTCCTCATTAAAATGACAAGTCAAACTTCATTGACTACATTTAATTGAGCCTGTCGAAAATGCAGGCTAACAAATTGCCCCCCAAAAATGTCGTTTTCGACTGAGGCATAAACGAAGATAGAAAATGACGTTTTTTTGAGAACATTCCCAAACAGTTGTGTCAAATCACTTAACGTCATCATCATCATGTTTCAGAATTGAAAATACAGTTTCAGCAAAAAAGGGTACTTTATGGCGCCATTATCTCAGATTTAGTGGGCCACGTTTCATTGGAACTCTTCACAGAGCCATCTCCCAAGTCAATTTCTTCCAATGGATCTTGTGCTTGTATTCTTTTGGTCGAACCCGTTGGGTCCTTTTCAAAACCTAAAGGCTCATCATCATATACACAATCAAGCCTTTGGTTTTCGACCAAATCTTGTTCACTGATTACACTGGTTACACTGGTTTCTGCAACCATTTGTTGATTTAATTCAGCTTCCAAAGGCATTTTTTTTGTTTTCGGTCACATAAGCCGTTATTCGATCCCAAGCGCTGGGTTCAGACATCATCAATGTCTAGGGACCATCCCACCCTGTAGGCTTACAGAAGCCTCTTGGGCAGCTTGATTCACCAATCACCTCCCTTTCCCAAATAAAACAGTGAGTAGGGTGGAGATCTAATGATGCATAGACATTGAGGGACATATGCATTGTCAGAAGGTGTGCATGGCGGAGGATTCGCCAACTGCTTGTCGAAGATTTGCTTGGTGATGTGGTCGACCTCAGCCAAAAAATAACTTTGGTCTCCTTCCACGTTTTCGACCAAGCCGTCTTCTCTCCAAATGGAGATTCTTTGATGGAGTGTCGAAGGAACTGCCCCCACTCCATGTATCCATTCTCTACCCAGCAATAAGTTAAAGTTTCCTTTGGTAGGGATAACCATGAGCATGGTTAGTCTTTTTACGCTTCCTACCACCAACTCAACTTCTATGGCTCCAAGTGAGTAGCCAGATTTGCCTTCATAGTTAGTGAGAACTATATTATTTGGCCTCAGATCAGTGTCTGACTTGCCAATCTTCGCCAGCATATGTTGAGGCATTAGGTTAACTGCAGCGCCTCCATCAACCAGCACTTTGTTGACGCCCACATTGTTGACCTTGGCTTGAATGAACAGTGGCTTGAGGTGGTATTTCATCCCCCCATCTGGTCTTTCGAAGACAGCACTCTGCTCTTCCATGCAGCCATTATTTAACACATAGTAACAAATTGGCTTGTGTTTAGCCACGTCTTCATCGAAGTCCTTCTCGACCTCATTTACTTCCGACACCACGTCGAGTTCAATCACAAGAATTGAAACGACACATATAACGTCGAAATCTGGTTCTGAATCTGAGAATTCAGAATCCATTTCTTCGTCGTCTAAGTTGAGGCCTTCTTCAGGATCGGGGCCTTTTTTGATGACTGAAAGTGGAGGGAATATCCTCTCCTTTGCAGTCTTTCTTGGAACTTCGACACGAGAAACTAATTGCTTTCCCTTATTTGTGTCTGGGTTTCTGCTTCTCTCTGCAGCAGCAATTTTCATCTGGCGTTGATATCTTCGCCATTGTGTCCTTGTCATTGGGTTTTTACCCTTGTAATTGTTGTTGTAGGCATACCTATTGGAATCAGGTGCCTTATTTTGCTTCATGGCACTTGTACTTCCTTTTGCCATGTTTGAGTGATATCCTGCGTCCTTTCCACCAGAATACACCCATGTTTCGACAGGTGACCTAGCTGATGGCACAAATGTCTTGATTTGAGCCTTTTGGGGTCAAATGCATGACTTTGTATGGTACACCTCTTGGGTTGAAGCTGAATTTAGGCCTGTTGTCGACCCACTTACTTTTTCTCTTTGACTGAGGTTTGAAACCCCAAGACTCTTGGCAGCCTCCTTGTCGAACACAGAACTGCACCTTGGGCACAGCATAACCTTTGTGTTGTTGATTTTGCAACGGTTCAGGAAGTCTATCAATTCTTCCTCAGTATTAGGATAAACCACTTGCATCCTTTTGTTGTACTGGTCTTTAGTGACCATTTTAGTGTGGATCTCTGAGCTCTCCGTAGCCCCCTTCGCCACGAAATCTGCATCAATGACCTCAATAGCTTCGACAACATTTATGTCGACTGGCGCAACGTACATGGCATCCACCACATGGAGAGGGTCAGCAACTATCTTCATCTGAGGCTCCGACTTCTCTCCAAAACTCAGCCTGCCTTCGTTTAGTGCCTTTTCATCTTTAAGCCTTTCGACTTGTCGAACTCTATCAGCCAATTGTGCCATATCTCCTAGGTGTAGAGTATCTAATTTCTTTCTAATAGAGTAGTCGAGATCACCAGCGGCCATTTCGACTAACTCATGTTCAGGCACTTGGGTAAAGCACCTTGCCTTCAGGAGTCTAAATCTGTTGAGATAGTCGTCAATTGACTCTGGCATTTTACATCGAACACTAGCCAATTCTTTAAGACTAATCTTCAACTGTCACATATAGAATTGTTCATGGAACGCTTTCTCTAATTGCCCCCAGTTAAATATGGAATGTGGGGGTAGAGTGGTGAACCAAGTAAAGGCATTTTTAGTTAAAGAATTGGGGAAGTATTTTAGCCTTAGGTTCTCATTGTGCACCAAGTCTCCTGCCTCAGTTAAGTAACGGGCAACGTGTTCGACAGTGGATTCGTTAGTTTCACCAGCAAATTTGGTGAATTTAGGAAGTTTCCATCCCCTTGGCAACTCAGTTTGTAAGATATACTCCGACAAAGGTGATACGAAGTTAGGCCTATGGAGGCCTACATTTAAGCCATTTTGGGCTAGTATGGTTTCGACAAGATTAGCCAAATTATTTTGAAGCCCAAAGTTATTTTGTTGGACTTGCCTGACTACTTCATCAGCATTTTGGTTCCTATTTACTAGCACCATTTCAGGGACAGGATCTTCGACAACAAATTGTTGTACCTGGTTCATGGGGATTGCATTGTTGGGCCTTTCGACAGGTACATCAATAGGCCTGGCATTTTGCATTTGGGGAATAAGCTGATTATGTACTGGTGGAGTGCCGAAGAAATCAGCAATTCGACCCATTTGGGTTGCTAACATTTGGTAACTGTCGTTTGTGTTTTGAATCAAAGGATTAAAGACAGTGCCTATCTGTTGTGTCAGCATGTTAACCATGTCATGATTACTATCATCCATTTGTTGTCTTAGTGCCAATAAAGACGATGTGGTTATCGAAGGTTGTGCATTTCGACTATAAATATTTTCTGGGGAATTATGTATAGGCAAAAAGCTTGAGGCTATGTTGTCTGCATACGTAGATGCGTTTGTTTGAAGCCCTACCATCATGGCTGTTGGTATGCCATATGGATAATTTCTACCATTCATGGGGAAATTAAACGGCATATTTCCAATCATGGAGTTTGGTATTAGAGGACTAGTTGAATTTAAAATTGGTGGTACAGGGACCTTCATATTTGACACAGGGTTAATGGTAGGAGCGGTTACAGCAGTTACGCCCATACCTGTCGAAGAAGGTAGTGGAGCGGTTACTCCCGCTATGGTTGGAGAAGATACAGGAGCAGTTACTCCTGGTAAAGATACAGGGGCAGTTACTCCTGAAATACTTGCAGCGTTGGTATCATTAATCGCCGCTTGGGAAGGTGCATTTGATTTGGAAGCAGTGTTCATGTTAGAACGAGGCATTTCTGCAACGTTTTTACCACTTCTTAAACGCATACACAGTATAAAATACTGGTTTTGGGTTTATTAATGAACCAAGAATTTTCAACAAAAAGCTTTTAAAAACTTAGCACAAATGTCCCACCGGGCGTGCCAAATTCTTTACTGTGGTTTTTGGTAAACACCGCTAGTTACACACACGTGTTGCTTGCGAGACCAACTAGAAACATCTCAGAACATTTGTGTTAAAATCTTTGTTGAGAGCGATTTAAGGTTCTTACGGTTTGTTTGAAAGTAATGGTGATAACCGTTTAATGAAAGAAAAACGATAACAAAAAGGAGAAGTGTTTAAGAAGAAAAGTGTAGAAACTTAAACAAATAAAGAAAAAAAAGATTGGGTGCAGTAAAGTGCAGAAATCGTAAAGAAATAAAGAAAAGAAAATCGAAAACAAGTAAATTGCAGGAATCTTAAAGGAATGATAAGTACATTGCATGAATTTAAAGTTGGTACGCAGGATCATACATTGTTCGTGATTGACTCGCTTTTCTCTGATACGCGGAAGTAGGAGTATTTTCAGAACTTTGTAGAAATGATTCGCGACCCTATTCTATGAAAAGAAACTCCTATTTATATTAAAAGAGTAAAACAATAACTACACAGCAGTTTAAAAATAAGATAACTGCTAGGCGCTTCGACTAGGTAACTGCTCCTTTCTTTCGACCATGTAACTGCCTATGCCTTCGACAGCAACTGCTGTATACTCCGACGGCGTAACTGCCGCACCTTTCGACAACAACTGTTGTATCCTCCGACGGCGTAACTGTTAAGCTTTTTGACGGCACTTCTTTGGCTCTGATCTGCTACCAATCTCTCACTTTCTTTCTTGTCGAAATGTCACCTTCAAGCTCTCAATTTCGTTAAGTTTTAGGAGTGGTCGAAAATCTCCCTTGGAATACCTTCTCAGTGTCGAAGTCCAACATTTCCTCATTAAAATGACGAGTCAAACTTCATTGACTGCATTTAATTGAGTCTGTCGAAAATGCAGGCTAGCAACTTGACAAACATGTGTGGGAGTTGATTCATAATCCTAACAAACTATGAGTTAAGCTAATGGCTGCTCGTTATACTCCCAATTCTAATATTTTCCTTGAATCCAATAGCACAGGTGCCTCCTACACTTGGAAATCCCTACTAAAAGCTGCCGATGTTTTGCAACTCGGCTATATTTTTTCAGAGTTGGTATTGGTGATATATCTCTTTGGTATGAGAAATGGTTGCATAAGGGGATGTGACTCGGTTCCTTTTGTTGATATTCATGATACTCCCCTAATCTCAGTTAAGAATATATATGTGGACTCTAGGTGGAATTTTGATATTCTCTACACTAAGAGCTCTTTGGAAGTGCAATTAGAAATTCAGAGTTGTTAATGATGCAAAATGGGCAACTTGGAAGATTCTTAATCGAGCTAAACAATTTTTGAATGATGTTGTTAAATTTTTGTCTGTTGGGGTGTCTACTCATCCTCCTAGATTGGTTCGTTGGTTTCCTCCTACAAGCAATTGTATTAAACTTAACGTTGATGGAAGCTCCATTGGTAACCCAGACCGTAGTGGCTATGGGGGATTACTTCGGGATCATATAGGTGGTTGGCTTCTTGGTTTATCGGGAAGTTGTGGCATTGCTAATAACTTGAATGCAGAGCTTCATGCAATTGCTAAAGGATTGAACTTAGCTTGGTCCAAATGGTTATAAGTCTATTATCTGTGAATCAGATTCCGAAACCGCCCTATTGTTGATTGCTCGTGAGCTTGAAGATACCCACCCCTATGCTTCCATTATTTCCTACATCAAATCCTTTTCTCTTAAGGCTTGGGATTTGACTTATGTTCACACGTTTCGTGAATGCAATTCGTGTGCGGATTGGTTAGCAAAGTTTGGAGCCAATATGAACCATGGAGATCATGTGTGGCATCTCTGTCCTACCGCTGTTTCGACTCTCCTTATAGCCGATGCTATATGGATTGAGCATGTTAGACTTTAGTTTGTTTTTGTTCCCTGTTTTTTTATTGCCAACATATATACTATAATCTGTTCTGTATTGGGCCTAGACGCCAGGCGGGTTCGGGCCCAAATAAACCATTCGGCCAAATCCGCGGATGCTATTAATAGGCCCAGTTTCTCCCTTTTCTAAGTTTTAGTTGATGCGGGTTTGGGTTGCAGGTTGGGCGGGTGACTCGGGTTGGGCCAAAACTGGCCCAAATTGTTTGTAACTTGCTTTTAACACCAAAAAACGTCGCCGTCTTCCACTGTCAACAGTCGTTGTCTTCCACTATATCAACAACTATCGAAACCAATGTACATGGAAATGAGATTAAAAGGATTTGGAAGGAGATGAGGTGGAGATGACGAGGGAGAAGAGATGGAGATCACGAGTGAGATGTAGCGAGAGAGAAGAAAGGAAGGATATGAGTTTAGTGTGAGTGAGCCATGGAGAGAGATGTGAGGAAGGAGGTGAGATGAGATGCGATGAGGTCTATGGTGATGGTGGAAACGACGTTGCTTTGCTGCTGCTAGGGTTAGGTTATGAGAAATTAGAAAAGGGGTGAAGACATGAAGTGAATTGTGAAATGAAAGTTTTGGTTAGGGTTATGAAGTGGTGTTGGACTGGGGTTCGTTGGAATAATGGATTGGACTCTTGTGGTGTGAAATGCAAAAACGACCCAATGTATTTTTTTTATTTCCATCGGGCGTGTTCGGATTCCGCAGGTGTTTTTTCCTACATCTGGACCTGACCAAATGAAACCGTCCCAACCCATTTGTAGCCACCCCCACCCCGCGGCCCATTAACAACCAACCCCTTTTTTTTGTTACTGCGATTTTTTGGCGAAATTTCGATTGGGTCAAGTTTTTGCCCAGGCCTATTCCTTATAAACTAGTAAATTGGACTTGTAAAACGAAGCATATAAAAAAGTTTTTATTTTCTCTTTTGTAACCAAAAAAAAGTCTTAAATTATCTTATCAAAGTATTTTTATCAATAATTAATTGCCAAAATTAACATTTCAAAATGAAACAAATGTTCCTTTCCATGGATTACATTTATGTTTGTGACTTGCTTTTCTATTGCCACAAGTATTACTCTTTTCTAAACTTTTAAAATATTGGACTAAATTTTTGTTCCAATGGACTAAATTTGGCGAAAAGCTTAATTCACAATTCAGACGAACAGAGAACTACAGAAGTACACATTTTCTCCTTTATTTGTTTGGGTTTTGCGACGGAGAGAAGAAGGCAAGTTAGTACTTGAGCACGTGTCCCTCGTTTGTCAACATTGTCTTTAACGATTCAACCATGTTATTTAGTAGCAGCATGTTTGGACCTGGTGTGGCCCTCTTTTTTCACGTAAAACAAAACACAACTCTACTGCTAATTTTTATATATTTTATCTAATCTTTATGGGTTTAATTTTTTGAATAATCTACTAATTTTTGTTTTATTTTATTTTTAGTATAAATTTATAAACTAGCAAATATGATTTGCACTATTGCATTTTTGCATTATACTAACAGAATTTATAAAATTAAATATAAAAAAAATTATAAATATGCAAGAAAATATTAGTGATTGTTGGAATAATTATTTTTATATTTTTTCTGTTTAAATGTATATTTTTCTTTTGGGATTTCACAAGAAAATATTACATGTTGGTATAATTTTATTACTTTTGATGGAAAAATATTACATGTTAGCTAAATAATTTTTATATTTTCTTTACAATGTATTTGGTTTTGTATGAATAAGTATATTTAGATTTTGAGTCCCAATGGAAAAATACTATGTTGCCGTTATAATTACTTTATGTCTTTTTGTAATTATTGCATATTAGTAGTATAATTTGATTTATTTTGATTCTCAAGTGAAACATTACACATTGTCAGAATAATTTTTTTAATATTTTTTGTTGATAATATTAAAAACTAACTATGTTCATCGCAATATAAAATTTTTATTTAAAAAAATAATTTTAACTACATTTTAAAAATACGTAAAAACGGAATTGCCCATGCAAATGCATTGGTAATATGTTGACAAGATTTTTAGAGTATGTTTTGGAAAGGGTTTTTGGAGGGGAGGAATTAGAAGGGCTTAAGTCTACATTTCAAAATATATTTGTGATTTAAAAAAAACTGAAAGAGATTAATATGATATATGATTGTATAACATTTCAATTACATTTTATTTGTTTTAAGAAATATTTTTAACTTTCATAATTTATAAAAGAAAAACAAGTTCTCCCCTCCCTCAGAGACTATTCTCCCAAACATACCCTTAAAGGGTGTTCGGATGAAGTATTTTTTAGCGGCAATGTAATTTTGTAGGGAATTAAAATATTTTACCTAAACTTTTTACATACAATAAAATGTTTTAATTCCCTGCAAAAATTATATTACTTAAAAAATACTCAATCCAAACAAGGAACCCACAAACAACCAATCAGATGGCGGTAGGAATCCTCTAACTTTTTGGCAGATGATACATAGGTGTTCTGGAGAAAAGGTGTGCAAGTGTACACAATCTTTAACAAGTAATATAGTAAAAAGTAGAGATCGTATCCACAGGGATTGGATTAATTTCTAAAGTTTAAAATGGTAGTTTTAACTAGTGAGAAACAAAGTAACAAAATAAAATAAAATAAAATATAATCAATGGTGTGAGAAAACAAAATTTAAAATAAGCTAAGTAAATATAAGTTGTATTACAAATGAGAAGGAAGGTAGTTGGAATGCTCTCCACTACGTAAGCCACTTTAACAACGTTATGTTATACATGCTGGAGCATCGGGTGCTAGAGCATTGGGTGCTGCATCAATTGATGCGTGCTTCTCAGCAACTAACGTCAGGGTTTCATTACAAGTCTTATGTCTAAGCTCTAAATAAGTTCACACCTGTATATGAAGTAGCCACAGTCACTACAAAAAAAGCTGGACTTTGCGGCGGGCGAAATCCGCCGCAAAAGCCAAATTTGCGGCGGATATTTGGACTTTGCGGCGGAAGTTTTTCGCCGGTAGCCAGCTCGAAGCAAACGCGTTGCGGCGGATTATCCGCCGCAAGTTTGCGGCGGATTTAGTGGCGCCGCAAAATCCAACGCAAATTTGCGGCGGATAATCCGCCGGAAAAGGGGACAATTTTTTGACGCAATATATCCGCCGGAAAGTACCCAATATCCGCCGCAAATTATCCGCCGCAAAGTACCCCTTATCCGCCGCAAAACACCCGTTTTATTTAAAAAAAATGAATATAATTTTTTTAAAAAAACATTTTTTAAAAAAAAATTTAATTATTATTATTTTAATTAAAAAAAATTATTATTATTGCAAACAAAATACTAAACAAAATTTTACTAAAAATAGTGAAGTAAGTAATATTTTATTAATTACTTTAACAACTAACCGTAGTGAAGAGAAGGCTCTGGCTTGAAGCTTATCCTGAACTCAAGCAGAGAGGAAAAAGCAGAGAGGAAAAAGGAGGAACCCAAACAACACCTAAACAAAAAAAACAACACAATTAGTAACAAATTCATATTATTATAAAATAATTTAAAAACGAATATTAAAAAAAAAATTAAAAACTAAAACTATTAACTAATATCAAAAACATACCTTGAAGAAATTTCCCAATAAGAGCAGAAGACAATTCGTAGGGAGGAAGCGCTACACTTCAAAAACAGATTTAGTAGAGAAGGAGAGAATTTGGGAGAGAGTAAAAGAGAAATTTTAAGAAGAGAATGGGAGGATTGTTAGAAGTGTGAAGAATGAGAAGTGGGGAATGGATATATATAGAAAAACGCAGCCCAACGGTCAAAAGGGATTTGCGGCGGATTTGGACGGTTGCGGCGGATTTTGAAATTCAATATCCGCGGGTTTTTTTTTTCGGTGCTTTGCGGCGGATTCTGGACGGTTGCGGCGGATTTTGAAATTTAAAATCCGCGGGTTTTTTATTTACGGAGGTTTGCGGCGGATTCGTGGTACTTTGCGGCGGATATTCAAATTAAAATATCGCGCCTTTTTTTTTAAAAATACCAAATAATCCGCCGCAAAAGCTATAATCCGCCGCAAAGATCCGCCGCAAATTCTCAATATCCGCCGCAAAAAACACTAATCCGCCGCAAAGTACCAATTTTTTTTTTAAAAAAAATTATTCTTTTTTTTAAAAAATTATTATTATTTTTAAAAAAAAATTATTATTTTTTTTAAAAAACTAATATTTTTTTTAAAAAATTATTATTATTTTTAAAAAATAAATTTTATTTTTTTAAAAAAATCGTTTTAATTAAAAATATATATTATTTTATTAATTTTTTTAATTATTGATAAAAAAATAAAATCCAATAACTAATTAATTTTTAATTTAAAAAAATAAAAATTGGGAAAAGCAGTAAAATATTATCACCAAAAAAATATACATACAATTAATAAAATATTTTAAACAAAAAAATAAAATAATTAAAAGCGATAAAAATTGGGAAAAACAGTAAAATATATATTTAATGTCTGCTACCCCTAAACGGAGACCTACGCCATTATCTTGATATGACACTCTCTTGAGCATTGTCGGCAGCAGCTCCATTACAGTGGCGTATGTCTCCATTTCTTTGTAAAGAAATTTCCACATTGTCGTGAACACCCCTTCATCTTTTTCGTTAAAAGTAACCCATTTATCAGCAAAAAGCTCCTCCTCATTATTTCACCACAAGTGACATATACGTTAATCAAACGCTCGGTATCATCCTTCAACTTAACAGTCCGTCCTTGCAGTTCCTCAAACTTTCTATTTAGAGATTCAACCATATTTTCAAAATAGAAAGTTTCACAAGAAACCATCTTTTGAAAAGATGATTGAATCTCTAAATAGAAAGTTTGAGGAACTGCAAGGACGGGTTGTTAAGTTGGAGGATGATACCGAGCGTTTGATGAGCGTATATGTCTCTTGTGGTGAAAATAATGAGGATGAACTTTATGCTGATAAAGGGGTTACTTTTAACGAAAAAGATGAAGGGGTCTTCATGACAATGTGAAAATTTTTTTACAAAAAAATGGAGACGTACGCCACTCTATTGGAACCCCGCTGCCGACAATGCTCAAGAGAGTGCCGTATTAAGAGATCGAGTGCCGTATCAAGAGAATGAGAGTATTGGTAGAGGTGTGAAAAAAGAAGAAGGGGAGAAGGGGTTTATATAGGTGAAACGAAGTCAAACGGTCAAAAGGCAAGATCCGCCGGAAAAGGAAGTTACCGGCGGATTTAGGGGATTTGCGGCGGACATAAGGGATTTGCGGCGGACGGAGGTGAATTTGCGGCGATTAATTAAAAGCTCGTAAAAAAAAAAACTGTGAAGCAAAATCCGCCGCAAGAACCGTTAAATCCGCCGCAAAATCCAAGACGAATTTTAATCCGCCGCAAATGTCAATTTTTCCGCCGGTAACTTTGAGGCGGACTAATTCCGCCGGAAATTCGTAGATTCCGCCGGTAACTTTGCGGCGGATCTGTATCCGCCGGAAACTCCTGGCCGGAAAAACCAATAATTCTTGTAGTGAGTATCACCCTATGGACTATGCTATCCCATGTCTATATTTTAGCATGGAATTAACAAAATTTCCTTTATTAAACACTTATCTATATTAGTTTTTGAGTTCTAATCATAAACCAAGTCTATACTTATGATTTGCATTCATTTTTAACTGGTCAATTCTAAAGATGAATATGAAAGAGTTATCATGCAAGAACTAAAATTCAAACATCAATATATAGCATAAAACTAGTTAAAAGTTCATTACAAAGTTTATGGCATCCAACTACAAAAGAGTTTAGCTCATGCTTAACATTACTAAGGACATGCAAACTGATGTAAATAACATGTTCATATTACTGAAAAACACAAAGGAAAAGAAATAGAGTAGAAGATACACGGTTTAGTTTCCTTTGCATGAATCAACCCTGTAATACTGCATCATCGCTTCTATTTGCACTGTGCAGGGAGCATTCCTTCAACATAGTGTAGTTGTGGAAGTAGAGAGAGAAGGTGTCACGTTATTCTCTCACTTCTTCCAAACCAGTTCTAATGATGATTTTCTTGAGTGAATTCTGGTCTCCTTGTGAAGGAGGAGGTGAAGGATATTTATAGGCTCCTTGAGAGAGGTTTTTTAATGGTTGGGTTTACTTGGAGAAGAAGTTGATTTCATTTTGAATTCAAGTGCCTCAAAAAGTAGATTTGACCTTTGCTTTATTAAAGAGAAAAGGTCCCTAAAAGGTACAGTGGCTCCCTTGAGTGAGGTTTCTTCATGGTTGGGTTTCCTTGGAGCTGAAGTTACTTTATTTCCAATTGTCTCCAAAAGTTGATTTAATCTTTCACCCATCAAAGAAAGGAGGTCCTATAATGAATGGACATGTGTTTCTAAAGAGGTTCAACTTGTAAGCTAAAAGTCTTCAAAGGAGGCGCCGAAATCTTCCACTTGGGCCACTTGCCTTGCTTTGGACGCAGCATGACGTCATCAATAGAATGTTGTGGCATTCAGTTTTGCTAATGCTGGGGCATTGGTTTGGCATGAATGTTGGGGCTTCAAATGCTGGGGCATTGCAGTGTCAGCAATGCTGGGGCATCTAATGCTGTAGCATTGAACAAACACATCAAAATACAACATGGGGCACCAAAAGTGCCAAATGATCCCAAATCAGTTCCCAACCCTCTTTTACTCTAAACAACACATATTACTATTTTAACAACAATGTTACTTAGAACTCACATTGATTTAAGTCTTAGAAGCATAAATAATTCCATATAAAATAGAGTTATCAATAGGCTGTGTTTGCTTTCCAGAAAAGCAAATCGATATCGTCTTTCTTTCTTTCTTTATTATGAGTACATTTTCTTTTATTTAAATAAAAAAAAGCATTATAGTGTGAGTGATACGATCCAAGTAGGGGTGTCAAAGTGATCCATTTATTCACTGGATATCTAGTCCGTCCATAACAAAATCCATCCAATTTGTCCGTTACAAAAAAAAAATATTAATGGATTGGATTGGTTCCATCCACTTGATTTGTGGGATGGTTGTGATCCATCCATTAATTTTTTTAAATCCAATGGATTATCAATAAGTACAAAATCAAAATCCATTGGATAATTATAAAAAATACTTTTTTACCAAAAAAAATACTTTTTAACAAAAGAAAAAGTAATATTATATATATTAAAATAAATATCAGCCACCTCCGCCGCATGCCACCACCACATATATAAATATATATTTATATATTGACGATATTATATATATATATATATATATATATATTTATAAATATAAAAATTAAATTTGCAGTTTTAAAAAAATTTATAAAATTTTTTTTCATAAAAATGTTTTCTTATTAAAATATTTTTTTATGTTTTAAAGATATTAGTGGATGGATTGGATATTCATCCATAAAAAAGTTGTTAATGGATGGATTGGATAGACTTTTTTTGTTAGTGGATGGAATGGATTGGATTTTTTTGGTATAATTTTAATGGATATAAATGTGTAAATGGATTTCTCCAATCTATCCATTATAATCCAAATCCATATCCATCAAATCCATCCGTTTTGACAGCCCTAGATCCAAAGTGTTGTGCGAGTGGTTAATACACCCTACTTGTTAGGGAGTTCGGAGGAGCACTCACACTTGAAATAAGTTAGCCAATGACCAAGACCACGAAAAGACTTGAACGTCAGATCTCCACCCAAAATTTTAAGGTATTAGGTATATGTGTTCTCTATATTATATTTCCTTCATTTGTCTCATTCCTAGTTGGCGTAGAACTATCCACTCACACTTGAATTAATTACAACAAAATAACAATTTTGATGAAATTTTACTTACCTCTCAATCGAATTTCAGATACTTTTTTTTTTATAAACAATTGTTAGTGGGGGTGGGGGTGTTAGTTTTCAATGTTTGAACCCTGGACCTCTTTCATGCAACTCCTTCATGTCCCTTAACTCACAAACTGAGCTACCTTCGTGGGATGAAATTCAGATACTCCCTCTGTCTCAATTTAAATGTCGTCTTTGTCATTTTTTTCTCTCAAATTACTTTGTCACTTTAGAATTTATTATTTTTTCCAACAATATCCTAACTTTTATTTGTATTTTCAAGGTTTTCATTAATCTCTCTTCATAATAATATAGGGGTATTTTATGTTGATGCCGTGTTTGTAATTCATGATTCAGTGTATTTCTGTTTTACAGTTTATTGCTAATTAGTATTTGTAGTAGGGGTATATTTGTAACTTCACAGATAACTACAATTTCATTTAAGTTTCATTTGAGATTAATTTCACTTAGTTTGTTGAATTAGTAACCAAGTTGGTTTTGGATATAGTCACACTTGTAACTAGTTATCTTTACAATAGTAGATAGTGAATAAAATAATTTTTACACTTTCATTTTACTGTGTGTGTGTGTGTGTTGAGTGTGTGTATTCCCCTCCATGTATTCTCTCTCTCTCTCTCTGTGTTGCTCTGTGTCTGTGTGTGCCAATCCACAAGATAGTGCTGCGATTGAACATGGTATCAAGAGCTACGTTGTGAGTGTGTGAGGCCTGGGAAACACGAGCGAACGGTGAGCGTGAGCGAAGATCTCGTCGCTTCAAATCGCATCGGTTTGAAGCGCGAATCGAAAGGAATCAACGATCTGGTTCCTAGGGTTGGGGTAAACACAAGTGACTGTGAGATCCTGAGTGAGCGAAGCACAGATCCACGATGAACAGAGGAAATAGAGGGTTTAGCACTCATCGCCCTGTGTTCGACGGTTCTAACTAGAACCGGTGGTCGATCCAGATGAGAGTGCTATTCGGAGCACAGTATGTGCTAGATCTGGTGAACGACGGCATGACTGAGCTCGCGGAGAACGCAACAGAGGCGCAACGGAGTGCGCAACGCGAACGAAGAAAGAAGGACCAGGAAGCGCTCTTCTACATCCACCAGTGCGTAGATCCAAGGGTTTTCGAGAAGATCGCCGAGTCAACGACAGCGAAGGCCGCCTGGGACACGCTGGTGAGGTGCTATGGAGGTGACGCGAAGGTGAAGAAGGTCAAGCTACAGTCACTGCGTAAGCAGTACGAGCTTCTTCAGATGAAGCCTGGTGAGAATGTTGGTGACTACGTATCTCGCGTAGTCACTGTCACGAACCAGATGAAGGTCTGTGGTGAGGTTGTTACAGAACAAACTATCGTGGAGAAGGTACTTCGATCCCTGACTGTTCAGTTTGATCACATAGTGGTAGCCATAGAGCAAGCAAAGGACACCTCTGGAATGAACCTAGATGAACTGCAAGGTAACCTAGAGGCGCATGAGATGCGTATCAGTGACAGAGGGCCTGAGAAGGAGTCAGAACAGGCTCTCAAGGCTCAAACCAACAAGAAAGGCTATGGTGACAAGTCAAACTGGAAGGAGAACAAATGGAAGAATAAGAAGCAACAATGACTGAATAAGAAAAAGTCTGAAGGTGGAAGCACAGAGAAGGTAGATAATGCTAATAAGGGAGGGAAGAAGTACAGTAATCAGAAAGGGAAGGAGAAGTTTGACAAGAGGAATATTCATTGCTTCAACTGTGAGAAGTATGGACACTTCGCAGATGAATGCTGGTCCAACGAGGAGAACAAGAAGGAAGAGGCTAACATAGCCAAGGGTGACTCAGATGATGACCCTGTGCTACTGATGGTGACTACTGCAGATGACTCAGTGGTGGTGGAGCTGTGGTACATGGACACAGGGTGCTCCAACCACATGACAGGGAATAGGAAGTGGCTGACTAACTTTGACAGCAGCAAGAAGACAAGAATAAGGCTGGCTGATGATAGGTATCTGCAAGCAGAGGGAATGGGGAACATCATAGTGGAGAAGAAAGATGGAAGGTCAGTGGTAATTGAAGAGGTGTGGTATGTTCCAGGGATGAAGAGCAATCCGATGAGTGTGGGGCAACTCATTGAGAAGGGTTTCTCAGTGACAATGGAAGATGGTTTGCTGCAGCTGTATGACAAGAAGAAGAGGCTGATCCTGAAGTCCCATTTGGAGAAGAATAGGACATTCAAGGTGAGCAACAAGGCAGCAAAGACACACTGTTTTGCTGCCACTGAAGGAAAAAGAGACATTGCCTTATGGCACAAGAGGTATGGCCACCTAAATTTTAGAAGTTTAGGTCATTTACATATTAAGAACCTTGTTGTAGGAGTTCCTGCAGTAGCTGCAGTTGATAAAACCTGTGAAATTTGCCTGAGAAGCAAACAACCAAGGCTGCCTTTTACATCAGAATTGCCACCAAGGGCAACACATGCCTTAGGTGTGGTACATTCTGATGTATGTGGTCCTTTGGAAGTCCCTTCCCTAGGTGGCAACAAATATTTTGTATCCTTTGTAGATGAACACACTAGGATGATATGGATATACTTGATTAAAGCCAAGAGTGAGGTGCTTGATCAATTCAAGAAGTTCAAGAACTATGCTGAAAAACAGAGTGGTTGTCAGCTGAAGATTCTCAGAACAGATGGTGGGGGAGAGTACAACTCTGCTGAGTTTAACAGATCATGAAGTGACTGCCCCCTATACTCCTCAGCACAATGGAGTTGCTGAGAGAAGAAACGGGATGCTAATGGACATGGCAAGATGCATGCTGAAGGAGATGAACTTGCCAAACAGTCTTTGGGGAGAAGCTGTCTCAACAGCAGCTGCTTATATCCTCAATAGATGTCCAACCAAGAGACTCAAGGAAGTAGTTCCACTTGAGATGTGGTCAGGAAAGAAGCCAAGTGTAGGGCATTTGAGTGTGTTTGGTGCACTTTGCGACAAGCACATCCCTAATGAGAAGAGGACAAAACTGGATGATAAGAGCTGTCCAATGATCCTTGTAGGATACCACTCCACAGGGGAATACAAGCTGTACTGCCCAGCAACTAATAAGATTGAGTTCAGCAGAGATGTAGTCATCAAGGAAGCAGAAATGTGGGACTGGGACAGTGGCAGAGCAAAGACTGAGCAAAATCTGTTTTGCTAGAGGAAACTGATGTTGATGCACCAGTTCAAGAACAGGAGCCTGCCCCAGCTAACATTGATGAGCCTCAGCCACAGCAGGAAGACAGTGACACTGATTCTGATGATGAACAGATTGTGCAGGGCAGACCACAGAGGCAAAGAGTGCCTCCAAATAGGCTGGCTGAATATGACTTCATAACAGATAATCAAGTTGACAGTCATGGAGAACTGATTCAGCTTGCTATGTTGGCTGATACTGAGTCACTCAACCATACGGATGCAATGAAGGAAGAGGTGTGGGTGGCTACCATGAAAGAAGAACTCAGTTCTATTGAGAAGAACAAGAGCTGGGAATTGACTGAGTTGCCTAAGAGCAAGAAAGCAATAAGTGTCAAATGGGTGTATAAGGTGAAGCTGAACTCAGATGGCATAATTGCAAAACACAAAGCTAGATTGGTAGCCAAGGGATTTCTTCAAAGACAAGGACTTGATTACTTTGAAGTATTTTCCCCAGTTGCTAGGCATGAGACAATTAGGATGGTAATTGGTCTAGCTAGCAACAAGGGATGGGGATTATACCATTTAGATGTCAAGTCAGCCTTTCTAAATGGTCCATTGGAAGAGGAGGTGTATGTGCTGCAGCCTCCTGGATTTGAGAAGAAAGGGAGGGAACAACTAGTGTATAAGTTGCACAAGGCTTTGTATGGCCTTAAACAAGTCCCTAGGGCATGGAATAAGAAGATAGATGCTTTCTTCCACGAACTAGGCTTCAAGAAGTGTATAGTGGAGTATGGAATCTATGTGAAAGATTCTGATAATGGAGAGAAAACTCTGATCAACCTTTATGTTGATGATATGCTGATCACAGGCAGCAGTGACACTGAAATCAGCAAGTTGAAGAAGCTGCTGAAAAAAGAGTTTGAAATAACTAACCTTGGAAGGGTGAATTATTTTCTTGGTATGCAGTTTGTGTATGAGAACAGAGGGATAATACTGCTTCAGGCCAAATCTGCAGGGGAAATCTTGAAGAGGTTTGAAATGGATAGTTGCAAAGTTGTTGTGACACCAGCAGAGGCAAACCTGAAACTGGAAGCAGATTTAGATGGTGAAGATGTGAATCCTACACTGTTCAAACAGCTTGTAGGAAGCCTGAGGAACCTGTGTAATACTAGGCCTGACTTAAGCTACTCAGTTGGAGTAGTAAGCAGGTTTATGAGCAAGCCAAAGATGACTCACCTCCTTGCTGCAACAAGGATTCTGAAGTATATCAGAGGCACAATCAGAACTGAGATTCTGTTCCCAACAGAGAAGAAACTTAGTGAAGTTGGTGACAGTTTGATGGGGTACTCAGATGCAGATTGGTGTGGGGATAAGGTGGATAGAAGATCCACAACTGGGTTTGTGTTTTTATGGAACAAGGCTCCCATCTCTTGGTGTTCCAAAAAGCAACCTGTTGTTGCACTATCCTCACTAGTGCAAAAAAGGGATTTAAAGTCAGGCGAAAAGGGGATTTAAAGTCAGGCGTCCGCTTGACTTTTATTAAGTCGACTTTGTATGTGAGGAGTTTTAAAGTCAAGCGATAGCCTGACTTCGTAAGTCTGATTTAAAGTCAAGCATTTATTTCGCCTGACTTCGTAAGTCAGTTTTAAAGTCAAGCATTTATTTCGCCTGACTTCGTAAGTCAGTTTTAAAGTCAAGCATTTATTTCGCCTGACTTCGTAAGTCTGTTTTAAAGTCAAGCATTTATTATTGCCTGACTTCGTAAGTATGATTTAAAGTCAAGCATTTATTCTTGCCTGACTTCGTAAGTATGATTTAAAGTCAAGCATTTATTATTGCCTGACTTCGTAAGTAGTTTTAAAGTCAAGCATTATTGCGCCTGACTTTAAAAGTTTTTTTTTTTTTTCAAATTTTTGGTTTAATCTCATATACACTCTGGTTATACGAATTATGTTCTCTTGATAATATTATTAGGAGAATATTTGAAGCACAATAGATTAATCTCATATACACCCTGGTTTTATCCAGATTTCCATGGGATCCCCATCAACATCTAATCCATGGTAATATATATTAGTGATAATATATATAATAACAGAATAATTAAAAGTACAAAAGCTAAATGCATTAAATTCATTAAACCAAAATAATGTGAGAATAACATACAAAAGCAATACTTGAGTGCAATTCCTACTAAAAAGATTACTAAGTCAACAACAATAGAATTTTGCAGGCATGCAAGTACTTATACATCAAATGTAATACCATATATACCCTCTGCACCGGCAAGCTTCTCTCAGTAATTCAATCTCCTTTAGTGTATCAGTCAATTTTTTCTCCATATCTTGCTCAGCAGCTTCACTGCTTGCTAATGCAGCTGCTAATTGTCCCTCCAAATTTTCCTCTCAGAACCATGTTCAATTGCAGATGCTAGACTTTGTCGAGCAATGGAGTCAATGAAACGTTGGGAAGATTCATTTCTAAGGTGAGAGGCCAATCCAGTGGATGAAGAATTAGAACAACTCTGTCTCCCTTTGCTTCCATGAGTGACCACCAGCACTTTGTCTCTGTATCAAATGCCTATACTACAAAAGGAAAAGGGATAATTAGAAGTACTAAAGTTGCTAAAGTAAATACACACATGAACATATAAGTTGCTAAAGTTTTCCCTAGTGAACTTAAACACACATGAACATATAAGTTGCTAAAGTTTTCCCAACCAAATGAAGTACTAAAAACTAAAATCAATTTCATATGAAATATAAGACTAAAGTTAATTACATTTGAATTCGTGATCGATCCAATTCAATTCAATTCAATTGATGGATAATAAGTTACTGGATTTTGAACTATGTTAATTAGGTGTCCAAATATCAGAACTCTACAAAAATTACTAACCTTATTTTCAGGGTAGACTTTTTCCTTATACCAAGCAGGCCTGTCTTGAAGGTCAATAGGAACCAATTGGATCTTGTCTTGTTGTCCCTATAGTTCAACCAACAGAATAAATAACAGTGACAAAATGAGTTAATAAAATAAGAAGATCAAAAGAAATAGACACTTAAAAACAAGGCAAATAAAGGCATCGAATATGTAAAGAGGACAAAAGGAAGAAACAACCTTGGAGTTCCTAGTGATCCATACACGTTGTGCAAAGGGGCAAATATAACTGGTGTACAACCTAAAATGAATAAATCAATAAATAAGTACTACATGAACAAAATCAAAGAAAAATTAAGGTGAATTTTGTAGTGTGAGAACGAACCTGGTGGTTCCATCAAAAAGAGGAGGTGGCTCGGAAGTGGAAGTTAACGATGGAGGAAGAACTTGTTGCAAGCCTCTATATGTCAGTAACAAAAGATAACGTTAGAGAAAAGGAACGTGTTTTCAGCGATTGATGATCAAACAATACAGAAAGACAAAAGAATTGAGAAGGTAATGAGTTTTCGTACGCAGTCGCCATCGATCGTGTTCTTCACTTCACTTCACCGAATTGAATTGAATTGAATCTGAACTGAGATGTTGTCTGCATACAACCGAACTTCGCCTTTTATAGATGTTGCACCGCATGTCGATTTGTCAGCGATGACGATCGGTTTGGCTTGCCACGTGTCCCCCAGTAAAATACTAGAAACTTCTATTTTGGTACCCTATAAGACCAGTCAAGCATTTATGATGAACAATAGCAAGAAATTTGGCCTGTAACAATCAGAAAACCATATTTCCTTCAGTTAACAACTTCACATAAACATGATAACTTGAAGCTACTAATCATACTATTACTAACCTCTGCCTGAAATTGTAGATATCCTTGAGCTGATGATGGAGATAGCATTTTGACAGCCACCTCAGTATCATCATCAATCCAACCATGGTACACTGTTCCAGATGCTCCTTTTCCGACAACCTTTTCAAAGTTTCTTGTAATGCTTAACACTTCAGCATAGCTGAATTCTTGTTTCTTTGACTCTAGTTCCTGCTTTATTCTTGAATAACCACTCACGTTGCTCAGATGAGAGGAAACTGCCAACAAGCAAATTAATTCCCTCATTATCCATACTTAATTGTAGTAAAAATAATGCATATGATAGAATAACATGTACCTTGTTGTCTCCTGTTGTATATGTGAAAAGAAATAATTGCAGCTGCTAGTATCATGAAAGTTCCACCAAGCGAAGCTACCAGTGGAACTAAAACCTTATTTCCATTCTCCTTGTTGCATGAACCTGAGGAGCACAGATTTAGATTTCCACCAAAACTTGCATTTACAATAAGAAAATAATCATCTTATTTGACATTAATGTCTGACAAATGGTAATCTGGAACCATTAACAGATTTCAGCAATTCACAAAATTGTCCTGATATCAAGAGCAGGTTTATAAAATAGGGGCAAATGAGATGGCTAAGTGTAAGAAAGCAAGCATGCGATCAGGCCAAAACAAATGAAACAGACCATATAACACTAATATACATGTGCAGCAATAAGAAAAAGACTAACACGGGCTAAAATAACAAGATAATCAAAAACGTAAAAGCACATCCACAGAAATACAGACCTTCAAATGGGCAGCAGCCTTGTCCTTGTCGGTAAACACTCCGGTGGACTCAACAATAATGTCAGCACCAGTCAATTCATGATTAATAATATAATAATTAGCATCAACACTTTCTTCACATGTTACGAACAAAATGGATACACGTACACCATGTTTATATTAGCGTAAAATGAAAGCATACTTCAATATGCAAACTATAAACAACAATTGAAGTACGGAACAGTTATATACCTGTGTGCAAAGACGGTAACTGGCTTCTCACCAAAGAGAAGGGTGTTAGAGTCCTTAACCTTGAGATCGTGGTGTTTCCACTGTCCGTGAACACTGTCATACTTAAACATGTAGGTCTGCACAAAAACCAAACCAAACAATAATTCAGATACAAGAATAGCCAATAAAATTAACCGATTAGTCAAACAACAACGAATCAGATCTAAAAAATAAGTCTTCGTCAGGGTCACCTGCTCGTCGTCGTCGTCGGGGTCACCACCACGTTCGCCGTCACCTGATGAGGGAGTGAGATCTGAGATCTGAGATCTGACGGTGAGAGGTGAGGGGGAATTAACACAGTCATGCATATGAACAACAACACAATAAACATAGAGAGAGAGAGAGAGAGAGAGAGAGGGAGAGGGAAAGGGAGAGAAACTTACAGATTCTATGGGTTTTAGAGAGAAAGGTGAGTGACCATCTTTGTCAAGCTGAGAAAACAACTCTCTAGCTGAAGCATCCATTGAATCATTGTTACTACCTTCGTCATAGCTTCTTACCAAGAGCCAATGGAAAAACTCATTAAAATTGATCTTCCCATCTCTGTCCGTATCTCTCTCTCTCTGTAAAGAAATAAAAGGATACATCAAGCAAAAGTACACCAAGGCAGTAGTATGGTACAAATAAGCTAATTGTATATATAGTGAAGATTTCAGAAAAATAAGATTAACCACAAATATTGTCTACATTTCTAATAGTCGACGCAAGTCCCTAAAAAGTTATTCCAATACTGCAGCTGCTTTAAATTGTTAGTTTCCATATAGACTAGAAAAGATGCAAATGACAAATAAGAGTTATTTAAAACACCATTATCTTCATCTAGATATTGAGGATCCCCTGATAAGCAAAATATTTGAATTAGATGCTCGTGGTTGGTACCCCCGGGTATATGATTATATTATCATTCAAGATACATGCCAAACAAAGGTCAATTTGAGATGCGTGAGTAGAAATTTCACCAAACTCCATAAATGACGAATTGTATCTTTGAATTTGAAATTTTATACCAAGGTGGCAAGGATCTTCTAGACACTCAGTGTTATACACTTGTATAGTATCTATACAAAAACTATAAGTTATTTTCATAAGCTAGTTTGGAGAGTTTATGGAAATAAGTTGAAAAACAGCTGACGAAACATATCACAAATTGTTTCCATAAACTCTCTCAAAGAATCTCAAAAGTGCTTAGGCCGTTAATTAAACCCAGATTAACCAATCAAAACATGCTCTAGAGAACTTTCCATATATGCTCCTTCCTTATTTTTGTTTCCTTTTTCTGCTTGGCAGAGACCAGAAAACAGAGTTTCTGGCTACCAAGTACCTACCTACCTCTCTGTTCATTTTCTCATGTAAAACAAAAGAAAAACAAAAAAAAAATCTTATTAGCTAAAGAGTGATAGATACAGGTTATGATGTATATAAACAACAAAGAGGGAAAGGAACAGAGTTAGTACCTGACTTCCACCTTGCACAACCATTGTTGAAGCTTAGGGTTGTTGATGTCAGCAGGGTCCAGAAAGCTACAACACATTCAAAAAACGAACAAACACTATTAGCTAAATGACAAATGACAGGGATTACCACCGAGTTTAGTAGAAGCAAGGTTGACTCAGTTACTCACTCGTTAAACTCAGTTAAGTTAAGGAGACCATCTCTGTCACAATTTGGTAAAAATTATTCTCAACTTTATTGATTGGAGAAAAAGAGTATATAATGATGCCAAGATGGATGCAGTTACATAATGATCTGCTTGTTGCGTTACATAATGATCTGCCAAGATGGTAAATATGATCTGCTTGTTGCGTTACATAATGATGCCAAGATGGATGCAGTTTTCCAATAATAGGCAGTAGTTCCATATCTGATAAATACCTGCAATGATTGAAATGAAAACCTAAAAATAAATTAGACTGTACTATGAGTAAACAACCATATTGATTCAAAGAAAGTGGAATAATGATGGGAAAAGTAAAAGGTAAATACCCGTCACCATCTTTGTCAAGCTGAGAAAACAACTCTCTAGCTGAAGCATCCATTGAATCATTATTACTACCTTCGTCATAGCTTCTTACCAAGAGCCAATGGAAAAACTCATTAAAACCGATCTTCCCATCTCTGTCTGTATCTCTCTCTCTGTAAAGAAATAAAAGGATACATCAAGCAAGAGTACACCAAGGCAGTGTTATGGTACAAATAAGCTAATTGTATATAAACAGAAGATTTTAGAAAAATAAGATTAACCACAAATATTGTCTACATTTCTAATTGTCCACGCAAGTCCCTAAAAGATTATTCCAATACTGCAGCTACTTTAAATTGTTAGTTTCCATATAGACAGGAAAAGATGCAAATGATAAATAATTGATTTAAAACACCAGTATCTTCATTTAGATATTGAGGATCCCCTAACAAGCAAAATATTTGAATTAGCTCGTATATGATTATATTATCATTCAAGATACATGTATATGATTATATTACCAAATTCCATAAATGACAAATTGTATCTTTGAATTTGAAATTTTACCAAACTGTATCTCTGAAATTTTATATTTTATATAAATAACAAAAGGGAAAGGAACAGAGTTACTACCTGACTTCCGCCTTGCACAGCCATTGTTGAAGCTTAGGGTTGTTGCTGTCAGCAGGGTCCAGAAAGCTACAACACATTCAAAAAACGAACAAACACTATTAGTTAAATGACAAATGACAGGGATTACCACCGAGTTTAGTAGAAGCAAGGTTGACTCAGTTACTCACTCGTTAAACTCAGTTAGGTTCAGAAGACCATCTCTGTCTGCATCAGAAGCATTAAAATGCTCCTCTTTCCACCAACAATAACCGTTATCATAAGAATCGGTATCTTCTGTAACCCATCATAAAACAAAAATAAAAAACTTTCAAAACCCTAAAATGACTTGAATCCCTAAAATGCAGAATGTAGAATTCAAAACCCTAAAACGCATCACATGAACCAACCTAACAGAAACTAGAAGATTTATAGGTCTAAGATAAAAGGGAAGGTGATTTACATGGTAGAGAAGAGTGAGAGGAAAGGGCGAACAGGTACAGATTGCGAAGAGTGAGAGAGACGACGGAAACGGCGACGGTGAGGAAACGAGAGAAGCTTGTGCCGGTGAAGAAAGGGGGCGACGGCGACGGCGAAGGTGAGGAAACGCAGCGACAGTGAGGAACTGAGAGAAGCTTGCGCAGTGAGAACTGAGACAACTGAGTGAAGAGAACTGAGGAACGCGTACGTTTTGCGATTATGTGAAGAGAACTGAGTGATGAGAACCGAGGAAGGGTGAAATATTTTTTATATTTTAGTACTTTAGAAGTCAGGCGTGTATTCGCTTGACTTTAAAACTTTACCTCTTAATTACAAGTTTGCCACCGTGTCTACTTATGTAGTCATGCGTCTGATAGCATGACTTTAAAAGTCTAATTTTTTTGCTATTTTTTCACTTTAGAAGTCAGGCGTGTATTCGCTTGACTTTAAAACTCGCGAGTTTTGCCTCTTAATTACAAGTTTGCCACCGCGTCAACATATAAAGTCAGGCATCTGAGCGCCTGACTTTAAATGTCTAATTCTTTTGCTGATTTTGCACTAGTGCCTCCTGCGAATCTGAGTATATTGCTGGTGCAGTTACTGCTTGTCAAGCAGTGTGGCTGGACACACTGATGCAGCAACTGCAGATTACAGTGAGAAAACCAATTACTTTGCTAATAGACAATAAATCAGCAATTAATTTGGCCAAAAATCCTGTGCTACATGGGCGTAGCAAACATATTGATACTAAATTCCATTTCCTGCGTGAACAGGTTAAGAAAGGCTGCATTGCAGTAGCTTACTGCAACACACAGCAGCAAGTTGCAGATATAATGACAAAGGGGCTGAAGACAGAGTAGTTCTTGAAGTTGAAGGCTGAGCTGGGTGTTACAAATTTTTGATACAGATGCAAAAACTGAATATGCATTAAGGGAGGGTGTTGATGCAGTGTTTGTGATTCATGATTCAGTGTATTTATGTTTTACAGTTTACTGCTTATTAGTATTTGTAGTAGGGGTATATTTGTAACTTCACAGATAACTACAATTTCATTTAAGTTTCATTTGAGATTAATTTCATTTAGTTTGTTGAATTAGTAACCAAGTTGGTTTTGGATATAGTCACACTTGTAACTAGTTATCTTTACAATAGTACACGGTGAATAAAATAATTTTTACACTTTCATTTTACCGTGTGTGTGTTGAGTGTGTGTATTCCCCTCTGTGTATTCTCTCTGTGTCTATGTGTGCGCGCCAATCCACAAGATAGTGCTGCTGTTGAACATTTTAATTCTACCATATTTTTTTAGAATAAAAAGTAGTATATTTAATTATTTTTTTAAAACACGTACATATCTTTAAACGACGGTTAAATTGAGATAAATGGACTAATGGAGTGCCTCATAGTACCCATAGTGGGATGGAAATGTAGAAGAAAAAAATTGTAGGTGGTAGACCGTAGTGGTACGGGGTTTGGCATGAGCTGAGTCGAGAAGCTCGGCTGCATTGCAGGGTAGCACATGGCATGCATGGCCGAATGACATCCCTTTCTCTCTCCTTCTCTGACATATTCTGCACTTATCTTTTGTGATGGTGCGTACGAGTACGTATTCTGTTTCATGAAACCCCATTCATTGTACACGTGTACGGTGATGGTACGGTCACTGCACCTTATCCAAATTTTGATTCTCCAAGTCCATACTTTCAAAACTATATATATATATATATAAAAGTAGTTTACTATATAATTCAGTTTGCTAATTTTTCTTTAGCCATAATGTCAAATTAAACGAATGAATAATTGCTTGAAAGGTGTGATGGGACCCTAAATTTCGTCTTATTACGATAAATTTGGAGTTATCTATCGCTATGTTATTAGTTACGTGGATGCTTGATATTAATTTCGTAATGATGCCCGATCGCGACCAATAAAGGATTGAATAGTAGTTACCCCAAAATAATGAGAACTTAAAATAATTCCAGTTCAATTTCTCGTAGAGTCACTCTATATTAATATTAATTTATTTATTATTATAAAGAAAAGAAAAGGAGTACTATAGTGAGTGACCTAGAAGTAAGTGGGTCCTAAGTACCAGCCCCTAGGTTTGATTCCTGTATTGGTAGAGCCATGTGATGTGGGTCCCATGCTGCTGCATAGAACATGTCAATTTCAAATGTCACCATCACGTAAATATTGCAACAAAGCTGGGAGCTGGACGACGAGAATGTGTACAGTCTTCCTTTTTTGGACGCTCAGATTGCTGACAGCTCATCCACCTTTGCACCTCTAACTAACGACAAAGCTTTTGTTTTCTTTGTCTTTCTTCTTTTCTAAAACAAAAAGTTTTGGCATAATTTTTATATTATAACCATGAACTCTCTTGGTCTTGGCTCTTTAGTTAGTACTAAAAAAAATCAAGTGCTTGTTATGAGTGGTACAAATTTGTAATCATGAAATTGTTGATAATGGGAATCTTAAACCTTTTAAACAAACACATCTGATGTTTGTCGGTTGAAATAAAACTAACTAAATTAAGGCGGGATTAGATGTACCTGATATTATTAAATGATGATCTTAATATATATAATTATATATACTCCCTCCCGGGGTCACTAATTATAAGACACTTTTTACCCCTTTTGCTTTTTCTTACTCTCACCCGTGCTCTGTAAGGTACGGGAATTGCTAGTTATTGCAATACTTTGCTATGTGGACATTTACATAAAAACAAAGTGCAAAGAAAAAATTGAAACAGATAACAAGAGATCATGTTACAATCAAACGAAGCCTATAAAGAAACAAAGTTCGTGAAAGTTCAACGTAAGTAAAATAGTGAGGCTGTTTTTTTTTACCCCTCTTATATCATCTACCCCTCAAAATAATCAAATGGACGAAACTACCATTTAATTCCATAAAATTTCCGGAAATACCTCAAATCCAGATAAATCTGGAAGGATATTTTTTTGATTTTTTGAAAATATCGCATTTTACGGTATTTCCGGAACACATTTTACATTCCGGAAATACCGTAAAATTCGATATTTCCGGAAAATCAAAAAAACATACTTCCGGATTTATTTAGATTTGAGGTATTTCCTCAATAACCGATTTGGTATTTCCTCAATAACATACTTACAGTAACCGTTCAAATACTCAGTTCATTCCTCAATAACCGATTTGGTAGTGACAAGTTGTGTAGTGTGTTGTTCCTGTTGAATAAGTAAGCTAGTTCGACTAGCTGTTTCGACTAAGCTAGTTCGACCACTCTCAACTTGTCTGTCGAAGTGCAGGGTGTCGAAGTTTCCCTTTAGATTTGATTTTCATACTTTCATTAATTGCTGACTCAGCATACGTAATGTACTATATATATAATCTCAGTGATGCAATGAATAGTACACACGTTTACAGTTTTCATTCTAACTGAATTCCGTTATTCTCTCTCTCTCTCTCAAGTGTGTGTGTGTGTGTGTGTGTGTGTGTGTGAGTGAGTGAACACAGAGAATCTGGAACTTCCAACAAATGGTATCCAGAGCATAATTGTTGAAGTTTCAGAGTGTGAATCCAGAGTGAAGAAGACGAGTGAAGTCTCAACGGTGAGAGTGAATCACGATGACGACGAACGGCCATTTTCAGGTGAACTTTCCAATCATCGATGGAAGAAATTACAATCAGTGGAGTATGAAGATGAAGGCGATCCTTGGATCTCAGGATGTGTGGGATCTAGTGTTGAACGGAGTAACTCCATTACCGGCGAATGCGACTGCTGCGCAATAAGCAGTTTACAGAGAAACGAAGAAGAAGGACTGGAAAGGATTGTGCATCCTCCATCAGTGTGTGAATCCTGCAATTTTTGGGAAAATTGCTAGATCGGAGACAAGCAAAGCAGCGTGGGACATTCTTGCGAGTTCCTACGCTGGAGATCAGAAATTGAAGAAGGTGTGACTTCAAAGTTCAAACTCTGAGAAGACAGTATGAATTGCTAGGAATGGAGGAGAGTGAAACGATTTCTGCGTATTTCACTAGAGTCCAAACTATGACGAATCAGATGCTGTATTGTGGTGAAATGATATCTGATGAAACAGTGGTGGAGAAGTTCTGCGATCTGTGTCTTTGCATTTTGATCACATCACGGTGGCGATCGAACAGGCGAAGGATCTATCAATGATAACGATAGAAGAACTTCAAGGCTCACTTGAAGCGCATGAGCAGAGGATGAATGAGAAGAAGGTGGTGAAGTCTGGCACTGAGCAAGCTCTAGCAGTGCAAACAGGCAACAAATCAGGTGGAAATCAAAGATGACGTGGTCGAGGCAGAAACAATTACAGAGGAGGAAGAGAAAGAGGTAATTTCTATAACTCAAACTCTTCCAAATCAAACACTAGTGATAACAGTAACAGTGATGAGCAAGGAAGTGGTAGTGGTGATAGCTACAGAGGAAGAGGGAGTAGAGGTGGCAGAGGATATAGAGGAAGAAGATTCGATAAGAGCCATATACAATGTTATAACTTTGAGAAATATGGACATTTTGCTGATGAGTGCTACAACAATGTTAATGGCAATGATGCTAAAATGGCTGAAGAAGAGGAAGATAAGGAGGAATCTCTATTGATGGTGATTGAGGAGACATAGAGCAGTGATGAAATAGTGCAAATGGTGACAACTAAGGAGGAAGGTGAGAGTGGTGAGCATTGGTTCCTAGACACGGGTTGTTCGACACACATGACAGGGAAGAGAGATTGGTTTGTCGAACTTGATTTTTCGATCAAGAGCAGAGTGAGGTTTGCTGATGATAGAACCATGAAGGTGGAAGGTATGGGGAGAGTAAGGATAAGAAAGAAGGATGGTTCACTGTGCTTCATTTCTGGTGTACTGTATGTGCCAGGGATGAAGAGCAATTTGCGGAGTATTGGAGAGCTATTGGAGAAGGGATATAGGATGGTGCTTGAAGACAATGCTATGAAGGTGTATGACACTGAACAGAGGCTGTTGATAAAGGCAACTCTCTCCAAGAACAGGACATTTAAGATCGAATTAGGTATGCTGATGCAGTAGTGCTTAGCCACAGCAGTCGACAAGGAAGAGTGGCTATGGCATTTCAGATATGGACACTTGAATTTTGGTGATTTGAACAGGATGCAGAGCAAGACAGTAGTGAAAGGTCTGCCTCATATCCATGTTCCAAAAGATGTATGTGCAGAGTGTGTGGAGAGCAAGATGCCTAGGGTTTCCTTCAATTCAAGTGTGCCCAGTAGAGCAAAGAGGAAGCTGCAGGTGATTTTCTCATATGTGTGTGGCCCCATAGTGCATGAAACTCCTGCAGGTAACAAGTATTTTGTTACATTTATTGATGAATTCACTAGGAAATTTTGGATTTATTTGATTAGGAGGAAGAGTGATGTGTTGGGAGTATTCAAAAAATTCAAAGTCCTAGTCGAAAAACAATGTGGACAGACTGTCGAAGTGTTAAGAACTGATGGTGGTGGAGAGTATGTGAATACTGAGTTTAATGAGTTCTGTGAAGTTGAAGGAATAACACATGAGATCACACCTCCATACACTCCTCAGCATAATGGAGTGGCTGAGAGGAAAAATAGGACATTGCTTAATATGGTGAGGAGCATGTTAAAGAGTAAGAATATGCCTAAGAGATGGTGGGGAGAGGCAGTTAATACTGCGGCATATATCATTAATCGAAGTCCAACAAAGACATTGGAAGACATCACCCCTGAGGAGGCTTGGACAGGTGTCAAGCCAAACGTGTTGCACTTCAGAGTATTTGGATCTGTTTGTTTTCGACACGTGCCTGATCAGCAGAGAATGAAGTTAGATGATAAAGGAGAAGTGATGGTTATGATAGGTTATCACTCGACTGGGGGTTACAAATCGGTGAATCCTGTGAATAATAAAACTGTGATAAGTCGAGATGTGGTGTTTGATGAGGGGAAGACATGGGAGTGGAGTGACAAGGGAGAAATTTCGACTGCTGTCAAACAAAATTTATTCGACGTACCTGATGGTGTCGAAGAGTCAGAACTTGAAGGTGAAACTGAGCCTGTCGAAGAGAATGATGGTGAAAGGGTAGTCGAGAAATACCAAGAAGATCAATGAGACAAAGACAGGTTCCTGCAAGACTAAGTGACTGTGAGGTGATGACTGATAGTGCAGTCAATGACGAAGGTGATATAGTGCATTTTGCACTTCTTGCTGAGACAGAACCAGTAACTTGGCAGGAAGCAATGCTGAATTTGAAGTGGATGGAAGCTATGAAAGAGGAGATTAAATCTATAGAGAAGAACATGACTTGGGAATTGGTCGAATTTCCCAAAGGAAAGAAAGCAATAGGTGTGAAATGGATATACAAAGTGAAAGTAAGTGGTAGCTCATGCTAGTATGCAAGGGTGGAAGATAACTTGATGTAAAATCTGCCTTCTTAAATGGAGAATTAGAAGAGGAGGTGTATGTCGAACAACCAGCAGATTTTATTCAACAAGGAAGTGAGAACAAAGTGCTGAGATTGAGAAAGGCATTGTATGGCCTAAAACAAGCTCCACGATCTTGGAACAAGAAGATAGACAAGAGCTTGATCAACATGGGGTATATGAAATGTGTTTCTGAGCATGGGGTGTATGTGAAGTCAGATGGTGGTGATGTGATAATCCTATGCCTCTATGTTGATGATTTATTGGTTACGGGTAACAATGAAAATAAAGTGGCAGAATTCAAGAAGAGAATGATGAATACTTTCGAAATGACTGACCTAGGAGAGATCTCCTATTTCCTAGGGATTGAATTTCGAAGTACTAGATCAGATATGCAGGCAGCTGATTTGTTCACCGAGGCAGTGAAGGCAGAGACATTCAAAAGGCTAAGGAGCATGCTGAATGTGATTGATTGCAATAAGTTTGCGTAGATAGATTTTACTGTATTTTGTTGTTATTTGCTTATGTTAGTAACTAGCTTAAGGGGGTGTGTTGAATAAGTAAGCTAGTTCGACTAGCTGTTTCGACTAAGCTAGTTCGACCACTCTCAACTTGTCTGTCGAAGTGGAGGGTGTCGAAGTTTCCCTTTAGATTTGATTTTCATACTTTCATTAATTGCTGACTCAGCATACTTAATGTACTATATATACAATCTCAGTGATGCAATGAATAGTACACACGTTTACAGTTTTCATTCTAACTGAATTCTGTTATTCTCTCTCTCTCTCAAGTGTGCGCGTGTGTGTGAGTGAACACAGAATCTGGAACTTCCAACAATTCCCTGAGATCTTATGTAATGTGATAATGACTTACTTGATTATCATTTGTTGTCTATATTCCTTCTTTTCATTCTATGCAACATTCAAGTAACATTAACATGATTTTTCCATTAAACATTAATCTATAATAATGGACCCAATTATCTTATTATTGTGATACAAACTTCAATTTATTTTGTTGTGTCGGTGCTTTTCTACGATTGTTGTTTTCCTTGAATTTCTAGACTTTTTATTTATAATATTATAAAATGTATCTCGACTATGTTTTCTGCCTTTAATCCCTAGGAAAATAAAGTGGCAGAATTCAAGAAGAGAATGATGAATACTTTCTAAATGACTGACCTAGGAGAGATCTCCAATTTCCTAGGGATTGAATTTCGAAGTACTAGTGAAGGAATGCTTCTATCACAGAAGAAGTATGCTTTTGATATACTACACAGGTTCAATATGCAACACTGCAACAGCGTCGAAACACCAGCAGAGGTAGGGCTATGGCTCGACAAAGATGCTGATGAACCAGAAGTGGATGCAACTGAGTTTCGACAGGTGGTTGGGGCACTGAGATATCTCTGCAACACCAGACCTAACCTTAGCTTAAGTGTTGGTCTGATTAGTAGAGTTATGGACAGGCCTAGAACATCGCACCTAGCTGCTGCTAAACGAATCCTAAGATATGTCAAAGGCACTGTGGCATATGGAATTTTGTTGCCTAGTAAATGCAGAGACAATGAGAAACGTCTCTATGGCTTCACTGATGCTGATTGGGGAGGTGACAAATCTGATGGAAAGAGCACTGCTGGCTCTGTGTTTCTGCTTGGCTCAGGTCCCATCCCATGGAGTTCGAAGAAGGAATCAGTGGTGGCATTGTCCTCATGCGATGCTGAGTACATTGCTGCTTCAATGGGAGCATGTCAAGCAATCTGGCTAGACAATCTGATGCAAGAGCTAATGATCAAGAAGGAAGGTGCTGTGGAGTTATATGTCGATAACAAGTCTGCAATTAGCTTGGCGAAACATCCAGTGGCACATGGATGGTCGAAGCACATTGAGACACGTTATCATTTCTTAAGAGACCAAGTCACAAAAGGAAGGCTGAAGCTGAGCTACTGTAGATCAGATATGCAGGCAGCTGATTTGTTCACCAAGGCAGTGAAGGCAGAGACATTCAAAAGGCCAAGGAGCATGCTGAATATGATTGATTGCAATAAGTTTGCGTAGATAGATTTTACTGTATTTTGTTGTTATTTGCTTATGTCAGTAACTAGCTTAAGGGGGTGTGGTGAATAAGTAAGCTAGTTCGATTAGCTGTTTCGACTAAGCTAGTTCGACCACTCTCAACTTGTCTGTCGAAGTGGAGGGTGTCGAAGTTTCCCTTTAGATTTGATTTTCATACTTTCATTAATTGCTGACTCAGCATACTTAATGTACTATATATACAATCTCAGTGATGCAATGAATAGTACACACGTTTACAGTTTTCATTCTAACTGAATTATGTTATTCTCTCTCTCTCTCTCTCAAGTGTGCGTGTGTGTGTGAGTGAATACAGAGAATCTGGAACTTCCAACAATTCCCTGAGATCTTATGTAATGTGATAATGACTTACTTGATTATCATTTGTTGTCTATATTCCTTCTTTTCATTCTATGCAACATTCAAGTAACATTAACATGATTTTGCCATTAAACATTAATCTATAATAATGGACCCAATTATCTTATTATTGTGATACAAACTTCAATTTATTTTGTTGTGTCGGTGCTTTTCTACGATTGTTGTTTTCCTTGAATTTCTAGACTTTTTATTTATAATATTATAAAATGTATCTCGACTATGTTTTCTGCCTTTAATTTTGTGATGGTTTCAAATTCCCTTTAATTTGTGTGCTAATTTTCAATCTACCCAACAAATTTTAGTATTACAATAATTATGTATTCACTAAAGATTTGACCCCGTGCAACGCACTGGTCACAACGCTACTAACATAATAGTGTTAAAAGTGACTTACTTAGCAAAAACATTCCAACTATCTTTTTACTTTGAATCTTTATCTTTACTTTATTTTGACCAAAGCAAACTCATATCATATTTATCTTTACTTGTTTACTTACATTTTTGTTAGTCACAATACTGGTTGACTACTTGTTATTGTTATTTGTGCTACTCACTAGCTTAACTACTAAATTAAATATAGAAATAAACTCAACAATCATCGTGGGAATGATCTCTACTTACTATTTATTACTTATTACGATTGTGTATACTTGCGCATACATTTGTGTATATATGTATATATATATATCAATCACAGCGGTAAGCAATTCAAAATCAAAGCACAATCTGTCGGTTATCTAAAAAAAAGCACAATCTGTCCACAATGAAAATATGAATTAAATGTACAATTTGAATGGTATCTAATTATATTATTTGAATTTGAATTGTTCTACTTTTGCTATAACGAATAATAAATGTCTTTAAAAATTTTGCTTGCTGGACCATGAACTTCGCCTTCCTTCTCTCCTGGTAAACGCGTTTCTTATTAATGCACATTGGACCCTTTAGTATTTGATAAAGACCGACGACATGGCCGTGACACATATTTATTTGATTGATCGTGTGACTTTTATGCAGTGTTATCAGACCCGGACCGGCCATCGACCCGGTCAAGGCACTGAGTCATTGGGCCCGGGGTCGGACCGGCGGGTCTCTAGTCGGACCGCATGACCCGGTCTATATTAAATAAATTTAAAAAATTATAATATATACTAAGAAAGTATTTGTATTTATAATTATAAATATATTGTCTTGTATACATTTATTAATATAGAAATTTTATTATAATTTGTATTTATAATTATAATTATAAATATAGATATTTTATTTCCGACGACCAACAACTATTCGACTATTGTAAAAAAAACAACTATTGGACTAATAGTAGTTAAATATTAAACATAATTATTATTGTTATTTAAACCGGCTATTGTATTAAAAATAAAGAAGCATTGGTAATGCATAATATTAATATATAAGCAAGCCAAAGACGATGAAGCAATAAAAAAATATAAGCAAACAAATATTAAGTGTAGATATTTTTAGCGCATTGTATATATAATATAAAAGCAAATCTTTATCAACAAACTGTTTGTAGTGTAGTGGTAATGCTTGCTATTACTCACCTACAAGTCTCAAGTTCGATTCCCACTTTGAAGATTTTTAAGTAATAAAAAATGTTTTGTTTCATTTCTAAACTAGAAGCTTAAAAAAAAAAAACTAAATTCTGCGAAAATGGGAGGTTCCAACCAAAAAAAAAAACTAAAATCAGCGAACATGCAACCCGGCCCGGGTCATGTGACCGATCGGACCACCGGGTTTATCATCGACCCGGCCGGGTCATCCGGTCCAACTGCATATCCGGTTCTGCACACTGTCCGGCCCGGGAAGGGCACCGGGTCCCGGTCGGACCGGTCCGACCGGCCGGTCCGGTCCGGTTCTGATAACTATGCTTTTATGAATTAATACATGACATCTGACGTGGACGGGTGATGTGTACTGTTCATGATTGAGTATAGTTAAGATTATGATTCCAATTATTAAAATTTTTTGTTTGGGAGTAAGTTTAATTTAGGCTAAATAGCACTTTTTGTCCTTTATGTTTGCTCTACGTTTCACTTTGGTCCTTTATCTTTTTTTTTTGGTCCGTTTTGGTCCATCATGTTTCATCTTTGTTTCATTTTGGTCCCTGCCGTCAGTTTTGTCTAACGGACGCCACGCTGGCAGTTAACTGCTGACGTGGCGTCCATCTTCATTAAATGACGTGGCAAAATTAATATTCTTTAATTCCAATTGAAATTACACATAAGCAATTTAGTTTTTTAAATTTTAAAAAAAACAAAACATAAAACAAATTAAAACTCACTCACGTTCTTCCTGCACACACAAATTAAAACTCACTCACGTTCTTCCTGCAAACCGATTTGTTCATGAACAGCGAAAATAGCGATTTCAAACCCAGATCTATTCTTCCTAATTTCAGATCTGTATTCCCATTTTCTTCTTCACAACTAATCCTAACTTCAGATCTGTATTTTCGTCTCCTCCGTCTCCTCGCTAAAGAAATGAAACGTCGACGTTTCCACCGTTCTCTTCCAGATCTTCATTGTTTCCAGATTTGTGGGTTTTAATTTTTGTTGTAGAAAAAAATGAAGATCTGAAAAAATGGTTTTGATTTATGGGTTTAACTCCTGGAAAAAATGGTTTAATTTTTGTTGTTGAGAAAAATGAAGATCTGGAAAAAACGAAGAGGATGAGAGGATACGAAGAAGATGAACTATGTGTACAGATTTAATTTTGTTTGATTTTTGTATTTTGTTTTGTTTTTAACTAGTATGTATGACCCGTGCGCTACACGGGTATACATATAATTTGAATTTTTTTTAGTAAATTTATTGTAAAAGAAATAAAAACTATATCTTAGTAATAAATTGACTGAAATATATTTAGATAAATATTGCATAAAGAAAAGAACTACTTCAATGAAAAAGGTAAATTTAAATTTATATATATTAATGTAATTGTTTGATAATGTGAAGACACACTTCCATACCTATATTGTCTTAACGCAGTTGTGATTACAATTACTATTGTTTACTATTAGGAATAACAGTACTGCTAATTAAAAAAGGGTTCAAAGTAGAATTTAAGCTTATTATTATATCTTTCATATTGAATTTTTTAGTGACTCTTTAAAGTGATTATCTATTAAAAACATGTAGATTTTTTACCAAAATTAAGTTTATTAAACAGTTTATACAAAAAAGTGATTTTTAAATACTCAATATAATATAGGGACTATATTAGCCAACAAAAAACACATTTAAGGACTAAAGTGACCAACAAAAGACACGTTGAGGACCAAGGGTAAATAGTTATTTTGGTCCCTAAATGTGTGTGACGCTGTCATTATAGTCTCTGAAAGTATCAAAATTGCAAACACGTCCCCAAGTGTCTCTTTTGTTAGTAATTTTAGGGACTAAATTAACCAACAAAAAAAAACAACGAGGACTAAAGTGACTAACAAAAGGCTAATTTGAGGATTAAAATGACCTACTAAAAAGACACTTAAGGATGCGTTTGCAATTTCAATACATTTAGAGACTATAATAACAGCGTCTCACATAATAAGGAACCAAAACGACCGTGTACCTTTAAATAGGATGAAATTAGTTAGATTTGCTTATATTTTATGCCATTTTTTCCCTACCTGCAGTGCTTGGGACAACTGACTCAAGATATCAGGAAATCGCAGGGGGTGTTTTTGGTTTTCCACTTCTAATTGAGGGTTATTTCCGTCTTTTAGGTGTAAGTTGAACTGAACTTACCAAACATAAACCCTCTACATGCGACCGCTTATCCCGTACTTTCCTCTTCTTATTGTCATCGTTCCCAATCTCTTCGATCTCACTCTCTGATTCAGCAGCGAAAGTTCATCCATTGTTCCTGCTCGGAAATCAACAACGGCGACAACTTATGGATCAGCTTCTTCACGTCATGGGTTGCGATCAACCGTAAGGTCTCCGAAACAAACGGGTGACAAATCAATACCCAAGCTACGATTATTACTAACGATTTTGGGTGGGTTTATCTGTATATATATTGGATTCGTTGGTGGATGTATGTAATTTGTGATTCTAATTAGTTTATATTCTCTACCTATCATAGCAACAGACTTGTTTAGATTTGGATTTGTTGGTGGATGTATGCAATTTGTGATTGTAATTAGGATTTGTTTAGATTTCTGACAGTATTGAGTTATATTTAGGCCATTCGATAGTTTAGTTGCCTCATTGAGATAAGAATTTCTGACAATATTGATTTCTTATTGCAATTTGTGATTTGCTAGTAAATACCATTTTCCATAATGTCAAACTTATAGAAATAAACCTGCAAAACTCACTAAACCTACACGTTGTTAAACACATCACGATACACTACATTTTTAGTGAATCGCAACAGATTTTTGTCATCGTCCAGTATTAAGAGCTTCAGACCCTTTCTAGTCTTTACACGAGAAAGAGCAACATACAACTGACCATGAGTGAAGACTGGTTTAGGTAGATAAATGCCAACTAGTGAGAGTGATTGCCCCTGACTTTTGTTGATGGTCATTGCAAAACACACAGTAATAGGAAACTGTCTGCGCCTGAACTTAAAGGGAATGCCAGCGTCACTTGGAATAAGATTCATTCGTGGTATGAAAATCTTGTCCCCAATGTTTTTCCCTGTTACAGTAGCAGTTATAATGTTCTTGCCCAAATGGTTTACCATCAACCTTGTACCATTGCATAGACCTGCTGATTGGTCTATGTTCCTCATAAGCATAATAGGTACACCTACTTTCAATAGCAACTTATGATTAGGAATACCTGAACATTTGACATCATTCAAAAATTCTGGCGTGAACCATTCACTCTGAACCTCGCCGTCCTCATCTGTTTGACAAACAGTATCTGAGCTTAGGTACTCAACTACTTCACCAGGTATTTGAGACAAAACATACTCATTAACCTGCTCAACGGTCTCAAGAGTTGGAGCTAGAATAGCCCTCTCTTCAAAAAAATGATCAGTGTTAATGTTATCAAGGAGATGTGGATACGCAAAGTCAATCAAAGACTGGAGTGGGTTGGTTGAGTCCAAAATTAATAAGTCTTCCGGAATGTCAACATCCATCTCTCCATACTCGTTTGATTGTGAATGTCCATCACCAATCTTGAGCAACCAATCTGCAAATTCCCTTATTTCTTCTCTCTCGGCCTCTACATTGGAACTACCAAGCCGCGTGTTGATAGTGAGATTAAGAACTTTACAACTTGACCATATAGACGATGAATTAATTGAAGCAGCAAGTACATCCTGTCTGGAACCTTCCGTATGACTGGGAGTATTTGTCTGAAATCACCACCAAGAACAACTGTCTTACCACCAAATGGTTTGTACATGTTTGCGCGATCTACGGTGGACATTATATCCTTTAAGGTGCGGTCAAGTGCCTCAAAACAGTTCCTATGCAACATTGGTGCCTCATCCCAAATGATCAGTTTTGCTTGAATTAAAAGTTGTGCTCTTGGACTACCTTGACTTATACTACACGTGGAGTCATCCCTAGGAACCAACGGAATACCAAATGTTGAGTGGGCAGTCTTACGACCAGGGAGCAATAGAGCTGCAATTCTGCTGGATGCAGTGTTCAACACAATATACCCCATAGAACGTAACAACAGAGTCTCTGTATTCCAACAGTAGGTCTTTCCACTGCCGCCATAACCATTCAGAAAATAAAAACCACCCCTACCGGATAGTACCGAGTTCGTTATCTCATCACGCGCCTTCTTTTGATCATGATTTAGATTTTTGACTAAAGAACTATGTCTGTGCGACATTTCATCCTTGTCGTAACTCAACTCATCTGCGATCAGCTTATTTTGGTAGTCAAAACCATCAACAATATCTGGGAATGGCATAGAATAGTCAGACAACGACCGTCCGTTTAGATGAAGTAGTTTTTCAAATTCCACAAGGCACATGTTTTTCAATTCATCCTCTGTTATTTGCAGACCTATATAAAAATAAAAATAAGAAGGTGATTAGTTTATGTTTCACGCTAATTTTTTTATCACAGGCATAAATATCAATATTAGTATTAATATAGACACCAACAATAATATAAAATACCTGGTGTCTCTAACTGTCTTCGTATATTATATACAATACTGTCGGCAAGTAACTTCCATGTTGATTCCCAAACAAATTCTGCCTTGTTCATTGTATTCATAGCTAGTAGAGTAACAAACAAACGTCGTAATTGATTACCAGATGCTATTTTACTTGCTTCAGTTATTGCATCGATGAACTCTCTATCGCCATCCAACAATCCCAATTTGAAACACGCTTCTTCAAACGTGGGCTCTACCTTACCGTTGACATTACGGAGAGACTTGTAGCTTGTGCAACCTCTTTGGATGTTAAGCAAAATGCGCAAATAATACTTTTCACCAATACCAGGAGGAACATAATTTATCCTACCAATGTTGTAGCCTTTTTCCCTTGGTTGCCAAACCCTGTCTACATAATTGTATACAAATCTAGATGGAAACTCTGCGTAGGTCAAGTCCTTACCTTCGGGGTATGTTCTATTAGCTGCGAACCATGCAAGAAACATAGTATCATAATGTTGGGCCCTCCAAACCACATTTTCAATATCTTCATCATCATCAAAGAATACTGTCTGTTCATTTGGTAGATGGAATGTCAATCTCTGAACAGGAGGCCATTTCTGATGTATGTCAAATGCAAAAATCCGCCAGACGGCCTCGGAAGGAGACACGTATCTACAATCATAAAAATTACGAATCTCATCAACAGGAGCCTGTGGATTATCTGAACTGCGTAACACCTGTAGAGTTGCACGATCTGGACCTTTGTTGACATACTTGAAAAGATACTTAACGGAATTGGACTTATTGCAGTACTCCACATTAAAATGGCCCCCATATCTCATCAGTAATTGAGGGTTGTATGGAACGACGAACCTGTTATCGAAGATAGTCCCACCCTTTTCAACTGTTATGCCTGTGTTGTGACGTTTGTAGCATGGATATCCATCTTCATCAATCTTCGCTGATTGTAGAAACGGCTTGGGGTAGAACATGGTATAGTGTGTACCCTTGGTGCAAGCAGCTTTGGGGTTAGCGCGACCGCATGGTCCATGAATCATATATGCTGCCACTGCCTGGTAAAGATTTGGATATAAATTAGGATCTGGAAACTTAGCTGAGATGACTCTATCTATGTCCCTGGTTGTGTTCAGCTTGTTCTCCGCAGATGACCACAACAACAAATGCGCATGTGGAAGGCCCCTTTTTTGCCATTCAACTGTATACATAACTGTAAACAATGAAAACAACAAAACTAAATAAATGAACATAAGTTCTAAATTTTTATGAAATAATAATAAGAACCATGAAAACGATAAAAACTAGGGTAAAATATGTTTTTGGTCCCTACAAAATTGGGTCCTTCTAAGTTTAGTCTCTATATTAATGAAATAGGTGTTTTGGTCCCCATCTTATTTTTCCGTTTTCAATATTAGTCCCTAGCGTTAATTAGACTAACAGAAGTCCCAATCAGCACCGCCACATAAGCATCTTAGATGACATGGCATCCACATGTCAATTAGCACTGTTCATACACTTAAAGGACATGGCATCTTCTTCAACCCGTTTCAGATCTAAGAAAACACGCATAGACATGTTACATACACTTAAAGGACAGTAAATTATCAGACTAAAACTATTTACCTGTGCCGGCAACCACTTGGCAATCCGTAATGACCACACGCCGTGATGGCACTGCATTCAGAAATCGATATATTGAATATTCACACACAAAAATACATAGTAAACCCAGATTCAAATTTTACAATTGTGTGCATTACAGCAACAGGTTAACTAAGCAACCAATCAAGGAACAAAAATGAACATCAAACTACAGAACGCATACATCATTCTAAGGATGAATGAATTCAAACATCAGAAATTCTAAAAATCCTATTCCAAACTTTGACCGCTAAAGCAGGAAATTAATCAAAGAGAACTTACAATTTTCATCAACTAACAACTTCCATACTTAAAATCAAGGAGCAGTAGGAGACAACAGTAAACTGAACAGATATTTCGGACAAGAAAAATAAAGGATTATACTCAATCCAATTTACATAACAGAACAGTAAGAAATTTGTAACAGATGTCTAGTTCGCGAGATATCTGCTTTTTTACAAGAAAAACTGTTCTTACCATAACGAATTGTATCTCTAAAATGGGTTGAAATTACTCGTTTTTCTTAGCTATGAAATTTATCACAAATGGTTGAACCCTTCTCGAAATTAATATGAGGTTTCCTCTTGTATTTGAATCGCGGTTAAAACACCTATAAAGAAGGAGATGAACCGTAATAATTGACATGTGGATGCTATGTCATCTAAAAAGCTGATGTGGCAATGCTGATTGGGACTTCTGTTAGTCTAATTAACGTCGGGGACTAATAATGGAAACGGAAAAATAAGATGGGGACCAAAACGACTATTTCGTTAATGTAGGGACGAAACTTAGAAAGACTCAATTTTGTAAGGGCCAAAAAGCATATTTAACCCTAAAACCTTATATAAATTAAAAAATTTCGAAAATTAAATACCTTCATCAACCTTCCCGAAAATCTCGTCCTTTTTTAAATCGGTAATAAGTTGGTCTAGCTTCATCTTGAATACACGTTATATAATATCTGGTCTATCGGAAGCTGTCAGACCACGTGGCCTAACGAAATCAACAATTTCAGGCCAACTTGAGTTACAGGTTATTGTAATGAAGAGGTCAGGATATCCGAACCTCTTGCAAATTACCATACCATCCTAGTAGTTGTTGAACATGTACCTAGCACCTCCAGTAAATGAGGGGGGCAATATAACACGGCGCCCGATAGCGGATGCATCAGTTTCTCCTCTAGTAACAGCATCTTGTAATCCAGTCAAAATTTCTGTCCGTATCAGTTGTTGGTTGTTGCAGATGAATTTCAATCTTGTAGACTCAATCATTGTATAACAATCAACCACAAATTGCTGGAACAATCGACGTGCATTAACAATTTGGCCGAACTCCAGATCCCTTTCTTGTATTCTAAAGGCAATGAACTCTCTTAATGTGACGTTTTGTCTTTTCTCCGATCTAATGTACCCACCCATTTGTCCGAGTGGAGTGTTTTCTCGGAAACCATCCTCACCGAGTGAAAAAATTAAAGGGTACTGCAAGGGTAGTAAAGCAGTGTGTGTTTCATATACCCTTTCAAGCTCACCTGACATATGTTTCACAATTATGTCCCGACCTCTCTCAATGTGGGCATCATCCCCAATAATTAAAGCTGCAACTTCATCGCACGTGGGGGTATTATGAGTCCTAGGATCGGTTGACCTGTCTCGAATCAATCTTAAACTGATTTTCTGTGCAGGATTTTGTTCTTGTAGGTCACGAACTTCTCTGTATTTCTTTGCGATGACATTGTGCTGATCAACCATTTCTTTCAAGTCTCTGATTAATGATTCATCAATTACATTACTTTTGCTATTAGACCTGTAATTAAATAAAATAAATTTTAGAAACTCCACACATTAAGAAAGAAGAGCTCATACGAAGTAAAATATAATTGTCGAAACATTTCGAAATATTTGTATTTATATATAGAAAGAAACACATTGAGATATCATAGGGAACAATTTATAGGCCTCGAAATAAAAAAGAATACAAACAAATAAAGCTCAAGGACGTTACTAAAATGGAATTTTCACCTGAAATGGCTCATTCTGTTCTCGACCTCGTTTCTAGTGTCCCATATGTATAACTGTGCATATTTCGGGGCACTACCTTCAGTGGGCAAGAGTCTACTTATGCGATGGTAGTTTTGACCACTCAAGATGTACTGTGGTGGACTACCTCCATCATTAGTTGTTGTAACAACTTTGCCTCCCATTGAGGTGAATGCAAACATGCTGTTATATGCCCGGATGTTGTCACGCCAGTTTTTGCTCCTGGGATCATGACCTCTAATAAGATTCAACAACAACTGAGGTGGCTCTTTAAGCAATGGGATGTGGAATTGCCCTTTCATGCAACACATCGAGAAATCCGGACTACTTGAACGGTTGCTCTTTACTGCCCTTTCTTGGAACCAAAATAACGCATGACACTGACGACATTGATGAGTTGGAAGACCGAAGTCAAGAGCAGCTGTGATTTGAAATGAATTGTGTATCCATTATTAATGTGGTGATCACAGTTGCAATAACCATTGGTAACGGACATAGTTATAAATTACATAGTTATATAAATATCTCTCTCTCTCTCTCTCTCTCTCTCTCTCTCTATATATATATATATATATATATATATATATATGGAAAAATAGTTAAGAACTTACGTTGGGACTCGTATTTTTCATAAAGAGTGGAACGATTAGCGGATTCTTGTGGTTCAGTAACTGCGAAGGTAAATGATGAAAGGGCAAAATATAACATATCGAAAACACTGATATCATATTAATTAATATTTAATGAGTAAGACACTATCCAATGTTATGGACTGTGAAAACATAATACCTGAAAAAGGATCTGCTGTGTTGTCTGAGAAGGTTTGTTCTTCCGTGTCAAAATCAAGTCTGATTATTGGTAAAGTGACTGGTGTTGTTCCATGATGTATTCTTCCATCACTTGTACTAAGTCTGACTTCATCATGTGTTACCTCAGCTTGTATTATACCGGATGGCCCATCAACTGATTTAAAAGATGCAGTCAAATGATGTTAATAACTTATAATAGGGCATGTGTTTTAGACAGAACACTTCCTAGTAATGTAATTTGTATCCCCAATCATTATAAAATTGGTAAAGCTATTTAGATGACAATAAATAATAACTATATAATTGCACGGCATTATGTACCACATATAAATGTTTGTAATTGATAACAACTTTATGTGTCTATAATGAAATAACTATGTATTATACCTGCGGATATAGACGGTTGTTCACCATGGAAATTTGGCGTGTCTAGAACATTGTTGTCGTTTGTCTGTCCACTCAATACCCTGGATAATGGTTGGTGACTTGAAGAACCTACTGTATGATATAGCAAAACATATGTTATGTATGCATATTGTATACTATTATTACATACGGTATCCACTACAAAATGATATTACATATCACTTATTACCATTTGTAACATTAGAGAGATTTGTTTTGTGCGCAGGTTGCGTAATATGTTTTGTGTTTTCCGGTGTGAATGGTTCGCTATTCTCAGCCTCTGAAAAGAATCTTTTGCTGTTTGACTGTTTTGCTGAAGAACGTGAGTCTGCCAGAGTATCCACCACAGGGGTCTTCCTAGGCCTACCTCATCGTCTTGGCAAATTAACTGGTAATAAGTAAAAAACGTTATATGAATTTTGGTTACTTATATTTATTGAATTCTGCACGAAATATAAATGTAAGTGAAGCAATAAAATACCGTTCTGTATCTCAGCAAGAGGGACACGATTTCGTGCATTGACTTTTACTGGACCAGCAAAGTGCAGATCATCCCTTTCAGAACGTGGCGTGGTGTCTGTTGCATAACAATGAATACATTTAATTATATGCATCAAAACAATATGGTCACTTTGGAAATGGTCATAGCATAGTACCTTTATGTAGCTCCTTGCTTAAGCGTGGTTCGGGAACTTGTGTAACTGAATATATTGTGATACAAATGTTGTTACATGTCAACTCTTAATTGTTAATTAAGCTGCTCTAATTAACAATATGACTTTAAAATGTACAACTAATTTATTGTATAGATTCATTTGTTTAAAACCAATGATGCTACTTAGATTATAAGTTATAATTATGGAGAAGATGCAATATGTGTAACTACTAAATCAATTAATCATTGTTAATACCTGCAGATGTAGAGGTGACATTGAATGTAGGTTGTGTACACTTTGAAATTTGATCAGCTGCAGCATTGGACAGGCCAGGAGTTAAACGCTCAGGCAATGGTGAATTACCTGCTAGAGCGGGGAGCAGTGTTGACATCATATAGGTATCCATAGCATAATCTGTAGTGTAGTATTGATAATTTTTTATTGGCTGTAAAGGATATCTTACTTGCATTTGCTACTGTGTGGTCTTTGCTGAACTGATCGAGAGGTTGAAAAGGTAATCGATCAAGCAGTGTTTCATCTTGAGGGCTTCCAATGTCTTGCAAAAGCCTTCTAATCTTTGAACGTGATGCCGAGAAACGTCGATCTGATGGTTGCTTTTCATTCGAATCTGTGTCATAGAAATGAGCCGGTATGTAGCAATTGTAGATACTTATTTGATGATAAAAACCGCTTAAGACTTACACTATACATTATGTAAATTTAAGATATGGAGTATTTGTTGTACCTGACTGATCATTTGTCGGTGTCTTCTTTGGCCGTCCACGTGTCCGGCGGTTACTTACGGGTGCACCTTAACAAATTCATTATTAATATCATTGACACTCATTTGTATAAACAGTGTGTGACAATTGTTGAAAACTCGGCCTTACAATGATTAACCTTAAAAGAGGAACACGTGATGTTGTGTTAGTATTTTCGAATTCTAGCACAACCGTAAAGTAGGCACTATACTTTTATACAACGCATATATATTATGAATTGTAATAGTAAAACCAAAGTAATAATAATTTTTTTAATTTTCAGATAAATCATATGATCACTGTACGAATTTTATGTATAGTTACTTGAGATTGTTGCCGTGGTTTTGCATTGCTGGGTATCACATGTGCCATAAGCTTCTATCTTCGAAGGTGATTGAACAGCTACAGGGATTTATATCACATTTAAATAAATGAGAAGACATGTTTTTTCGAAACCTTTAAAAATTGAATAAATAAGATCAACGAATTTGTTGCTTCTAACCTTGAATATGTCGTTTGCGGCATTGGTGGCAGGATTTTTGAGTGTTGTTTCGTGCAGAATTATCACTGTTCTCCGCCATTTCGTTCATGTTACGTGAATAATGTGAAAAGCTGGGAATAGAAAGAATTTCGCGATTTCGAAAGTAGTTTCGCCACTCCTTATATGTTATACATGGGACTAAAAGAATGATTTGATCATGATCAGAGTGCATATAGGAAACAATGTTGTAAAAATTTTGAAATACAAAATGGAGCGCGGTATAGATTACTTTAGATGATGACTTGAAAAGATACACTGTTCTGATCTATTGGAAATCGCAGACTGATCATCATCATTACTTTGTGAGGGTATTGTGTTGAATGTTTGAGTTTTGGTGAGGAGGGAAAATTTCGTTGTGAAATTATTAATTCCATAAATGATATAGCTTAATTTGTGGGTAAATTAAGATCACCAAATTAATAAATGATGTTACTTGAATCCTTTTATTAGGAATTTGTTATTGTTATTCATAATCATTAACTTATTTCCTAATTTGGGCCCCATTTTATTTGATTGTTGTACAAACTGTCTCTCTTTGTCACTATTACTATTTTGAAGAGAATATTGTCAATGAAAATAAGTTTTTTAAGGGGAATTTATGATGGACCTTACTATGGTTATTTTTTAAAGTGTATAGGCCAGCTCACAATTTCCTAAAGTACATATGTATACACAGACTTTGGGCTTGCAATTAGAAGTGGAGCAGACTGTGTAAATTAGTGATGGATAAAAACCTGTGCATGTGATACTACTTAGCTGCTAGTGCATTTTCATCTAAATAGACCAATTAGAAGTGGAGCAGACTGATTTAGTGACATCAAGGTTGTTGACTCATCATCATATGATAATTGTTGTTCAGTTTATGGCCAAATTGTTAGTCATTTAAGTCTTATTTCAGTCAATTGCCAAGGGTTTTGGCATAGTTTTAGTTTTTTGTAGTAGGAGTCAATTGTAAACAATTTCCAGCATTTCTGGTATTATACTGTAATTGAAGACCTCCAGGTGTTGTGGCATCAACTGGCGAACCAGACACTTGCCCATTGGTGCAAAACAATTGGAGGATTGGTTCGGTCTGATCTCGCGTCGCGACCAGGAGGGCTCGTGTCGCGATGGAAGCAAGAAATTGGAAGAAATTGGTTCTGGAAGTTTTCGCGTCGCAACGGGTGCGGGTCGCGTTGCGATGGTGCGTAAAAAGTTAGGTTCAATATCAGTTTTCAGCGAATTGTTCAGTGACTTCGTCTGGGGAGCAGTGCTAGGGTTTGGAGCAGCAACTGGGGGAGAATTTGGAGGCCTTCCTTCACCTTGGGAACAAGGGTTTGAAGGTTCTAATGGATTCTCATTTTATGTAATCTTCTCCTACTCTTGCTTTCTTCTCCTAAGATGTTGTCTACTTAGTTTCTTTTGATTAGGGAGAGGCGACTCTTCCCAAAACTATCATATGAATGCTTTGTTATGACCATAGGGAAGATGAATCAATCCTTAATCGCTTGTATCTTGGTTTATTTTCAAACGCTATCTTTCATTAATTTACAAAATCCCAAAATTATTATCTTTTCGTTTTTACCGCTAAGAATTAATAACTTGCCTATCGATAATAAATCACAATCCCTGTGGATACGACCGGTACTTACGGTAATTTTATTACTTGCAACGTTTTCAGTACACTTGCTGAATTCTTAACAAATTTTTTGCGCCGTTGCCGGGGATTGTTGATTTCATTATTAACAAGGCAATGAGTTAATTTTTAGTTGTTTTTTATTTTTGCGTTAGTAATTTCAGTATTTTATTTTTATTTTATTTAATTCAGTATTTTATTTTGTTTTATATATTTAGATCCTTAGTTATTGTGTTGGACCTTTTGACGGTTTGTTTAGTGTTTCAGTGAGTTGTTCAAGCGGGGGCAAAGTTCGAAAGAATTGCTGTTTGACCCCGAAAAAAAAAAACAAATTAGCAAGAGGAAGTGATGGCTGAAGATCCACCTCCCAGGCGGACTCTTAGTGATTTTGGGAGGAGAAATCAGAGCATTCAGGCTTACACCTTCAGAGCCACCTTTGACATCAAGTCATCCATTCTCACCGCACTGAAATCAGAGCAGTTTTCAGGGTCAGATGCTGAAGACCCCAACCAACACTTATCCCAGTTCCATGAGATTTGTGGAACCACATATCCTGAGGGGGTTGATGAAAATTCCAAGAAAGTGCACCTGTTTCCATTCACTCTCACAGGTCGGGCAAAAGATTGGTTGAATACTCTGCCACTAGGAACTGTCAATGCTTGGAGTGATCTTGAAAACAAGTTCCTAGAGAGGTTCTTCCCAATCTCCAAGTTTATCCAAAAGAGAGCAGAAATCTACAACTTTGCACAATGGGATTCAGAGTCCCTATATGATTCCTGGGAAAGATTTAAGCTGTTATTGAAAAAATGTCCAGGGCATGGTGTTGATGATTTCCTGCAGTTGCAAACCTTCTGTTATGGATTGCTACTCCAAACCAGGATCATGTTAGATATCTCAGCAGGAGGGTCTTTGGGTACTAAAACTTGGGAGGAGGCTAAACAGCTAGTAGAGGATATGACTTCATATGAGTACAGATTGAAAAATGCCTGTGGAGCTATAGCTAAGAAGGGTATGTTGGAGTTGGACTCTAATAGTGCAATATTGGCTCAACAAAAGCTAATGTCTCTCCAAATGGAATCTCTGACCAAACAAGTGGCTGCTGCTTTGGAAGTTCGATCTCAAACTCCAACAACTGCTCAGGTAATGCAACTATGACCATGGAACTCATTTGGAAGATGCTCTGAAACAATGCTTACAAATGACTCAGACCACTTTTCACTCTCAAGAGCAAGCAATGAAAATTATGGAGAAAAACCATGAAACTTCGATGAATAATTTGGAGGCTCAAATTAGGGAGTTATCAAGAAAGCTTGCAGAAACATCTAACAGTGGCGCTCATGCTAGTATTAATCATAACTTCAGGTATGACAGTTGTAATGCTTTTTCATTGCGAAATGGTAGAGAGCTGAATCCTGTTGAAGTGACCAAACTCAAGTCCGGTAAGGAGAGTAGCGAAACTGAGGTGTTGAGGGAGAAGTTGAAAAAGAAAAATGGAGGAGTCGAAAATGAGTTAAGTAAAAAAAGTGAGGGAGTTGTGAAGCCTAGCCACAAAAAGATTGAACGGGAGGATCATGTAGGTTGGAAGGAAGCTCAAAATTCCCAATGTTGGGAAGGTGTGAAAATCCAACAAGAAAAAGCCCAACAAAGCATTCTTCCTACTAATCCTTTGGGCAGCAAGGAAGATAGAAGTGAAGAGATTGATCGATATTTAGACTCCTTCTATGCCTTGTTCGCCATCCTTCACCTTGAGAGGGTATGGAAGCATCTGCGATTATACTTCAAATTCATGATGTTCTTGCCCCAGAAACGAAAGCAGAAGGTTGATGTGTTCTTTGTGTCATATCTTCCACCTTGATAGGGGAAGTTCAAACGTCAAGCTTAGGACGATAAAAAAGCACTTCATGGGAGGCAACCCATGGTGGAGGTAGTTTTTTTTTTGAATTTTGGTTGTACTGCTGTTATGACTTTTACATTGATTATGATGCACCACAACACTTTGAACTCATTCTCTGTGGTGGTTGTTTAGCTATAACATGTTTTGCAGCTACCATGTTATTACTTTCAAGTCAGACCTTATCATCAGGTAGTGTCAGTGGCTAAGTCAAAGGTTGAGGAAGATCTAGATCATCTGTTGGCAGGTTCTCTTGAGTTCCATCTCTTAAAATCCCAGCCGTGAGGTTTGAGCCCAAACACTTATATAATTGCTTGTGTGTATTCCTTGCTTGCATTAGTCTGCAGAACTTGAACTTGTGCTTAACTATCTTGCATGTGATTTACATACACACTGAGGCAATTTTTTTTGTGAAAACCTGAGCCTTTCAAGCCAACCCTCTAACTGTTATCATTTGTTAGCCCCTCTGAGTCTGAGCCTAATTGTTTATTTTTGTAATTTTCCTGCAAATCATAGCCTAGTTTTTCTTAACTTGGAGTCAAGTAGATAAAAGCATGAGCGTGGGAAAAATTCTAAGTTTGAGGTTGCTCATGGAATAGCAACATTCTAAGTTTGGGGTGGTATACAAGAGAAAGGAACATACAAAGAAAAAGAAAAAGAAAAAGAATATATATATATATATATATATTTCAAAAAATAATAATAATAATAATAATAATAAAGAAATAAATGATTTTCCTTCTCTTGTGGAATGCTTATGGGAAATGGGTAAGTAAGTGTGATTGTTGAACTTGACATAGAGAGAGGCAGGCCTAACTCCAAGTTGTAACCTACTTATCCAAATGCTATCCACCCTTACCTAAGCCCCGTCACAACCTTTAAGTCCTCAAATAGTGTGTGTGCATATCATGTGTATTGACTGTATAGAACTTGTTCAAGCCTATGAAACGATGATGCAGGTATTGTGAATTGAGTGACTCCCATAAACACCTCAAAGAGCGAAACAGTAGTGAGATGTGTGAAAAAAGAGAGGACTTGAGATTGCTTGCCTGCTTATGATCTTGTGTTTTCTAATTCAATTGGTTTGTCACTATATTATATTGAATGATACCTTCTGATGTGCTGAAGGATCTATTGGTCTGTGAATTACGTGAAAGCTGAATAACAAATTGCCACAGCCTGAATTGAGTGAATTGCTTGAGGACAAGCAATGATCTAAGTTTGGGGTTGTGTTGACTCATCATCATATGATAATTGTTGTTCAGTTTATGGCCAAATTGTTAGTCATTTAAGTCTTATTTCAGTCAATTGCCAAGGGTTTTGGCATACTTTTAGTTTTTTGTAGTAGGAGTCAATTGTAAACAATTTCCAGCATTTCTGGTATTATACTGTAATTGAAGACCTCCAGGTGTTGTGGCATCAACTGGCGAACCAGACACTTGCCCAGTGGTGCAAAACAATTGGAGGATTGGTTCGGTCTGATCTCGCGTCGCGACCAGGAGGGCTCGCGTCGCGATCGAAGCAAGAAATTGGAAGAAATTGGTTCTGGAAGTTTTCGCGTCACAACGGGTGCGGGTCGCGTCGCGATGGTGCGTAAAAAGTTAGGTTAAATATCAGTTTTCAGCGAATTGTTCAGTGACTTCGTCTGGGGAGCAGTGCTAGGGTTTGGAGCAGCAGCTGGGGGCGAATTTGGAGGCCTTCCTTCACCTTGGGAACAAGGGTTTGAAGGTTCTAATGGATTCTTATTTTATGTAATCTTCTTCTACTCTTGCTTTCTTCTCCTAAGATGTTGTCTACTTAGTTTCTTTTGATTAGGGAGAGACGACTCTTCCCAAAACTATCATATGAATGCTTTGTTATGACCAAGTCAGTTTTTGTTCAATTTATCTATTGCCTTTATCTCTATGCTTAATGCTTTACAATTACACATGATAGTTGTACTGATCTAGGTTTATGATCACCATAGGAATATGGGTTTGTATGCCTGAAATTGGGGATTTAGGTCACATACTTGTTGTCATAGGAATATGGAACCATGGGTTTGTGAATTCTTTATTTCTCATGTTTAATGCTTTACCTATTGCCATGAATCACCTAAGAAATTAGGGTTTCTCATTAGGTAAAAGGGGTTTTGAGGCAAGGGATTGTCCTTAACCTAATTTAGTGAATTGAATCAGATAATTTGGATAATTACATTGATATTGGTTGAAGGTCATATGATAGCATAGGGAAGATGAATCAATCCTTAATCACTTGTATCTTGCTTTATTTTCAAACGCTATCTTTCATTAATTTACAAAATCCCAAAATTATTATCTTTCCGTTTTTACCGCTAAGAATTAATAACTTGCCTATCGATAATAAATCACAATCCCTGTGGATACGACCGGTACTTACCGTAATTTTATTACTTGCAACGTTTTCAGTACACTTGCTGAATTCTTAACAAAGGTTCATTCTAAATCATTATTGGATTTAGTACACTCCTACTCATCTTTAAACAATATATGCAACGATAGTTAATCAGAGTACCTATTTTGTCGCCCAATATGTAGAATGCACCATATAGTTATTTACCATGATGGATCTAGAATCGCGGTTCGTTTTGAATAACATGTTGATAGTATGCTACTTTTTATTCCAATTAGAAGTTTAAACCAACGAAATGATAGCTGGCCTTAAGTAGACTGTTGATATGAGCACCTGTCTTTTAGAAAGCAATAATAAACATACTATCGACACTCAGCTTGGTGGCTATCACCAAATATTACTTGCTAAGTATATGGATTGATTCGTTGTATTTGTCAACAGGTGTTTGACAACCTCAAATTGGAGCACAGAGTAACACTGAAAAGGATAGAGATCACATAGTTACTCGATAATTTTGTTGCTTGTTATAAGCAGGTATGTCTACACTGTTGAGCAACTTGTTTTTATAATTATATTTGCATTGAGAACACTAATATTACCTGGCCTATTTTCTGTGATATTACTATACAGGCTCATATTAGCCTGTTAAATATCACAATTTCAAACGATGATCTGTGAATGTTGTTAAATAACTGAAAATATCAAACGCATATTGAATTCATATTGTCACTGAATCCGATGATTCGACCTGGACACGACATCCTTAAAAAATGTGAGATATTAAAATATACCCAGTAAACTGCAAGTATGCTTAACCATTCAAAGCAAAACATACTTCCCAAAATTATATTTGGTTAAAAAACCCCGACGGATGTCTTCAACCTGCTTCTTATTTTTACTTTTCAATCTTAATAGACTTTAGTGGCATTTTCATGGATGATGATCCAGAATCTGTTGGGACCTTCCTTTTAGTAGTGGGTCTCTCGTCGGTGTCCCTAGTGATGTCAACAGTATCTGTAGCAGTACCGACAGTGCATGAATCAGAAGCAGACTGATCAAATTTCGCTATCAAATCCTGCAGTAGGAAAAGAAATCAGTAACTAATTTTTAAGGTGTATCGGTTAATACGAAATGGACCACTAATCAGGAAATCATGACCTTAGTGTAGAGATGAACTGTGACAATTAAATTAAAAATTTGTATATGATAACCATGTTAAAGAAAGTAAATACCTGTGACAGCCCTTCAGCACCCTTTTGTATAGTCACAGAAACACTTGATGGGGTATCTTCAATAAGAAGCACCTCTTGATTGGCTTCAATCGTAGCCCAGTATATGATACAGTCAATATCTTAGAAAAGAGAAGCCATCCGAAAAAGGATGAATTAACAACTACTACAAATATGTTATTCATATATGTAGATGTTTACCTCAGAATCCCATTTAGCCTTGTAGCTATTGATTAGCTCGTTGTCCTCGGAAACATTTCGCATACGATACGAACGTGGAAACTTGCCACCAGGTGTACCCTCACATTGGATTCTGAATATCGCCTCCTTTCCTTTCAGGGCCAACACCTCACTTGGCAGGTAGTCCCTACCAGGATCCGGCCAGATTCGCGATTAATAACTATATAACTAAGTTTCATAACCAACATCTAATTAAATAACCAGACATGAATGGACGTCATAAACTTAGTTCTTTATACAAACCTCCTTCCACTTGAGATAAACTTCCTCAGATGATTTCCCAATTAGGACATGGGCAGTATGATCGAACACAACGACATTGAGAGAGTCTGTCTCATCGATGATCCACAATTTCAGGAAGAACCTATGTTTACAGAAATTCCTATTAAAGAAATACACGTGTGTCATAACAAAAATTCCTATTAGTGAACATACAGATAACTTACTTTCTGGTGACTTTGGTGACATGTGTGTCACACTTAGGACAGTAATACATGTCAGGTTCATCTTCATCTTCGGTACACTTCTTGCTACAGCGATACGCCCAATACCACCATTCAATGTCATCAACGACAGAATTAATGGTTGCAATGGATGCAAACTCATTGACCTTGGAGAAATAGTACATATGAATAAATTATCTAAGTGGTGTCAACTTATCTCTATTGTAACGATTAACATTTTGGAAAATAATAATTTAGGCAAACGACTAAAAAATTAGTTTAGGTTACCTCCCTAATTCTTTGCATCAACTAATGTATATTTCTGATCAATGTTCAGAAAATCATCATGAGGATGGTGATTCTTGGTGACCTGGCTGACGGTCAAAGAAGGGGATGTGAGCGCCTGGCTCATGCTGTCAATGCATGTATGAAAAAACACATTCATTATTCACAATCCAGATAGTTTCCAATTAAGTGAGCAGTTAAAATAATAAAATGCTGAATAATAATATCCATTATATTATGTGATGATTTTTACGTCTCTCGCAATGCTATTGTCTCCGGAATGTCGGGGTTGAACAACAGCTTTGTCGTGTGCATAGTTGTTTGAATAGAAAAACCTCCTGGACATAAAAGGATTGAATAGCATGAGACAGGTGATTACAATACCATCGTAATGGAATTCGCATTATATTTTTTATGGATTTAATAAATAGGATAGCGAAATGAGTGATTACCATGCCAAGTATCGACTTTACAAAACAAAATAGCTACGACAGCATTTGCTGCACCTCCAGATGAGAGGAATTTTTTCATCTTAGCAACATACTCGCCGAAGAGTGTAACGCTGTATCGATATCTGAATAGCAGATTCAATTAATTAATAATTAACATATGGTTAAACTCATCTAAAGGTAACTGTAGGGGAATTTATATAGAATATTTAACTTTAAATATAATTATGAATTGTTGTTTCTACCCTCGGTTGTCGAGGTCGATCTTCATTCTCGTGCTCATCCCAGTGTCTTTATAAAACTGTTGTTCCGTACCAATTCCAGTAAGCACTCCAGCAACATCTACATCCACAATCAAAAATAGTTGTATTAGCATGCAAATATAAACCAGTACGAACAACGACTTCGATACAATTTAGAAACTGACCTACTAAAAAATCACGGTTGTAAGCTGTCTCAAAACACTGTTCTGGTGGGGTGAAATTATAGGCAGGGAATGGTACCTCATCAGTGGCCACTGGCCTTATCAAAGCACCTAATTTAAAATTCAGCCTGTACTCGTGCCTCGCGGCACGGTATTGTCCATAATTAAGAGCAACTGTAAATTTTGAGATGTTGTATACAGAACCTTCAAGGATAGTTCTGTCATGCTTGTAGATGTAGGGCTTGTCTATATGAGCCTGTATCCTGGTTCCCTAGTTCACAATATATATAACTTCTTACCAAGTTGTTCTAGTATAGGTTTAACATACTGAAAAGTAGCTGTCAGGGTGCATGAATAACTATAATTTCATTGAAAATGGCTACAGGATTAACTATATATACTAAATATATAGTTTAATGATTATGTAGACAGTATGTCGATAATGCTTAATTATATGATATGCTAGTTAAACAAATACAACACTCACTCAGTATAGTAATAGTTATATGAAACAACTTTTACAGAATATGAGGCAGCTTATAGTTTTAATGATTGTGGATGTGTAAATGAGCAAATTTGTAGTTCATTGATACCTTAACAATAACCTGATATTCCAATATAAAAGTAACACCAGTATTTTCGTATTACACAATGTACTCTATTGTAGATCATGACTAATAAACAATCACATTAGAAGCTTTTGAGCAAATCAAATTACCTTATTGTCCAATAATCTGTAACAATTTTTAATTAACTTAGTATTAAATACAATAATTATTCAATATTGCATACGAATTCCAACATTTGTAACAAATTTATCTGTCATACATATTACTGTCACCATAACTCAAAATACAGATGGTATCATTGCAAGATGTAGATTAATAGACTATTGGATCAGTAGAGTTCGCTGGTCCAGAACAATTGTTTTTAACCTGTTTCTCATAATATAGATTCAACATAGTCAAATGACGATCCTTCCCTATACAAAGTATAGTTGATATACATATGTCTGTTTATTTCGTATTAAATATAGATGATAAATCAAGATCTCTAAGTTGTATATAAATATGTGGTTATAGTTTTCCTGACTACAAAAGCAATCATACCTCCTTGTCCACTAAAACCAATTCGACGGAAACAGGTTGGTTCCCACCTCTGGATGAATACACATGCCACTTTCTGAGTACCCTAACAATGATGGCTGAGCTTTCTTGGTCTGGAGTGATATTAGCTAAGGGCTGGACCTTCTTCTTTTGTGCAACAACCGACATCTTGCTTGATGAGGCCATTTCGCAGAGTTCTGAGACGGCACTGTTTTCGCAAGGCTGAAGAAGTGACGATATTCAGGTTTGTGTATTTTGTGTCCTATTTGTTGTGCCCTTACGAATATTTATAAGGCTGGCCTGTGGGTTTGGTTTGATCATCTATATCAGTGTCTTCTAAGCAAGTAATCGGGGATTACAACTATTTCTGAGTGTGTTATTATGATGATTAGCAACTAATTGATTTAGTACATAAATTGCTGATTCAAATTTTAAATGCTGATCCATTTTTTTTTGCTTAAAAATTGCTGATTAAAATTTTAGATGCTGATCAATTTTTAGTGCATCAAAATTTCGGCCTTCTTTTCAATAAGCTAAATCAGTATTTCAGGAAATTTCTAACGGGTCTAATACCTGCTTATTTATTGTAGGATATCTGTTATTCTGATTTCCAATTACAAATTTTAATGCCTCTATTCGTTTATTGTAGAAAATTTGCTTGATGGGGGGATGTTGACTATTCGAAATGATGTCTCTTTAATTCCAAGATTCCTGCAACGCATTTAATACAGGTGTTATTTCAAAATCATTATTTGAAATTTCTGATTGGCAACAAAAGGATCGAATTTGAGAGTGGGAGAGAGTTTTAAAATTGTTTTCGTTCAAACACATATATGCATCTCATTCGTATATGTTGGATGTGGGTGTATGATGAAGAACGGGAGGTCATTTCTGATGTAGATGGAATCTGAAAACTAATATGTCAACGGTTGCAAAAATGGATGTTAACAGGTGTATATTTGCCATCAATTGGTGGTCTTAATGTAACTTGCCACCTCTAATCCTAATTCAAATCTGTTATTCTTCTTTTTGTAATTCTGCTTAAGGTGTTAACAGACACCTATGTGCTTTTGCTATGGCTTCCCTGTGTGCTTTTGCTTATTCTGCTATCGTCTGTTTAGTTGAGATGCGAAATGAAATTCGTTTGATCAATTGTAATTGTAATTGTAATGGTAAACATATTTTAGTGTATGAGTCATAATGTTGGATCCATATAGTTCGCTGGACCTTAATGTGACATTAATTACAATAATTATTAAATTGTTTGACTTTCCTGTTGCATAGGTGGAGCCATTTTTTTACTAAATCTGAGCTGTCGAATTACTTGTTAATCCTTCGAGCCGCAATTCTGTGCGATCTCAGCCGTTGAGACGTAATTAATTTCCTTGGTTAGATAATTTCTATATCTGGTGCCGATATTTAAGTAAATATGGGCCGTTATAATGATCGTAAGGCCTTGAATGCATGAGTTGGTCATATTTTGACCTGGCATTTTTTTTAATCTGGTACGTCCAATATGACTCAATATCTACATTTTGTTCTCATCCATTCAGATCACGCCAAAATATGATGTGGAGAGCCAAGTATTTTTTTAGACTTATGCGTGGGCTTTTGATTTATTGACGTGGAGGGGTGACGTGGACGATTCACGATTGATTATAATTAAGATTTAATAAACTTAAATAAACTTAAGATGCCACGTCAGCAGTTAATTGCCAGCGTTGCGTCCGTTAGCCAAAACTGACGGCAGAGACCAAAATGAAACAAAAATGAAACATGAGGGGCCAAAACGGACCAAAAAAAAGATAAAGGACCAAAGTGAAACCTAGAGCAAACATAAAGGACCAAAAGTGCTATTTAGCCTTTAATTTATTATAATTAAAATCTAAAATTTATTTTAAAAACGGCCATATTTTGTTAGATATATTAAAAATGATTAATTTTTTTTTTGATAAGCAATGTTAGTGGGGGTGGGGGAATGTTAGTTTCCGGGGTTTGAACCCGGGACCTTCTTCTTGCACTCTTTTGGTGCACTCATTCGATATCTCTTAGCTCGCCAACTGAGCTACCTAATTAAAAATGATTAATTCATTTATTGCCAATATTTCCAAGACATGCCTATTAGTATCATGTCTATTTTATTAATATAAAATTTTAATGATAATAATATATTATAAAACATTTAAATTTAGTTAAAAATAATTTTAAAAAATAATATTTAAATTTTCAAATAGTATATTAAGAATTGAATGACAGTTTTCATCACCACCTTACTGTCATGTCGGTATTTCTATCAAAAATTAGATGACAATTTAATAGATAGAGGATTAAATTTACAGATTTGATAAAAATGGGGAACCAAAATTGCGAGAAGAAAATGGGGAGATTAAAATTCTAGATTTAATAAAATCAAGGGAATAAATTGCAAGAAAAAAATAGGAAAACAAATTGGTGATCTTATAAAATACTCCCCCGGTTCCATATTATATAATGTTTTAGCCAAAAAAAATTGTCGTGTACTATATAACATTTTACAATACCATTGAAGTATTAGTGTTTCTTTTCTTACCAAAATAATAAAACGATCCAAAATTAGCTATGTTTAATATGTGTTAAATGATCCAAAATAGTATATAATATGGGACAGAATGAATAAGAGACTAAAATTGCGGATAAGCATAGAATTAATTAATTTTTTTTGTCTACTTTGATAAATTGATAAATAAATACCACCCACACACACTACCATTGACTACACTCAGGTTCGAACTCGAGAGCCCGTATTTTCATGCCGCTGAAATTGCCGAAACAACCAACACCAACGGTGAGGGACATAATTAATTAATTTGAATAGATATAATTTCTGCCACTGTGATAGGAAAGGGGAATAAATAGAGTTTATTTTTTATAATATTTTTTTGTTGCTTCCTTCTCCCACTTCAGGTGCTTCTTGTTGGTTCTGCTTTATCTTTTCTATTCTTTTTATAAAAAAATAAAAAAAGTCCTTGTTTGATTCTCTTTTTGTAAATCAATCCCACTTTTACTAACCCTCTCAATTTATATAATTAACTAAGAGCATTATTTGTATCGCTTTTACTCTTTATTTGGGGTTTTCTGAGGCAGCTTACACATTAGGTAGCATGTTCCACTTTGCCATCACAATGAATATTTTAAGTAAATAACATGTTTGGATCGGCACTTCATTTTTATGCACAAATTAAACAATAGCAAATCCTATGACCTTTTTTATTTTTAATTTAATCTTCTTTGTGTGACTTTATAAAAATGGGTTACTTTTGGTCAAAATAAAAATGGGTTACTTTTTTTACAGTTGAAAATGAGTTGTTAGTAGGCATTGATTTTGCCTGCAAAAAAGAAAACACACGTAGATCTTCTTCTTTCATTTAGTAAAACACGCAATTTCGACTCTCATATATATTTTAGGATACTTATGTCATTGGACCAATGACGTTAAAAGCTCAAAACAATTTTGAAACAAATTAAAACATGCAATTTCACTTGACATAAATTTTCGTTTAAGTAATAAAACAAAATCCAACTGTTTGAGCATTGTAAAAAAACTCATTTAACCTAAATTCAGAATACCTCACTAATCATATATGAGAATGTAGTGGATAATGATATTGGTCCCTCATCTACTATGCCACTAGCCACATGATTAACGAGTAGTGGTTAGTTGTATAGAGTATTTAGTGGCGTACTAGTGGTTTTTAAAATACTACTAATAAATAGTTAATGATGGGAAGCTAGCTAGCTAGCTAGACATAGGACTATAGGAGTGATGGGAATGGATTCTCTAGGGACTAGGGGTGATGATGGGGTTGGACAGCAGACAAGAAAATGGTTGCCAAAAGCTCTTTCCACCATTTTGATTTTCATACCTACAAATCAGTTCGCGAACCTCTCTGGGGCTTTTATACCTACAAAAGTACAAAATTGCGAGAGTTATTTCTTGGCAGACACCCTCTTTAATGACAATGTTAATAGGTCTAGAAGTTACAAAACGAACATGTACAGACTCAAAGTGCCGAACCTGTATGACAGATATTTTGTGTGTTTCAACGACTCAGATTTCACCGACCATTATTATCAACGACCTAAAATTAGTCAAATGTGCCAGAAAAAGGAGTGGCTGAAATTTTCTTTGAAAGTTCATTTCCAGACGCTCCATTGAATAAAAACAACAACATAGGTTCGGAAGTTTGAGGCTGAACTTATTCGCTAATGAACTTCTGAACTATGTCAAAAACACAGGTTCGAAAATAAACTTCTTCCAAAAAAAAACAGACGAAAGGAAAGAAGAGAGAGAGTACCATACCTGTTTGATTGTGCCTCCTAAGTGAGAGAGAGAGAGAGAGAGAGAGAGAGAGAGAGAGAGAGATGGATATGGAAGTGAGTGAGAGAGTGAGGGAGGTGAATGAATAGGGAGAAGAGGGAGAAGAGTGCGAGAGAGATTGTGAGAGAGGGGTCGATGGTTTTAGGGGGGTGTGGGTGTGTGAGAAAGGGAGAGTGTGAAAAATGTGTTGAATGAAAGAGAGGTATTTTGGGGATATTGAGGAGTTGGAAGTGTCTGATGGGTGGGGTGTGGGGGGGAGATTGTAGGAAGTATGGCCGGATAAAATTGCAGCAAATGGGCCACGAGGACACTTATAGCAACAATTCAACAAATACAGTTAATTACTGTGACAACAGATTAATGGAATGTTATGTGCTCCTTCCTTTTTTTGCTAACACACCACCCCAATATTTCTAATATTAGCTCCATCGGCTAATTATGACTGATGAAAACAGTTGCATTACTATATATCTGCACCACCTAAGTCGACAATGAAGTGTACAATAATAAAAAGTTTTTATGTATATGAAGTGCAGTGGTGGAGCTTAGACCTATTAGTTGTGAGCCAAATTAAGTTTTATATATTTAGGGAAAAGATTAATAGTACGAAACGAAAGGTTAGAATAACTGAAAAGTGGAACTCATTTTCTATCACCATAATTTCTGTGTATTGTTTTTTTTGTCTACTTAGATGAAATGACAAACAAACACCATGCACACACTAGCACTGCTCACACTCGGGTTCGAACCCGGGAGCAGACGTCCCCATGTCACTGAAATTACCAATGCAACCAACAGTGAGGGACAACTCCTGTGTATTGTTATTAGGTCATTTCTTACATTTCGTCTCGTACCATTAAGCACTACTAATATATTTAATGTGATAAATGTGATCATTTCCATAAGATTAGCCATTTAGCCGAGCATCAGTGGTTTACTCAAGGAGGCCACAACAAATAAATTTTACTAGACAAAAAAATAGGGTTCCTATTTGCACATCTATTTATTTGAATACACCACTCTCGTGTGATATTTATTTTACATCCCCTTTCATAACAAAATATTTGCTTTTGCACATTGTTATATTAAGTCTATTTCTTTCCATGTGTGTACTATTTGCTTACCATCACAACTTAGAATGTGAATTTGATTATCTTCGTCTTTGGACCCTTAGCCGACTGCATTTTTTTTTCACTTTTAACCCGTTTAGAAAAATGTGATATATAAATTAATTAAGTGTCTTTTGAGAATATTTTATTGATATTATATGTATGTATGTATGTATACCGAATTTTAAAAAATCTCATGTGGGTCATGCACATCCGCTTCTCAATATCCCCACTCTCTCAAGTTTCAACGAGGGTTCTCTCATTCATGCACCTATTTCAGACCTGCTTCTCACATACGACGCCGATGTTTTTTCTCGATTCTTTGATGGGTTGTTAAATGAATTTAGCTCTCATCTGATGCTCTAAAATGTTGTTTCTGCAGTCTGTTGTGAATAAGAGCAATGAGGTGATTATCTGTAAAGGCACTCATGTCCAAGTCAATTTAAGCATTTCGACTAGAGTTAAAATGCCTAAACTTACTTATATTGTGTTATGGAGGGAGTATCACCATCTTCAAATAAAGTATTTTCTACAGTAGCACCATGAATAGCGCATAGTAGGGCAGCGCCCAATACACCAGCAACTCCCATCATATGAAATGGGTTATCAACACATTTATTACTATCATATCACATGAGATATATTTTTGGGGTAACAAGTGTTTCGATCGTCTACATGGGCTTCAACTTTCTGTATAATAAAAACATATGCTAGCAAAATGACATTTTTAAATATTCTACTAGTGTCTAATTTTTTGGACATTTTAGACATTTTGCACAAAAATACAAAATGCTACAGTATTTCGCAGTTTTTTTTAAAAAAAAAATTCCTGCCGCTCTGACACGGATCAGCTGCGCTCTGACACGCACGTCAGCGCGTCAGATTCTGTTTTTTTTTTTTAAATTCGTTTTTTTAAATTAAAAAACTAATTTTTTAAAATTTTTTTATAAACTGTTTTTTTTTAATTAATTTAATTAATATTTTATAAATTGTTTTTTTTTATAAAAAATTCATTTTTTTATAAAACTGATTTTCTTTTCATTTAATTTAATTTAATTAATATTTTATAAATTGTTTTTTTATAAAAATTCATTTTTTTTTATAAAAACTGATTTTCTTTTTATTTTTTTATAAAACTTTAAAAAATAACAGTTTTTCTGTAAATTTTAAAAATAACAGTTTTTTTGCAAAAAAAAATTTCCTTTTTTTTTAAAATCATTTGTCTTCTGAATTTTTTTTAATTAATTTCTTTCCTTTTTTTAAATTACTTTTTTCCTTTTTTTTTCCTTACTTTCTTTTTTCAATTATTTTTATAAAAAAAAAAATCATTTTTTTGTCAGCTTTTTACTAAAAAAATATTTTTTTTTCATTACAAAAATTTATCAAATAACTATTTTATAATTACTAAAAAGTAGTAAAATGCCAATGGGAGTGGCAACGGGAGAACCTACTTTTTTTAAACTTTTTCCAACACAACTATTTAAAAAAAATTATTCATTTTTATAATTTACTCAAACTACTAAAATTACTAAAATCAATTAATTTTTTCATAAATCATAAAATCAATCAATTTAATCACTACAAAAAATTACCAAATAACTATTTTATAATTACTAAAAATGAGTAAAATGCCAACGGGAGTGCGGGACTGCCAACATGAGTGCCAACGGGAGTGGTAACAAGAGTGCCAACAGGAGGACCAACAAGGATGCAAAGGAGAGGGCCAATGGGGATGCATATTTTACCTCTAATGTTCAAATACATTATTATGGATCAATGTAATTCTGATTGTCAACGGGGATGCATATTCCACTTTGAATTTTAAATCATACATTTTGGACATTGTTCACGACTTACCAATATCTTACAGATTACTATCGAGACTTTGAAGTCCCTCTTTCTTGGCCATTTCAAGAAACGAGGTAAATTGACCTCGTAATGCTCACCGTTCCCCAAGTTGCTCATTGGCCATCATTGCTCACCTATAAATCACGGTAAGAAAGTCATAGTCATAGACATAATAGACATTTACTACCACCCTCACGTGCACAGCCTTGACTTGCGACATAGTCTCCTCCACGGTCAGAGAACAAATGTTGATTTGGCCGCTTGCTTTTGTCTCGTAATACTAGTAATTTCCTTTGGAAGATATATTTTCTATGTATTCTTGTCCACATATTGAATTTGTCAATGAATATAATGTGCTATTCAATTTCTATACGTATCGACTAAAAATTGTGAAAAACCAAGATGGTTAATGGCCTATAAAACTTAGTTAATTGGTGTTGTAACTTGATTTTTAGCTATTTTTTGTTAGAATATTTTGGCTAAATAACATCTAAAATATGGTGTAAAAAACAAGTTTAACCTGTTCACATTCATTTAAAGAATTGTATGTCTGAGGCCTGATTCGTTGAGGTGACAAAAATATCGTTTATGGACACTCAGTTGCTGAGTTTGATCCCTCTAGGTGTTAAGCCTTGATTTTCCCATTTGTGTATGTGTTAGGTTCTAGCACTTGCCAATCCAACCATCAGACCAAAAAAATAATTAATAAATAGTATTTTTCACGACTAATGGTTGTTTTAGCAAGTGTCCCAAGAAGTTAGTTTAGTTGACTAGTTAAGGAACATGAAGAAGTTTGAAGAAGAATATCTTAGGTTTCAATCTTAAGAAATAACATTTCCCTCACACCGGTGAGTCCATTGGATCCAACACAACTAAATTTTTTATTATAAAAAAGAGAAACAAATAAAATCTAAATAGAGATTAATTTTAAAATTTGTTTATTTATGGATGCAATTTTTCTAATTTGGTTTACATCACTTTCGGTTGAAGATTGCATCGAAAAAACAATTAAAAAAAAAAGCCATCCAGAAGTAAGATTAGATTGGACGCAGTCATAAAACTTGATTTGTTTCAATTCTTAAATATAAACGACAAGATTATCAATCAAGTGAAAATAGGAAGCTTCGGAGAAAGACATATTTGTGCATTTTCTATGCATTGCTTGCATCCAAAACAAATGGATCTATAAATTGATAGAACGCACGTAAATAAATGATACAAAACAGCACCAATCTAACATGAAATTGTTAGAGTTAGAAGCATCAGGAACTAGGTGCAAAGAGCACCCAAATAACAACCAATTACCCGGTGTTTGTTCTTATTGCTTAAGAGACAAACTCTCAAACCTTTGCAACAACAAACCAACTTATCATGTACCTCATTCTCCTCAACCCTTCTCTTCAGTCTCATCAAATTTTGTGTCTTTAGCTAATCGCCATAGTCACCACCGTCGCCACACTTCAAGTGTGACGGATTCTTCTTTTTCTTCCATGATAAGCTCCAATTCTGGGTTGAAGAAGAGCAAGTCAGTTGCCTTTGCTTCAAGAAGCCAGCTCAGGGGTAAGGTAGAGAATGGAGACAACAAAGTAAGAAAGAAAGGTACCTTTTGGTCTAAGCTACTCAAATTGACAAGAAATGATACCAAGGACAAGGAGGCCTTCATGCATTCAAAGACTATGAGGGAGGAAAAGCGTTGACTTTTTGTTACGAGTTTAATCCCCACCTACTTTTTTTTGACATAACTACTACACAGTCGTGATTGTGAAATAAAACTAAAATCATCTTAAAATTAGAGAGGATGGGTGACTAAACTCATCTCAAAACTACAATAACAATTGTTATAAATATTGTGTCTCCCATTAAGTTTAAGGTGTTGCATGACACTTGCATTTTGTTTCAACAATTCCAATGGCTTTCTTTAGATTCACTATCCTGTACAATTTGAAGTATTCCTTTGCATCACTATCATTGCTATGAGATTAATTTTGAATGTATATATGAGCTTCTGTGACTATCTTTCCATCTTTTTACATTTCATTAAGCTGTAAACTACCAAAGAGAAGGAAGCAGAAGACAGCATGTGAGACATTCTGATTACTATACATAATAGAATGATCTTGCATTCTCAATTCTAGAGCACATGAACTTCTTGCCCAAAATATCGACATCATCTAGAAAGACAAGAAACATTGCCCCCAATCAAATGATCTTAGTCATTGTAAGAAACTTGGTCCAATGAAGGCTGTTTCAGTCTTTGAAATATATCATCAAGGGATTCAGACGAGGAAGCACGGGCAATCCGATTTTGCTGTGTTTGGCCACCGATGTCGTCCTTGAAATTCTGAAGGCCTTTCTTTAATGTTTGCCATGTCGAAATCAAACCTGAAGTTTGGGCAGTATTACTATTACTAGGATGATTACTACTTTTATCGAGCAAAGAAACCTTAGCAGAGTCTAAGTTTCTCTCTTCTGCTTTCAATTTAGATGATCGTCCACTCTGCTGTCTGGCAGCAGCATACTTGCCGCTGATGGCTTCTCTGCTAGAACTATATCTCCTTGTCTCTTCCTTCAGAGTGGAAGTTCCCTTCATTTCAACACCTTTCACCTCCTGAAACAATATAAGCTATCACATAAGTGGGACTGCTTGGAAAACCAGAGTAACAGTTCCGACGATATTAAACTACACAAATTCCATGAAAGATGAAAATTGTGGGAAATGATTGCCTCCATTTTTTTGGTGGCATTTCAACTTCAACATACCATAATATTGTTGCTAGATTCAACATCAATACTATTGAAATTCCTTGAAAGTGGAACGACTTGCTCGCCTATTTGACGACCTTGTTCAAGAAAGTACCGTTCTACAAATTATACAAATTCAATAATCAGCAAAGGGATCACAAATTCAATATTTATATTCCACAATACATTAAGGTTCACTGATTTAGACATGATTTTTCATTTAACTTGAACTAAAGCATTAACAATAAGTCTTAGCATGCGTACCTTTCTGCAAGATAATTAATCCTGATGGATCGAAACCATCAGCATCTTCAGCTTCGGTTTTGTAAATAAATCTCGTCCAACTCCCCAGATAATCAAATACCCTGCCAAAGAAGTTGCATGCAACCAAAAGGGTGTATATAACCATAATAAGTGGATAGATTTTGTTAAATTTATCTCCAAAGAAAGGGACAGCATTATCAATGTTCCCCATTCGCTGCAATCAATCACAAAATGCACCAAATTAGATTGACAAAAAGTTGCCTAAAAATTATGATTTAGGTTACAAGAAAACAAACTTGGGTCAATGAACTTAATGAAGAAATAGTAATAAATTATGTCTTTTTCTACTTACAAAATGTTGTGCGCACGGTCAGTATAAAAATGGCAATTTCCAGAATTATTAAGAACTAAAAATGATTTGATACCTGTTAAGGAATTTCAGGATGTCTTTCAGTTAACATAGGATATAAAAAACAAAAGGACCCATTTTTTTGTCCTAATTATAAGAAACATAGATCAACTTTCAAATATATTAAATGCTAAATTCTATTTATACCCTTATATATAGTGAAATTCATATTAGCGAGACGCACATATACCCCATGCAAGCCACCATTTCAACCATTTCATTTCTTGGATAAAAAGAACAAATCCTTAGCAGTATTAATTAAAAGCGATTATTTCAACGCATTTCCTTGGTCTTGATGAATTAGAGTTTTGATTCTTATAATAGGACGATTTTTTTTAACTAGTGTCGGTGATCATGGGTTTCCCTAATTATTAGTATATATAGGAGTATTATGTTTACGTATCGTAACACGTAGTGATAATATTTGCAGTGTACTACTGAAAGCACTCTCTCTCTCTCTCACTCTCACTCTCTTTCTCTCTCTCTCACTCACTTTTTCACCCTGACCTGTAGTTCTAAACAATACTATGTGATGTTCAAAAGAGTTGGACAGGGAATATTAAAGTAAAAAGAAATACACAAACCCATGATAAAATAATTACCTGTTCAAATATAGTTGTTTTGTGAGACCCTAGGCGAATGAGATTGAGAAAGTTGTACGAAATAGGGGGAGCATAGCGAGCAATCATACTGGGAAGAAGATAGAGTACAGATTATATTTACTAGATAGCTCCAGTAATTCAAGAAACGTAAATAAGTAGTAGATGCAGTTGTGTATATTACTTACGAGCAAATCATGAGCAAACTAACTGAGCTGGTCTGTCTAGGTGTAAATGAGTAAAACATCAGCCTACCAATTTTGAACAAGGAGTAGTATGTACAGATGCACATGTACATGAGTGGAGTAAAAGCAAATGCCTAAAGAAGAAAATGAAGATATGTAATTCAGAAAGTATCGTGTCTTCATTTATATAACACAGTGAAATTAAAGTATTTCATTAAAGAAAACTAGAAAAGAGACATGATGTGGTATTCCATGAGTGATTTGTATGAATTGCTTTTATGCAAAACCTAACTCTAAAAGTGAATTTAAGTTCAAGTCTCGGTGAGAAAAGGTAGGCAGAGAACCAATCATATTTAAAACAAAAAATACAGCATGGGTGCAGTTGACCAATATGCACACCAAAAGAGCCAAAATTCAAAATAAAGTTCATGAGACCTGTCATGTCATTCGTCAATGATCTTTAAATTATTATATGATTTTCCATATCTAGAATGAATGCTTCACCGAAAACTTTCTTTTGAAAAGGTAAAAGATGATTTCAAATCTATATCCCGCATTGAGTGTTACAAATGCTTAATCTCTAAAGAAACTTGGCCTACCTGCACAAGCACCTCATGTGTTCCAACAGACTTTATAAGAATTGAGAAAAGAGATAGATCAACGCTGGGTAGAAGAGTTGCCTCTGCTAAAAGAATTGCAACAGACATGATACCAAGTATAACAGCCAAGCCTTTTTCAACTTGTTTTCTCAAAATGCATCGCCAAAAATATTCTGCAAAGAACAACCATTTATTCAGAGACCTAATCCAAACGCTTCTATATATATATGTGTGTGTGTGTATTATACAGTTATCCACACTTGATGTTTATATTATTTCATCATGAGATATTTGTTGACAGTACCTCCATAATTGATAAGACACAATGATAAATGAATCTTGATAATTCAAATGCATGGGGAATAATTAACGAGGAGTTGAGAACATTCCAAGGTCTTGGAGTTAATCTTTGACTCTTGAGACTATCTCATTCATCTGGGGGTAGCTTTGAGCTATGGATATAAGGAGTTGCAAAAAGGAGTCACGAGACTCGGGTTCAAACCTTGGCGGAGACAAAAACTAGCATACCAACCAATATACTAACATTTTCCATTCAAAAAAGAACATCCATCGTTCAAATGGATATTACATTTTTAAGGAGCCTTGGAAATGAGAAACAAATAGTATCTACTATATCATTTGTGGATAAAGCCACGTGTCCCTCATATACATAAAGGGATCGGTGCAAGCAAGCAAGCTGATCTCCAAGAGTGAGGTACACCAGAGCTGGGTAAGATTGAGAGAGACACCTGCTTTGTCATGAGGACCGTTATAAATCGTACTTCATAATGGAGACATCATGTTTGGATCATAATATCACATGATTTTCCCCATTCACACTGGGAGGGTTTTCCACATTAAATGTCTAGGAGTTATTTCATCTTCTTTTAGTCTTTTTTTCTTGTCCATCTTAATCACAAAGGAAGGAAATTTGTCCTAGTATTTTCCAACAGGGTTAAATCCCCATTTGTGTGTCTCTATATATATATATGATAAGTCCATTTTATGTGTCTTTTTAGTACTTATTTTTAGTAAGTTATTCAGTATTTTAGTTCTATTCTAGAGCTATTTTACTACCTTTTCGTTTTATTTTATTGAGAAAAGAGAAGAATATGAGCTTCAAAAGCAAGATGTCAAAGTCCCAAGGCCAAAGGAAACAATAAGGGTCAAAAGAAAGCAATGAAGGTCGAGAATGAAGCCAAGAATCAGACCTTGTCGATGCGCCCCAAGAGCATACTCATACGTCCAAGCGCGGATTCAACAGCTTTATACCCGTTTACACCATTTTGGCCATATCTCACAATCCAGGAACCCGATTGAGGTGTTCTTTGATGCGTTGAAAAGCTAATGAAAAATTTTATCTTTATGGTCCAGTGGCACGCACGATCCGTGTGCCCAAGAGCACGACACGTGCGTTTTACATCAGATGCCATTTCGGTTACACTTTGTACACTTAAGGCTTGTAATTGTCTTTAACTCTTTTGTCTTCTATCTTAGCCTATATAAAGCACATATTTCTGAGTGCTAAACCATCTTAGACTATTGCAAACACTCCTCAAAGTGAATGCTAAGTTCTTTATGCAAGTTATATTTTTTCTCTTAAGTTCTTACGCTTTTACTTTATGCTTTTTATTCTTCTTGCACTTTACAATTCTGTTCTTATTTTTCTGCACTTTTAATTTCTGCACTTTATCGCTTTCATTTACTATAATTCCGTCATTTTATATTTCTGTCATTTATAATTCACGTCTTCATCTTCTTCTTCTCCTTCTAAATTTTTGTCTACTATGATCATGAGTGAGTAGACTCATTTAGTCTTGGGATTGTGGGACTAATCCAATGATAGACTCTAAACAATCCCAAGTCTAAACTCTATTTTGTTAAAGTTTATATTTTAATTTAATCCCATCAATCATAAAGTTTTATTTCAAAAATCAAACGAAGAACCGAGGGTGAAGTTTGATATGGGACCTATGGGATTAAACAAGGGAAACAAAACATGAGAATAGTTTTGGGACTCTTGGGATTAAAAAGGCTTGTACTTAAGGGGTCTTGGCAATAATCAACCATGAGAATAGGTTTGATTCTTGGTTCAAGACACACTCTTGTATTCCGAGAGGAAACTTGAGTTACCATTGAATGTCTTGCCCTTAAAATATGAATCTTACATAAAATAGAGAATGGATGCGGGATTGTGAATTCGTTATATCATTGTGAAGAAACCACAATCCTAGGATGCTTTTATTTATAAATTTTAAAACCAATCAAATCAACTCTTTCTACTTCAATCATTACTTTTAGCTAATCACAACCGAAAATAATATTGGTAATCACATAAGTCTCTATAGGATCAATATATATATATATATATATATATATATATATATAATGATGAAGTACTGCAAACATTAAATGCAGCATGAAACCAAATTGAGAAAGTTAAAACATATTGCATGACAGAAGAAAAATGAAATTTAAGAAACAACAATGTACTCAGTATACAACAATGTTCTTCCAAAGCTATAAAATCACCATCGTTCAAGTTGAGTCCCTTTAAAAACTATATCCATTTTTAGCCCCCATAAGATACAAAAACTGGGTGTTCTTAGTCCCCGCCAACTTGCCGAGGGACAAAAACATGTACTTTATGTTGAATATGGGGACTAAAAAGGCTAAAAAAATTATAGAGACTAAAATTGGACAGTTGAGATTTTATAAGGATTCAAAACATATTTAACCATTCTTATAAATACCTGCAGTGTCATGTAAAGACCCTAAGTTGCCAGTTCGAGCAGGTCTGATGCTTGACATATATTTCCTGAAATGGGAGCATAAAAAATTGCTAAGGTGAGTTGGAACAACCTTTAATATACTATCAAAGGATATTCAAATGGGGCAAAAAGCCAATAGATAATAACACAAAGTTAGAAGCAGACCATCCAGTTGAGTTGCGGCGTTCATAATTCTTTGTTGTATCTTCCAATTCAAGGGCTTCTAGTACATAAGCCATGTACTCACTGCAAATGCCAATAAACAAAAGATTTAATAACCCATCAAAGCTTTTATGGATCATATACATTGAAAAAAATTTTACTATGACCTGATCTCTTCAATGCTCACGTATATGTGGCAAGAAGAAATATATTTCCTCGTGAGATTCCATGAGAAAGCGAATTTTTACAAAGTCTTTGATATTAATAGCAGCTAGGAAGCAAAGCTTAAACTATTCTCCACTCAAGTAAGTTCGATTAACAGAGCAATTATAACTGATAAGAAGATTCACAAGTGAATATGGTTAAAAAGAAAAATACTAACGAAGTAATGCATGTGGGCCATGTAAGAAAGATAATTCGTTTTATAGAAGTCTAATTAATAAACCGTAGGCATTGAAATTAAGATAAATAAAAAATAAATAAATGAAAATTGCTCTATTTGGTGTTTTGTTTATACTTCTGGGAAGAATATTACAGCTGAATTACCATTCACGGCTACTGTAAAAGATTCAGGACAAATAACAAACTTACAAGACCTGAGCTAATCATTTTCATACCTTTTATATCTGTAGTACTTCTCAGTAGCTCCCCGAAGATGATGCCTTAATATTGCCATTGACTTCTCGTCAGTATCATAATCCATATCACTCCCGCCTAATCGACCACCTTGTGGTGTGAAGGATGTGTCTTCCCTAAACTGAAAAATTGAAGGTTACACCCAAACAAGCATGTTCTTTAATCAGAATCTTAAGTCAAAGGATGGAAGTTTGATACCATTTGAGTTAGCAAATCATCAATTACATCCATGTAAGGTCTCAGAGGATCACGCTTGGACATCTGATTCGATGTGGCTTGAGCAACCTACAGAAATAAACCACCATCAAACTTCAATATTATTGTTTTTTTCAAAAACAGGGTTCTTTAAAGTTCAACTAAATTGTATGGACTCCTTTCTATCTTGTTAAGAGTAGTGTTCTTGTTATTTGAATAGCATTGTTAAGATTAAGAGTAGTGTATTAAGTGTTGGGTAGTAGTTACGGTATAAAAATAGATGTCCTGCATCCACATTCGGTATAGTTTTATCTTTTTTTTCCACACTGGCAACACTAGCTCTCTAATTTTTTTGCTCATTCTTTTTTCTCGCATTTTTCTCTCTCTCAAAAAGGAAAATACAGCAGAAGCGGCATCTTGACCTAGCTACTGAACCAAGTTGATTACTGAAGTAACTAACGCATAGTCGCTGGTGATAGACTAGTCAAGCATTGGGGCTGGCCGATGGGACCTTTGAGTTAGGCATGGAAGTAGGTTAGATAAACAAGGTCTTGCTTCAATAGGCCTGATCTGTTTTAAAATTTAAGGTTTGGCCCGTTACCTGTCATAGGTTTCTTTAGGGCTCGACCTGGCATGTTAGCCTAATTGATCACCTATTTCATATTAAAGCCTTAAATAGGTCATTTGGCCTATCTCTAAATAGGCTAATAGGCTAAAAACCATTAAGCCAGTGAGAATAAACTTTTCATATAAACTAAACTTATGAAAATTATAACTACCACTCAGAGGCATAGAACATAAGGGTGCAGGGGCAGATGCACCTTGTTAAAATACAATTCGGTGTTCTCATTTGTACTTTCCTAGGTGCTTGTAAATACTCGTCTCAATCATTTCAAACCTATATGGCATCACGTGATATCCGTCAACAAAACGGGGTTGGTCAAAGGAAAACTAGCCATCTTATTGAAACAACTCAAACTCCAACGCTCTTTTTTGTTTCGGGGGGGATGTTGTTCTTATTGTTTGTTCTTTCATAAATTAAATGCTCAACACTATTCTCGATTAATCACGTCATTTATTTAGTTCTTATTTCCACTTCAAGTTCTACATTTCTTGAAACCCTACTTCTTCATGTCCACATCAAGGCTCTTTGAGTGTGTACCTTTCTTTCAACCTTCTTCCACACATGAGTCTACCTCAATCACTTTATTTTCTCCTCCTATCACACCTGAGTAAACTCACCCCAGGTTAAAAGTATCCTTTCTCCTATTCATCCCTTGCAGGTTTATCATTGTCGATTTACTCCACATCCAACACCTCTGCACTTCTGTCTCCACTCTCTTCTGCTGATGGGGCCCCTATAGACTCTCTTACAACTTTACCTCCTCCATCTGTTGTGGCCCAACCCCTTGAACTTAATCTTCCTATTGCACTCCAAAATCGCATCTAGTCCGCTTGTTACCCTTATCCTCATTATGATACTTTCAGTTTCAGCTATCATCGTTTGTTTTCTTTGCACTTGTATTTCTTTCTTATAGTTTGTATCCATTCATAAGATTGCAGGTGAAGCTCTTTCCCATCTCGGGTGGCGTCAGACTATGGTTAATAAAATGTGTGCACTTTCAAGCAATGGGACTAAGATCTTGTTAATATTCTCTGGAGAAGTCGACTGTTGGATATCATTGCTTTTTTACAATTGAAGTTGGTCTTGATGGTCAAGTTGATCAACTTAAGACTTAATTGGTTGCTAAAGGATGTGTTGAATTTACTGATTAGAAGAATTTGGATGCATACGTTGTTGATATTGCTTCTCATTGTACAACTGATTTTATAATAACTTATTATAAATTTAGTCGTACAATGAGTAGCAATTATATGCGGTAATTCTACACATTATACTGAAGTTTACCATAAGTAGTATCAGTATTCTGGGGAAGAGAGGGAAGCGTCGGAGTAAGACATCAAATGTCAGACTTAATTCAGTTCAGCTACTTAAACACATAATTCAATGATACCAAATGATCTAAAAGTATGTTTGCATGCGATCGACAAAATTTTAACATTTGCATATGCAGATTGCAGACTAGGAAAACAGAAAATATAAAAATTAAAAACTATAAATGAAATTTTCTGGACATGTACGGACCACTTACAACAATAGCATTTGAAAGTTCCTGGTGAGCATCATCAAGTTTAACAGCAATTTTAGAAATTTTGTGGGAAAGAATTTTTTGGCGGGTGGTCCAGTCAGCATTTGTCCAAACATATTTGGGAATTTCGCTCAAACCGAAGCCAAGAAGAAATGCACCAGTAACTAGTCCAAAAGTATTCGAGCAAGCCATGGCTAATCCCAAAATACTTCCGCTCCTGTTTATAAACAAATCAACAAACTACAAGTTAAATTTAAAGCTAAACTAAAAAAAAAGTGAGGGCTTCATTTGAAGCCAAATCACGCGCGCGCACACATGCACATGTAGAAATGAAAAAATGGTTTATTGCATGTTAAGATGTCAACCATGACCATCATGTCAAAATATTTGAAGTAATTGGGCAGAATGTAAGCATGTATGCATCCATGACTATTTAAAAAGAAAAACATACAACCTACTGGTTACGACATTGAAAAGATGTGACTTATATGTAGTTTTATAGATTTCCAAAATGTCCCCGTCACTTTTTAATGTACTCAAAGCTGAAACACCCGACTTAGTTACCATGATCTTTGATTTATAGATATTACTATTGCAAACACAATCTAGGAAAAACATCAAATTGAGGTCCATTGAAATGTCCTCCAAGAGGCAATGCAGTGATAGCATCTAGAAGTAAACTACAAATGTTGGAAAAAATCAAGGCTTGCAAATGCATGGGTTTAGCAGATGCCCCATAAAATATGGTTCACCAAAATCCTTTGGGAATATATTTATGGAATACAACATTCATGTCGAAGTGTGCGGTCGAAGATTGCTAAAAAGGCATCTATCCATATGACATTATAAATATTCAAGAAAATAAAAGGCATTGTTGTTACACATGTGCCAATGCCATTGAGGAAACAATAAAACATTTCAAGTGAAAGTAAGAATATTTATTTAAAAAACTAATTAGAAAACTCTAGGCAACAATACCTTAGGGCCAGAGTCATGGATAAATAATCTATAACATCGTTCAAAACAACAAAGGTTAAGAGAACGAAAACCAACCAGCTCTTGTGCATCATAATGAGAAGAATAAGACCAAAGAGGCCAATGGATCCTACAATTAGATAGAAGACCAAGTTAACATGTATACTGGTCTTCAATCTTTCAGATACAGTGAAGTCACCAGCATCTTCAAAACCCTGAATAAGGGGCACGACAGCCCTGCTCAGGATAACATGATTTAAATAGATGAGCAAATTTGCATATTTGATCTCTAAATTCAATTTAAATACTTCCTTGCAATACTTTAGAGTGTATTATCTACACGAGCATAGGAGAAGTCAAATAAATAACAAAAAAGTATATTAGCATAATAGCTCATGCAAAAAACATCTAAGTTTTATAGGTATGCATTATAACTTACTTATAACTAATGTTTCGTCATTTGTTGATTCTTTTACAGCATGGCTTAAGCTTCAAAATTTGTTTGTGCATAAATATTATCGAGAAATTGAATATTAAAGATATCAAATTATGGTGTTAACCTGAGGGTATTAGAGAATAGTGAGCTGATAGGATTGCAGACTCTGGTTTGCTGTATTATTACTAATAGGGCTTATGTAAATCTGAGTGCACTTAAATACTAGCTATAGTTCATCCTACCATCACAGAACTGTTCTTTTTCTCTCAGCTCTCTTTCTGTTGGGTCCGTAACACAACCAAATGAAATATTCTGCATTTAATCAGATCGTATGTTGAGAAAAATTATAGACATTCACATTACATAGTCATTTCAGCTTAATCCCAATCCACATCATATTATCATATCATATGCATGACAAGGTACGAGGTCCATTTACTTGAACAAAGATCCTGGAGGAACGATTCATCGCCAAGCAAATGAAAGAGAAAAGTACCAGTGAAATAATAAACAGAAAGAGCTCAAAAAAGCCCTGCAGCATTCTGCAATATGGGGGGATAAATGTTGGCCTTTATCAAATACTCTCTCTGTTTCAAATTAATAGTCGTTTTAGCCAAAGTAAAAAATTTCAAATTAATTGTAGTTTTGTCATTCCAATGCATCATTAATTAAATCTTTTCAATTTTACCCTCATTAATTGTTGTAACTTTTCACTAACCAAAAGACATTACCAACATGCATTTATTAATTGATGGGGTTAATTTAGTAAAACTACCATGTTACTTAGCCAACTTATTGCTTTTCTTAATCTTTGTGTCAAAACCTTAAACGACTATTAATTTGGAACGGAGGGAGTATACAGTTTATTCGAACTAAAACAAGAGGTTGTATAAGTGTTGCAGACATAAATATAGAAACTTTGACATGAAGCATACCAAGTAAGCAAAAATGTACTCCAATATGACCAGCTCCAAAAGAAAGAAATGCCTCCATTTTCCAGTTGGGAAGATATTGTCTGTATGTATTAAAGAAAGAAACACCATTATATGAATGAAATCATTGCATACCTAACTTTCCAAAGATCCAGAATTCTCTTGGACATTATACTCTTTGAAGTTCCAAAATCTGCCTCTAGAAGGCAGGGGCATCTTATGTAATAGCCAAAGAAAGGCCGAGTTGAAGTAAATATATATGAAAAAGGAAAAGACAGGCTCTACAAATAAAAAGTCGAATGCCTTTGTCTAGGACATGAAGGGGGGCTCTTATCATAATTTCTTTTTTTTTTAAAATTCAACTTCTTGAATTTTTTTAGTTTTTATACTTATTCTTAAGATATACAACGTTTTATCTTCAACAGACCTAGTAAAACACATCAATTCTGTTTATTAATTTAATTATCTTTATAATTATCTATATATGCAGTGTCTCGGAGTCATACATTTGAGACATTAGTGGTGTCAACATGCAGTATCTAGTGTTTGTGTCGGTGCTTCATAGTTAGTAACTGCGCACTGAGAGAGCATCTAAAAGGCAAGCTATGCAGGAAAAGGATTCTTAAGAAGTGTATCATGAAACCCTACAATACTGAATTTGATTGAACAATATGCACACATAATCAAAGAAAAACTAAATAATTAACAATAGGAAAGCCGTTAATTGGAGAACCGAATTGGAAAGGAGAGATGGTTAGTAATAGTACCACCCAGATGTCGGCGGGGACGAGGATGATGATGGAGAGAGAACAGAACCAGGTGTATCCAACGGTGAAAAGCACGTAGAGAGGGACGTTAGGGGCAGCGAAATATCTAAGCGTTAATACCACCATTCCCATCGTGAGAGGAAGGGATATCAGGTAAAACACCCACATCGCTTCTATCTAATTCCTTCCGCGGAGGAGAGGGAAGGGAACCGTCGAGTCGACTCGATCGATGGCAGTGGCAGTGACTTTCATTTCAGGTGAAGTGACTTTCATTTGCCTGTTTTCCGCTTGTTTGGTTGAATAGAAATAGAGAGGAGAGAAGTAGGAAAGAGAAAAACTCATTGATTAATAAAATTTGGACGTCTACCCGTGCTACGCACAGAGAGAGTGCTATTGACAAGGCGAAAATGTGGAGATTTTTTTCCGATCCGAGGCTAACACAATAAAGTTAAGAGGCAGATAAAATGAGTACAATGACTCACATTTATAAAAGAATTTACAAAGCATTTTAATGCGTGTTCTATTAAATACTTGTAATACTCTTTATCTTGTAACTAATTAATAATGCTTTTACAAATGCTTGTTTATTTTAATCATTTCTCTATTCTTTGGGCCAATTATGGGCCTATCACAAATCCATAAAACACAAACAAAAAAATGATTAAAATTACACATTTATAAAAATATTACAAAATAACAAAAGTATAGTAAAAATAGATAAATAATGAATTACAAAAAATTTGAAAAGAGTGCAATAAAGATCAGTCGCAGCCTAAGCCTTGGTTGCTTCTACATCTGATAATCTTTTGACCGACCAGTATTTTGTGCATTTGGTAGGTAGACCCTTCAAAGATGAAAACGAATCTAAACTTTTTAAATTAATGAGGCAGATAAAGAGGAACCGCATTAAAATTGCGGAGGAACGGAAAATTAAGATAATGATGTTAAAAGTTGAACGGGTAAATCATATATATATATATATATATATATATATATATATATATATATATAGTTTATTATATTTATTTTGCAGCATTCTTAGTTATGATTATATTGTTAAAGATAATACTATTCAAAAAGAAGAATAAATAAATAAATAAATAAAATAATAATACTTGTGTTTGGAAAATAATTATAGGGAGTGAAGTCTAGTCCTATAACACCTACATCTTTAAATAAGTCTAATAAAATAAGTTCGTACTTTTAAGTTTCATCCTTAAGAAAACAGCGCTACTATTTGGTACGATACGAATCGTACGAAAATTACTTTGTTAACCTCGGGCCTGAATCACACAACACGAGTCGGGCTTGTCATCTAATATTTCGGATATTAGTTCTTCGCACTTTTAAAAAAAGGATAAATAAATTAATAGATCAATAATACTAATTTTGGAAGAAAAAAAAATATCAGAGAGCAAAGTCTTGCCCTATATATAACAGCTGGATCTTTAAATAAGTCTAACAAAATAAGTCCGTGCACAACTAAACAGTAAAGAGTTTAAGAAAACAACATTAATATTTGGTACGATAATAATCGTACGAAAGTTACTTTGTTAACCTAGGGCCTGAATCACACAACATCAGTCGGGCTTGTCATTTAACGTTTCTCACATTTTGTCTTCGTACTTTTAAGTATCATCCTTAAGAAAACAGCGCTACTATTTGGTATGATAAGAATCGTGCGAAAGTTACTTTATTAACGTTGGGCCTGAATCACACAACACCAGTCGGGCTTGTCATTTAACATTTCTGCATTTCGTCTTCGTACTTTTAAGTATTATCCTTAAGAAAACAGTGCTACTATTCGGTACGATACAAATCGTACGAAAATTACTTTGTTAACCTCGGCCCTGAATCACACAACCCCAGTCGGAATTGTCATCTAATATTTCGGACATTAGTTCTTCGCAGTTTTAAAAGAAGGATAAATAAACTAATAGATCAATAATACTAATTTTGGAAAAAAAAATTATCAGGGAGCAAAGTCTTGCCTTATAACACCTAGATCTTTAAATAAGTCTAACAAAATAAGTCCGTGCACAACTAAACGGTAAAGAGTTTAAGAAAACATTACTATTTGGTACGATAATAATCGTACAAAAGTTACTTTGTTAACCTCGGGCCTAAATCACACAACACCAATCGGGCTTGTCATTTAACGTTTCTGACATTTTGTCTTCGTACTTTTAAGTATCATCCTTAAGAAAACAGCGCTACTATTTGATACGGTAAGAATCGTGCGAAAGTTACTTTATTAACGTTAGGCCTGAATCACACAACACCAGTCGGACTTGTCATTTAATGTTTCTGTATTTCGTCTTCGTGCTTTTAAGTATTATCCTTAAGAAAACAGCGCTACTATTTAGTACGATAAGAATCGTACGAAAATTACTTTGTTAACCTCAGCCCTACACTTTGAATATCTCCTTCTTGATAGTGTTTCTACAAGGAACTTGAAACAATGGCTGTAGAGAAGCCGCAAATCGCCTAAAACCAACATGATCAACAATCGAAAGTGGATATTCATACATAATTATTGCACAAGCAAGCTCTTTCCTTGAGTTTTCAGCATTATAAGTTCCAACTCCTAATTCTTGCTTTCCTTGCAAACTCTTTGGCATGAGAAATTTTGCCCTTTTTTTGCCTTGTTATCGAGAAGCAATTTAGCATTACATTTAGGCAGATGATCATGCAAATGTTTTGTTCCATTGCATGATTTTCAACCAAGGTATTTCTTGCAACAGTGACATTGAGCCTTATCCTCTCCATTAACTTGAACCTTTGTAAAATGATTCCATACCTTACTCCTAAGTCTACCTTTACCTATTTGTGTCAATGCCTCTGTATTATCAGATGTCTCATCATTAGGTGCCTCATCCGGATTAGGTGTTTCAACTGTTTCATTTGGTGATATATTGAGACCATTAGGTGTAGGGTTGGAACTTCCTTCCAAACCAGGAGCTAGTTGGTGTGCACTTTCTTGTGAAATGAGTGGTTGAGAATTACCAACTTTGTCCATGTCAATTTCCTGTTAAGTTGTTCAAATTACAAAACCAATAAGGCAATAAGCAATAAAACAATTCATTATACTGAGCATTAAAACAATTCAAAACAGAACAAATTAGCGAGACTCTAAAATCTGATAAATAATCACAAACAGAAAGAATAAAGCAGTGAATGCAAACAAAACCATAACCCATTCACACCCAAATCACAGCACTCACTTGCAGAAGGTCACAAATTACAACAATGCTTACTTTTACTTATATCAAACAAGAGAAGCAACTACATTGCATCTTAAGCTATTTACAATTTCATCAACTCCTTCCGTCGAAAATGAAGTTACCAATCAACAGCAATCAAGATCGAAATCAATAACAACAATTGACATCCTAAATTACATTTGAACATTACTTGTCTCAAATGCAAAATCTGCAAAATTTTCCTTTGATACTATAGAAATTCCATTAACAATAATTACAATAACAAGAAAGAACCCAAAGAGGGTATAGTAGTGAAATATAATTCAAGCTAATCAACTCCTTTTGCTGAACACAACATCGAATAAAATAAAATAAAATTCGTTCGTGCTTTATCAATTCGTTTCAATTTAAGTTTGAATTTCAATAAAAAAAAATGGAAATTCGTTCGTGCTTTATCTAGGAAAGAGAGGACCAGTGAGATCGAGAGAAATAGTGAGAAACGAAAATTGCAGCAATTGTATAGAGAAACGAAAATGAGAGAAATAGTGAGATCGAGAGGGAAAGATAGGTAGAGCGAAGGAGAATAGAGAAACGAAAATGAGGGAAAGAGGGGTAGAGCGAGAGAGAAGAGAGAAACGAAAATGAGGGAGAGAGAGTTCTTACCTGAGAAGACAAATTGATCGATGGAGTTGGAGAAAAAGACACAAATTGATCGATGGAGTTGGAGAAGAAGACACAGAGGCGCTGCAACTTCATTCTCAGTGTGAGTCGTGAGGGAGTGAGGCGTTGTTTAGGGTTTTTTTGAGGGCTTCTAATTTAAGAAGGGTATTAATGTAACTTCCTACATTCGGAGCGGGTTCGGGGACGGGACCTATATCCCCATTACCCGTCCCATCCCCGTTTTTCAATTTCGGGGAAAACTCAAACCCAAACCCAGCCAAAGCGGGGAAAACCCGTCAAATCGGGGCGGGTCTGGTTCGATCCCCGCGGGTGAGGGTTTCGTTGCCATGCCTAACATTGACCACCAGGTCCACCACAAATAAATCAATGTAAAACAATATTATAGTTATAAACATATACACTTATAATAAATATTACTCCTAAAGAAAGTTGTTTGTGATATTTCTGGTGTTCGATTTTTCACCACGGTTACCACATGATTGATGAGCACCACACATTCCCAACCACACAAATAAAACAATGGGAAATAATTATAAATAAAGTTAAATATATATTAAAGTATTATCATTCGCCAGAATATTTTTGGTTGGGGTTTGATTTTTCACTACAATTACCACACACAAGCACCACACATTGATCCACAGCCACAAAAATAATAAAGCCATGAAAAACTATTACGGCCTAAATTCTCACTCTTCTCAATTACTATTTTTTCATTAATATGGGTTATAAGAGGAATGGGAGGTGGTCGACTCAACTCACGTTTCTTCTTAACATTAAAACATAAACACAAAGGTAGTCACTTAAATAAAATACTACAACCAAATTAAAATACTAATTTATCTACCTAATTGACACTCTATCGTTGCCAACGGGTTCACTTGAACCTTGTCCTCAAGTTTCTAAAAATTACTAACTATACCTCAAATATTTTTTTCCCTGGATCCCATTGCTGAAATTGTTCTCCAACCGCCAATACATGAAATAACCAAGGAATAAGAAGCTCAAAAATTGGGGCATGAGGATTTGTTTTCAATATTGATAATGGGAATGGAACGTAATAATAGGTGTGGGAGTGAGACGCTTTTTTCCTTGGTTGGAAAGTGAGTGATGCACATAAGACAAAATAGGAAGGACAACTAGTAATTAAAACATGAAATCCAGTTGAGGGGTATGTGGAAAAAACTAACAAAGGACGTTGGGGTGGGTTGATGAGTGAGAAAAAATTGCTGCATTTGGTATTGGTTTTTGTTGAAAAGAATTGGCACATCCATACAAGTAAGGAAGAGTCGTTTATTGATGGAGTGGAATTCTGAGACAGTAGATGCAGCGCCTTTTGTGGAAAAAGTGGGGCCACCATTCCTTTTGTGCAATAAAGGAGGTACACGTTTTTTATGTCCATTGGACACTGTCTTGGCAAACATATTGTGCTTTTAACGAACAAGGAGATTTAGCTGATACCAAACAAATTTGATCAAACGGCTCTGATTGTTCAAAGATGAAGGGACATGCATCACATGGCTGGTGTGGCGCGTTGGAATGCACGTGGAATTTAGAAGTCGTCCCAATTAAAACATGTATCGGCCGCACATGGGCACCCGTGAGAAAAGAAAAAGTTGTTGTATTGTTGTGCAGAATTAATAGGCTGTAAAATATTTTAGTTGAAGCCCGCGAATGAAAGAGTCGAAAACCTGCAGTGGTAGACGGGCTATAGTGTGGATACGACACACGAAAGTGGAAAGAGGTAAAAGGGATGTGGAGCACCACATTCATTGGCTATGGTTGGTACCCCCCCCCCCCCCCCCACATTGCATACAAGCTATTGATGAAACAATGAAATAAAAGTTGAAAATTGGAAATAAGCCAAAGGTAACACTTTATCCAGCATTGAAAAGCATGTGCAGAGTTAGATAGTGGTTATATTTCATCTAGCAAAACTATGTGTATTTTCATAATTTGGCTCATGAGTTTCTAGATGTATTCCAACTAATTGATGTAGGTAACCATCACATCTATTTACTAAATGCAAACTTGCATTCACAAACATCAATTTTTTTGAGACAATTCTAATTTAACAACGTCATTGGATGATGTACACAATAGATAAACACTTTTTTTTTGCAACAGTTAACCATTCACTTCAAAGAAACACGACATTTTCTAATTTTCTTGGTAAATATGCACAAGTAGCTTTGAAAAAATCAAATATAACTGGATCCAAAACCTTCATTCATAAAGTTGATTAGGGTGACGTCACAAAACCCTTGTTTTAAAAAGAAATGTTACAATTTCGTACGTTGTAGATAAATAACTGGGAAGAGGAAACTGAATAAAACTGGAACACATCGGCAAGAGAGCAAAGCATAATGGAAGACTATGGAACATTAGCCAAACTTAATGGTCAATATCAAAAAATAGAACCCAAAAAACTAATATAAGGGAACACTAAAACAAATGAGGCTAGTGTTTGTAGCCGGAACAGCAAAACGAACCCTACGACCAGCGGTGAGACCCTTTAGAATGATGGAGACATGCCACTATTAGATTGGACATGGAATCTGATTGAGCTAGTAGGTGAATTTCTTGTATTTGTTGAGACCTCTGCTTCAAAATCCTAACCCTGAGTTTGTCATGCATTTCCAGTTGCCGAAGCCAAAATAAAGAAAGTATTAGATCTTCACATATAAAAAAACCAAGAAGCAAAATAGCACAAACAATGAGTGAACTTGTTAAGGAGGAAAAAAGTTGTAACATAGGGAACCATCTGAACATAGTTCTTCTTCTCCAACTATCATTCTTTCTTTCCATTATCATCTTTAACCAAGGCCTCAGGAGTTTGAGCAGAGACCAGAAATCGTGATAATTCTGCTCAAAAACAATGCATTGCAACAACAATAGGAATGGCCGATAAATAATAAATAATATGATAGCAGAACAAATAAAAAAGCAATACTAATGATAAATAGATTGAAAAGTGTGACTTGCAAAGAGATACCTTCAGCGATTCCTAACTCCTTCGGAACTTTCCAGAATCTTCAAGTCATCTCATTCGTTTACATTCTTCTTGATTCCACTTTACCCCTTTCTTGGTAACATCACCTCACTCAAAGTACTTAATAGAAATAAATATTAATCAAGATAAATAGATTGAAAAGTGTGACTTGCAAAGAGATACCTTCCACTACAAAAAGAGACTGATTAGCGACGGACCATCTGTCCGTCGCTAAAATCAGAATTAGCGACGGAATTGATTTTAGTTGTAAGCGAGGTAACTAGCGACGAAATTTCACTTATTTAGCGACGGATTTAACAAGGCGCGAAAAGACGAAAATTTTGTTTTGAATTAGCGACGAATTTCTGTCGCTAAGAATCCGTCGCTAAATCTAATAAATTGTGCCATTGACCGTTTCAGTTTATTTGACACGTGGCCACATTTAGCGACGGAAATCCGTCGCTAATAATCCGTCGCTAATCTTTGAAAATTGTGCCATTGTCTGTTGTAGTTTATTTGACACGTGGCCAAAGTTGGCGACGGATTGCCCTCGCAAATTCCGTCGCTAACTGTTAAAATTTTTTTAAACCCTCGTCCCTCCCTGTTTTCTCTCTTTCTTTCCTCTTCTGCATTCTTTCTCTCAAGCTCTCTCTCTCCGAACCGTCCACGCCACCACACCACTATTTCGCATAGTCACCGGACAGCCACCGCACTGGACAACCACCACAGTCACGGTTAGTTTTTATTTATTTTTGTTTTTAGAAATGATTTTTGTTGAGTTGTTTTTAGTTGTGAAATGTGAGTTTTAAATGTGTATGTTATTATATTATAAAGTTTTATTGTTAGAAATATTAATATTAGTGTTTAGGATTGTGAAATTTGAAAGATTGTTGTATGTGTTTAAGATAGTGTTTAGAATTGTAGAATAAAATTGTTGTTGTTGTTGTTGTTGTTATTAATTAGAAAGTTGTAATTGAAAGAAGTAATTGGAATTGAATTGAAATTGAAAAATGTAATTGAATAGTGTATGTGTTTAAGATAGTGTAATTGTATGTGTATGAACAATGTATGTTGTTGGAGATGTTAATTGAAAAGTGTATGTTTGTTAGAGTTGTTAATTGAAAAATGTCTAATTGGAGTTGATAATTGGTGACAAGTGTATGTTAATTTTGAAATTGAAATTGTGTTAAATTGTTGTTTTGATGTTTGATGAACCCTAGGTTAGATGACTATTTGATGTTGTTATTGTGTGTTGTTGATGGAAAAGGGTGAGGTGCTGTCCTTCACCCCCATATTTTGCTCGAAATCATCTCCATTGAGATAATTGGGAGACGATACTAACAATTTTAAGGTAGGAAGTTAGAAATAATTTCCTTCACTACTTATATGGAAAAGGGTTTTGTCTGATCTGTCCTTAACCCCCATATTCGGCTCGAAATCATCTCCACCGAGATCATATCGATGCCACTAACTTGATAGGTTTTATATTGGGAATGTTATGAGAATGTAAAACATTTTTTTAAATGCGTGTAGATGAATTGGAGTCAATTGAATCGTGGTTAGGTGTATGATCGGTTATATCCGGGAAGAGTGTTTTTAAAGAAAACTTTTGTAAATGGGGTTGAAGAATTTATTAGGGTAGCATGGAAACATGATTTAACTAAAGAGGAAGGGGGATTAGATGTCCATGCCTTAAATGCAAGGGTGTACCTATTAGTACTGATGATGAAGTCAGGGAGCACTTGTATCGTCTCGGGTTTATGCCTAATTATTGGATTTGGGTGGACCATGGAGAAGTACTTCTGAATTTTCACGTAGGGGCTTCAAGCAATTCTAGTGTTGTTGTTCCATCTAATGAACAATTTGAGTCGTTGGAAAACATGATTTGTGATGGTCTCAGGGTGAATGTGCCATTTGATGAACCTTAGTATGACGATCATGATGAACTTCCAAATGAAGAAGCACAAAGTATAATTTGTTAAGGGAGTCAAACAAACCGTTGTTTGAAGGCTCTTCAGAGTCAAAATTATCTATGTCTGTGAAGCTTTTAGCTCTCAAGTCCATGAGTAATATTTCTGAGTTGGGTTTAGATTATGTGACTAAAATGATGTTCGATGTGACACCTAATAAGGATAATTTGCCAAAAAATTATTATGAAGCAAAAATGTTAGTTTCGAAGCTGGGATTGGAATGTAAGAAGATTGATTGTTGTGTGGATGGGCACATGTTGTTTTACAATAACGAATTTGGTAAAAGCGATGGTGCACTACTGGAATGCAAATTTTGTGGAAAGCCGAGGTATCATGTTCGTAAAGGGGGAAACGTAATTATAAACTCATCCCTGTAAAGTCGATGTTCTATTTGCCTATAATTCAAAGGTTGCAAAGAATGTTTGCATCGGTCGAAATTGCGAAGAAAATGATGTGGCATCAGTGTTTTAAAAACCGGCTCGGCCCGACCGGTCTAACCGGGAACCGGGGTGGTAACCGAGTCGGTCATCCTTGTGGATCGAAAATGCACCCAACCGGTGAAAACCGGTGTGACTCGGCCGGATTTTGAGAAACTCGGTGACCCGGCGGGTTTGGGGATCCCGGAACGGGTTGGTCACGTTTGAAAAAAAAAATCCAGCAGAGAAAGACAGAAAAATGAAGACATAAGAAGAAGTGAACACAAACAAATGCCAGCAATGCGTGTTATACTGGCATTTTCTTAAACATCAGTGTTGTTTTTACTTCAAAATTGATAAAGGGTTTTTGTAGATGTAAAATAAATGGAGGTTTTAATCCGTTGGATTTTGTGTTTTAAGGTTTAAGGTGGTGGAAAATAGATGGAAGGAGATGAAGGGGTTGGGGCAGCACTTCATGAAGAAGAAAGAGTGTGTTGAATATTGTAGTATAATAATATAAACGAAGGTGAAAAGGAAGAATAGTGAGAAAAGAATAAAGACTAAGTATGAATAAATGAAGTATAGTTTCTAATCTTTGAGTTCCAAGAGAGAAGTACTGGGTTATAGAAAAACTAGGTGGTTTTAAAAAAAAAGCAGGTGGTTTTCAAGGTCACTGTTTTGTTTACCGTGTACATCAATTTAGTGCTAGTTCCAAGAATCCTGCACACAATGGGCCCGCTCGTTGCAGTAGAAAAAGTGTGGAGCTTGAATTTTGTCCCTCCCCTTTAGGGTATTGCTTTTCCCACACCCCCTCCTACTCGAAACACACCCCATAAGGGTGTGAAAAGACCAAAAGGCCAGGCCAAACCTCTTTTTTTTCACGAATTTTCACCTGTTCGAACACGGGCATTCGAACAGGTTCGAATGACATCGTTCGAGTGTGTTAAATTTTGACTTCACACCCTTTTGGGCGTTTTTCACCTGTTCGCATGAGGTCATGCGAACCTGTTCGCATGACCTCGTTCGAACACATTCGAACGACATCGTTCGAGTGTGTTAAATTTTGACTTCACACCCTTTTGGGTGTTTTTAAACTGTTCGCATGAGGTCATGCGAACCTGTTCGAACAAGGTCGTTCGAACAGTCATAAAACACGTCCTCGCAGCGTCTCACGCGAGGTTATTTTTGGAATAAAATTTGTTAAGGGGTGTGAAAGAGTAGGAGGGGGTGTGGGAAAAGCAAAACCCCCCCTTTATCCATTGTATATACTAGCCTCAGCACCCGTGCGATGCACGGGGAGAGCTAGTATTGATTAAGTTAATCCTTTCAATTTGAATGAGGGACAGGTGTGTGTATGTAAAGCTAAACAACAAATACATAAATAGGAATAAGTTAGCAAAGAAATAAGAGAAAAATAAAGAGTCAAAACAAATACAAAAACACAACAATAAAAAACAGTTAGAATGTTAATTCCATTAAGCCATGGTTAAGTTAGCAAAGAGTGAAGTAGTTTGAATTAATAAGAGTAAATAAAATGAACATTTAAAACAAAATAGAAAAAACATAACGATAATTAAAACAAAAATAAAAGAAAATTGAAACGACAAATGCTTAAATAGAAATAAGTTAATAAGAGCAAACTGAACTAAGAATAAATAAATAAAAGAAAATTGTTAAATAGTTAGGACTAAGTTAGAAAAGTGTTAAATAGTTAGAATGTTAATACGATTAATTGAGGGTTAAGTTAGTAAAGTGTTAAATAATTAGGATGTTAATGCAATTAAGCTAGAGTTAAGTTAGTTTTTTTTTATAAGCAAGTGTAGTGGTTAGTGGATTAGATGTTAGTGGTTAGGGGAGTGGGGGTATGGGGATGCTAGAGTTACGTTAGTAAAGAGTCAATTAGTTAGTATTAATAAGAGCAAAACGAACATCCAAACAAATAGGAAAAACGTAATGATAAAAAGTTAAAAATAAGTAAATAAAAGTAAGTGGTTAGATAGTTAGGATCAAGTTAACAAATTGTTGAATAGTTAGAATGTTAATACGATTAATTAGGGTTAAGTCAATATATATATATATATATATATATATATATATATATATATATATATAATCAAGTAAGAATAATTAAAAAAAAAAACTAAACAGCAAATGCTTTAGGAATAAATTAGCATCGAATTAGTATATATACAATTAAGAAGGGTTAAGTTAGTGAAGAGATATATACTCAAAGAAAAGGACTAAATAGCATTGAATTAGTATAAGACTAAATAGCAAGAAGGACCAAGAGCAAGACAAAAACCCAAAACAAAGAAAAATCATGATTAGAATAAGGTGAAGCATGATTAGAGAATCAAAGAATCTGAGAACTGTTTTTCTAATTATGAAATGAAGTCCACTTCTCATTTTTGGCAATTGGTGGGCAGTTACAAAGAATATGAGAACTGTTTTATATATTCCCCATGCATTTCCACTTCTACAACTGGCTGAAGAATGGGAGATGGTGTATAACATCCACTACTTCCACTTGTTCCAGGAAGATTGTTCAAAGTTTTTCTAATGAGAGCCAACCATTTTTTGGCAGGGCCATTGTCCTCTGAGACTAAGATATTACCAGCATTCAAGGGAACCAGCATTCAAGGGAACTATCTCTTGAAATCTGAAAGAGACATTTTAAAATGTATTATTATTGGTAAAGTAAAACAGTTACTGCCAACTTTAATTGAAGACTATATATGTTGATAAGCATCAATTCCTATCCAAGGACATAAATATCAGCTGGTGGAGAGGAATGAAGCCAATCATCTAAAGTCAAATTACTTGGTGGTGACCTTCCAGCTACATTCGAGGTAGCTACAAAAACGTGGCCACAGTGTTCACGCAACTCATGAGAATATGAACAAAACTTCTTTTCTTTCTTGGTAAAAAAGTAAAATCTGAGAAGTGGGATACCTATAGTTCTGCACATCTATAATTCGAGGATGGTCAAGATTCATTCTTGCTCGCCTGACCTGACTCGCGCTCCTGCTAAACTTCTCTGTTCATTACAGAGAAGGATTATAAGGATTTTGTGTAATTGTCAGTGTTTTCAACATTATCAAGACTTTGAAATAGCAAAGTTCAAGAAATGGAATTGGGTGATTCTCTATACCTGTTTTATTCTTTTTGATTGTGCAAGGCTCTCTCTCAGAGAAGCTACTCCTACTTCCGCATTCCACGCCACCTCCTGAAGAAGGAAAGTAGTGTTAGTGCATCCAATTCACAAAATCAAACAATTGCAACTAATTTGGAGAGTATGCTTGCACTTTGTTTGGATGACAAGAAATCTTAGAAAAAGCTAATTTAGTATCTTACTATTTAGATAGATTTAGCATATGACATGATATCATCATTATCTCTTATGGGATTTGATCATATGCTTCTTGATACATTAGTTTGATGGAATTGATCACTAGTAGAGCGTAGAAAGTGAGTTTTGAGAAAATCAACAATACCAACAACCTCCATAGGCAGCAGCATCTGCATGGGAATCTTCACATTTATAACCTTTGATATTCAAGAACTTCCTCACCATTTTCTTTGACCATGAGAGCTTTCATCAAACAACAAATAGACAAAACAGTTAACAACTTGCAATTAGAAAACAGCAACAGAAAACTTCAAATAACAATAGAACTGTCATGCTCTCCATGAACTATACCTTCTATCCAATTAGCATATTATGGAAGTGTAGAGTTTATGCCTTAGGTTTTAGTTAGTGCTGTTATGTGGTGCTATAGCATCTGTGCAGTTACACAGTGCTATAGCATGCTGTTAGTGGTGCTATAGCATCAGTGCTGTTATGCAGTGCTATAGCACCTGTGTCTGGTAATTCTGTTATGTTGCATATTTCTGTTATAGGTAATTGGATAGAAGGTATAACAGTTCTGCATAACAGAACGTGGCATATGTCTGAGTCCATGACTGGGCATTAACTTCATATAAATCCTTATTGTCAACCCATGATCCACATATTTATAATACCATGCTTTGAAACCTATTGATATTAAGGAAAAAGAAATAAACAATAGCAAATAGAGAAGAAAACGAAAATGAAGCACAGGAAGAAAATGATACTGATATTAATCTGTATGTAGCACCTCTCTAAACTTATTTTAGGCACTTTTAAAGATTTTGATTCCAAAGTTCCAAAATTTATGGCAATAACAGCAAACAACAATCAACAGTGCAGTTCTTAAAGGGGTACTTTAAACAAATTATTAGTGCTCTATTTCTGTGACTTCCCTGCACTAAGCGAATTTGAAATGCTGGTCAATTAGCAGGGCTTTCTGCCAACTTGAGCAATCTCTTATGAGCGAGAAAATCTTTTGACCTCTTCACATTGACATCCAATGCATACCTATGTAGTAGCAAGCAAATCCAATTACAAAGATAAAAAGTAAATCAAAACCAAAAACTTGCACATTGTTACCAAAAAAAAAGTTGCACATTTTTTTAGTCCTCCATATTTGCATCATCACAACTTTATACTATTTTGTGTTACTGTGATCACCTCAAAATAAATTGGTGTGGTAGAACAATGTGGATAAATCACATATTGACATTTAGCAGCAAGCAAATCAGTTTAACTAAGCAAACAAAAATCAAAAAAGAATTAAATTAATAGGTAGAAAATTACAAACACAAAGCAAGAGTGAAATCATAACATGCTAAAAAGGGGATAACAGAATCAAATTAGAGAAAAACTGAGCAGTAAAATATATCAGAGAAAAAAACTGAGTAATAAAATTAGATTGGAGGAAATTGAGCCAGAAATTATGAGTATAGATAAAAGGATTGATAAATAATATAAAGGAAAAAGGGATTGAATCTTACCCTTGTTATCGGAGCTCCGCTCTAACTGTCGCAAACCCCAACGTGAGCACAGATGGTTGCTCCGCTGCACTCGTACCACCTGCTTCCTTTCTTTACGTTATTAGTATCTCTCCTTTCTCCTCTCTCCACCGTGAGAGCAATTGCAACCCTCTCCTGCCAAACATAACCAAACATTTGGATTCGCTCAATCTTTCTTTGTAAGACATAAAGAAACAGAGAAAGAAAAAATAAAAAAATGTTAAATCGAAGAAAAATATGGGAAAGCTTGAAATGAAATGCAATCTGAGAGAGAATAAGGACATATGAATCACCGCAAAGAGCCCCGAGATCTTACAATCCTGTTATGAACAGCTACTGTTGAAGCTTTGTAGGCCACCGTCGACTACCTCCCTCTTTGTTCTCACCTCGCCACCTCTCATCACTCCACTGGCCAGCACCTTCCCTCTCGCACTGGTAGCGTAGCAGCGCATTTCATTCACATGTCATTTCAATCTTTCTTGTGGTTCCTTGATAAAAATCAAAAAATAAGCAGAGTTCAAAATCCTTTGTACAGGGAACTTGTGGTTCCTCAACAAGGTGCATTAGTGCACCAGGTTCGTTAGAAGGAAGCTGATGCTGAATTTGAGCAAGTCTTAGTTCAGATTTTTCGTTTTCAGTCTCTGGCTCTGCAACATTTTGCTTGGACTCCACTTGTTCTGACTCAGCCAAATGAGAAGTTTCAGAATTCAACACAGAGGGTCTGGTATTGGCATTAGCATATCTCGACAGTGCATATAGATCTGCATAATTTGAAAAGAAAATTGATCGGCAGGTACATAAAATCTCCACAGCAAATCAAGTTTCTAAAGTTCCATTTAAAGTTAAAAAAAAGTTACCTGCTGCCAATGCATCCAACCGAGAATCAAGTATGGGGGATACTTCAAATTTATAGAATGATAGAGGTGGAAATTGAGGACAACATATTTTTATGCTCAAGTGAATTATGAAACATTGATCATACAAACAGATCACACCTGAGAAAACAATAACATGTTACACTACCTGTTGTCGGATATGGCAAACAATCTATCTCGTCCTTGACAGCAAAAGGAACTCCATCTAACACGGAGTTTGGTTGCCCTATACAAAAATAGTATTGCATCAGTTGAGTATCTGAATTCGGAACTGAGTATGAGAAAGGTAAGTAGCATGCATACAAATATTCATGATTATGAGTTTTAATAACACTATCAGGCACCATTTAAAGGTTCAAAGAAGCCTTCTGATTTTGAATTGAAACTTGAGTTGTTATAAAGTACCTCTTTGATATCGAAGAGTTGATTCAATTGCTTGTCTTAGTATATCATCAACATCATAGTGAATCAAGAATCCCATTTGAAGTGGAGTTTTTCTGGATTCATCAATAGCAGCAACAAACCGTTCTGCAACCTGTATAAAGTAATCTTTATCCGATAAAGTTAACTTTATCCATGCATGCTAAGTAGTAAGCATATTGAAAAGAATATGAAAAATTGAAATACCAAACACAGTGTTATTTCCCCTGATCTATAAGCTTTGGAATAATCCATTATTGTCCAGTGATGGAATGAATGATGTATTCCATTGCATGTTTTTGCTTGAGATATAGGCAAGCAATCTATTGCATGTTGAACTTTCTCAGGTGGAGATAAAGAAGGATCTAAGCATTTGACTTCTTTTTCTTCATTGTCTGCAAGGAAAAACCAAAATCAGTGATCTACTTTCTATTATCAAAAAAAATGTGAATGTCCATAATCTCTTTCAAACCTTCAAAACGATGCAAGGGAACATAGAGTGGTGACTCTTCTAACTCTGCATTTGTAATAAGCTGCAAAAGCACTTGTTAAGAGGTGTTGTAAAAAGCACTTAAATAAGCAAGTGATTGTGGAGATCATGCATACCTGGTGAATGAGATTGTTTCCTTTCAAAATGTAAAGCAACAAGGTTCCAATAAATGGAAATTCCAATAAATGAGTGAAAATCTTTACCAAAATTCCAGTCATGCGAGGAGTTGTACATGTGATTGAGAATATTAGCATTTTTTATTGCATGCAAGCAACTAAAAATTCTCAGAAGAAGTCATTGTTAACAAAAAGCTATAAACGATAACCACCGCAACAACCAAACACCACTATCACAACCATAGAGAAATATCATAGTGAGATGTGAAGAAGAGAAAACAGTAGAAAAATGAGAGAGGATTCTCACCTTACCACCACTGCGTCGTCGGTGCACCGGCGCACCACCGCCGTTGTCGCCGTACTTCTCTCTCGCTCACCGCGAACCAGAAACCGGTCATGGGAGTATTCACCTCACGCGGTTCTCCTCCTTCAGTTTCTGACCGTCGCCTCTCTACCGCTCACCGTAGCCACTGCCGGCGCTGACACCACGGTTCCACCTCCGGCATCGCTCCTTCCACCATCATCATCGTGAACATCGTGACCTTCTCCCTACCGCCGCGAACCACCACTCCACCACCGTCAACCACGAAAACCAGCCTTCTTTCGTTCTCTCTCTCTCTCTCACCGTCGCCGGCGCCGCACCACGACCCTCCCTCCGGCGATGTCGTCCCTCTCCCTTCGCTCACCACCCTCCGTCGTCTTCCTTCTCTCTCTCGCTCGCAGGTTTTTCTCTTGCTCTCTCAACCAAGCTCTCTCTCTCATTTTTTTTGAAATTTCAAGAAAAAAATAGAGAGAAAGAGAGAAGGAAAGAGACGATGAAAGGAAGAGAAGAAGCTCGTCCGTAATGAGAGAAAGAGAGAAGGAAAGAGAAGAAGAAACAGGGGTTGAGAAGAAAGCAGAGAAAATGACAGGGAAGCAGTGAAACGTGTTTCACATATGCAGAGAGAGAAAAAAAAACCAGTAAACCTGAATACCTGAATTGACCAAATTACCCCTTGGCGCCAAAACTGGCCCAAGATGTTGCTCGCTTAAAAGGTAAGATATATATATATATATATATATATTATAAATAAATAATGGTTTAATTCAATAGATTTATTTTAATTTATTAATTATATATATATATAGGTACAAAATTATATTATATATTATATACCCTTTGAAAATTCACAAAATAGAGACCGGGTCCGAGTCATGCGGTTCCAGTTTTGGTCATGCGGTTCAACTTTCGACTCCTCGGTCCGACCCTTGACCCAGTACCTTCACCGAGTCGGCCACCGGTCCGAGTTTTAAAACATTGCGTGGCATTATGAGAATAGGCGTACCTCAAACATTTTACGCCACCCATCTGACGGTGAAGCGAGGAAACACTTTGATCAAGTGGATTCGGATTTTGCCTCAGACCCACGAAATGTTCGGCTTGGCTTGTGCTCTGATGGATTTACTCCATATATCCAAGCATCAGCGTCGCCCTATTCCTGTTGGCCAGTCATTGTTACGTGTTACCCCTTACAATCTTCCTCCTGAGATGTGCATGACTAAACCTTATATGTTTTTGACTTGTATGATACCCGGTCCATCACTAAGAGATTATGTTGTTATCATTATTACATTAATGTTATAATTATCGTCATTATATTATTGTTCTTGTTATCATTATTATTAGAGTCTTGTTAATGTTCATAGATATGCATCCAGGAGAAAGTTCGGACCCATCGAGACATGGGAAGAGGCATCATCGTCATAGACAATGTGAGGTGACATTAGTTAATATTGGGAATAACTCATTTATTGGGACGCCTCAGACCACCGCTCCAATTGCCCCACCGGTGGTTCATCCTACGTCTCCACTAGCTGGGTATATGCCTACACCAGGGGGTATATGCCTACACTAGGGTATACGCCTATACCACCTGGGTATATGCGTATACCACCTGGGTATATGCCTACACCAGGGATGCATACACCAAGGTTATCGATGCCTACACCAGCTGAGCCCCATGGTGATGCGTATACTGATGAGCCCCATGTTGGTGTTACTGATTCAGATTCATCGACCGATGAAGAGGATGTGCAGGTGGTTGTCGGCAATGATGGTATCAAACGCAAAGTCATCTATCCCTATGGTAACGCGTAAGTATTGTTTGACTTTTTTAGTTTAAATTAATTAAGCAATGACTTATATATATATATATATATATATATATATATATATATATATATATGTTTGATTGTTTGATATATATGTTTTGTTATGCAGGTTACTGATAGAATTAATGCTAAGCATTTAGTAAACTGATATTGTAATTGATTGTATTGAATGAGTACAAGCTGCTGCTATTTATAGCAGATGATTTACAAAGAATAGTTGGAGTAACTAACTCACAACTCTAAAACAGAAAATAACAAACTCATAAACTGTTTAACAGTTTATTCTAACTAACTACTAACAGAATATAACAGACTTGAAAACTTAAAGAGAAACTAGCTTATACTCTATTACTCCCCCACAAACTTATGTGGTGAGCAATGAAATGCTTGAAACATTAAGTTTGTCCCGAAGATAGCAAAAAGGACCCTTAGCTAAGGGTTTTGTAAGTATATCAGCAATTTGTTCTTCTGCTGGAACATGGCATACTATCAAGGCTTTGCTGAGAACTTTTTCACGAACAAAGAATAGGTCAAGTTCCATATGCTTGGTCCTCGAGTGAAGTATAGGATTGTGACTTAAAGCTACTGTACTCTGGTTGTCACAGTAGATAGTTGGTGTAGAATGAGAGATCTTTAGCTCATGTAAGAGAGATTGAACCCAAAGGACTTCTGATGTTGCCAGAGCTAAGCTACGGTATTCAGCTTCTGCAGTGGATCTAGCTACCAAGGATTGCTTCTTTGACCACCAGCTAATGAGATTAGGACCGAGGAATATGCAAGCACCTGATGTGGATCTTCTGTCATCCACATCACTGGCCCAATCCGCATCACAGTATGCTTGGAGAGATAAGGGTGCAGAAGTAGAGGCTGGTTTGAGAACAAGTCCATAGTCTAAGGTGCCTTTTAGGTACCTAAGTATTCTTTTAACTGCTGTCCAGTGAGTATCAAGAGGCTGAGATAAGAATTGACATGCTTTGTTGACTGCATATCCAATCTCAGGTCTAGTTATTGTTGCATATTGGAGAGCACCAACAATTGATCTATAAAGAGAGGGATCTTCAAAGTAATTAGAACCAAATCTGGACAGTTTCAACTTTGCTGGGAGAGGTGTTGAGATCCCTTTTGCTGTTTCCATACCAGCTCTTTCAAGTAATTCTCTAATGTACTTTGATTGATTGAGAATGAGAGAGCCATTTTTGACAGCTTTGACTTCAATACCCAGAAAATAGTCAAGGGATTCAAACTTCTTGAGAGCAAAAACAGTGGTAAGTTTGTCTATAAGGGACTGAACAGCAGTAGTTGAGCTACCAGTGATGATAATATCATCAACATAGATCAAAACATAGATGCAACATACTTTGGTGCAGTAGACTAGAAGAGAGGGATCACATTTACTATTTACAAACCCAAAGCCAAGGAGAGTCTTAGTGAGCCGATCATACCAAGCTCTTGGAGCTTGTTTGAGGCCATAGATAGCCTTATGAAGTTTACAAACTAAGGATTTGTCTTGATGTTCAAAGCCACTTGGTTGCTTCATGTAGACTTCTTCCTCAAGCAAGCCATGAAGAAAAGCATTATTGATGTCAATTTGCTTGATAGACCATCCATTGGTGAGAGCCAAAGTAAGAACAATTCTCACTGTAATAGGTTTGATTACCGGAGCAAAAGTTTCTGAATAGTCACAGCCCTCTCTTTGATTAAATCCCTTTGCCACTAGCCTAGCTTTATACTTGTTAAGAGAGCCATCAGGATTCTCTTTAATCCGAAACACCCATTTATTACCAATAGCCTTCCTTCCCGGAGGTAAATGAACTAGAGACCAAGTGCCATTCTTTATGAGAGCATCATATTCAACTTGCATTGCTTCTCTCCAATGTGGAGAGGTCAATGCTTGTGAGACAGTATAAGGTTCAGCCGTAGTCAACAAAAGAGTAGGATGGAGTCTAGGTTGCACAATACCATGTTTAGCTCGAGTCATCATAGGGTGAGTATTTTGAGGGTGAACCAATGAAGGAGCAGTACTGGTAGTGTGAGTGGGAGGTGATGTAACAGTAGGAGAGGGTGGCTGAGAATGTGTAGAGGAGTTTGGGTCAATGGTAGACGATGCACTAGAAGGTAAAGGTGTAGAAGAGGCTAAGGAAGGTGGAGAAAAGTGTGTAGGAGCTGGTGGTGGTGAGGGGGGTTGAGAATGAGGAACTGTGGCTGTAGTAGGAGGCTGATTTGGCATTTGTAATGGTGGAAGAGTGAAGTATGTATTGGCAGTAGGTGAGGAAGTGACAGGAAATAGTCTCACATAAGGAAAGTTAGTCTCATTAAACAATACATCTTTAGAAATAAACATTCTACCTGTGGAATCAAGACATTTGTAGCCTTTGTGGCTTGAGGAGTATCCCAAGAAGATGCATTCTGCAGTTCTAAACTGAAATTTTGTAGAATGATATGGTCTAAGAAGAGGAAAACATGAGCAACCAAACACTTTCAGAAAGTTATAGTCAGGAGTTTTGTTGTATAAATTGGAATAAGGAATAGTGTTCTTTTGAAAAGGGGAAGGTAATCTATTAATTAGGTATACTGCTGTATGGAAAGCATGATCCCAATACTTAATTGGCATAGAGGCTTGAGACAGCAGTGAGAGACCCATATCTACAATGTGCCTATGTTTTCTTTCAATTACCCCATTTTGGTGATGTGTGTGAGGACAAATGAGACGATGAACTATTCCTAAAGATGCCAAATAGTTACTGAAAGGACGAAATTCACCACCCCAATCAGTTTGAATAGATTTGATTTTAAAGTTGAACTGTTTCTCAACAAGTGCCTGAAAAAATTTGAAATGATGAAGAGCTTCAGATTTTGTTTTTAGAAAATAGATCCAAGTATATCTTGTGTAGGCATCCACAAAGGACATATAGTATTTGTAACCCATGGAGGACTCCATAGGAGCTGGTCCCCATAGATCACTAAAAATAAGTTCTAAAGGATGATTGTAAGTAGTATCAGATAGTTGAGATGGCAACTTATGGAGTTTACCCATAGCACAGGCTGTGCAAAAATCAAATTTATTAATAGTGACAGTTGGTTTATTACAAAGCTTTAGAACACTATTAAGAACTTGTAAATTGGGATGGCCTAGCCTATTGTGCCAAATAGATCCTAAGGTGGCAGTGGTTACAATGGAAGAATTAGCAGAAAAATTCAAAGAAGGACTTGAAAGGACAGAATTTGACTGAGAAGCTGCAGATTGCAATCTTGGGATATGATAGAGTCCATCCTCCTTGCCTTTTCCACATAAAAGAGTAGAATGATCATCCTGAGATTTAGCAATGCAATGGTTAGGGTGAAATTGAAAGTAAGCATTGTTATCAGTTACAAATTTCTTTATGCTTAAGAGGTTTTTATTTAATTGAGGCACATAAAGAATATTTTTAAAGTGTAGCATGTGTTTAGGATTGTAAGGAGAAGGAATAGACTCAGAGCTTATAGAATGGATTGGCAAACCTTGACCATTGCCTAAAAAGACATGATCTTGGCCGGAGAGAGGAGTTGCAGTAGCTGGATCAGGCGCAATTCCACTCATGTGATGTGTTGCAGCAGTATCACCAAGTTGATTACTTGTTGCAAAGGAAGGAGCAGCAGTCATAGCAAAGGCTTGTGCGGGTGTAGCAATCATAGGAGCAACCATAGGAGCAACCATAGGAGCAATGTTGGATTGGGGAGGCCAAACCGATGGTGTAGCAGCAGGGATAGAAGGCCACATGGAGATATTGGCTGATGGAGCAGGTTGTGGAGAAATGTAACCAGGTCTAACATATTGATAAGGATTGCCAAACAGAGGAGGCATGGCAGGAAATGAAGGTTGAGGGGATGAGTACCTATAGTAACACATAGTTGCATCATGACCAAATCGAGAGCACAATTGACATTGTGTACCTCCACGTCCACCTCGACCATTTCTGCCACCGCGTTGAAACCTGCCACCTCTTCCACGATTGTTACCACGACCATTGGTATATTGAGCTTGAGCAGTGGGTTGAGATTGAGCCTTGGCAGAATCAGCCACAGAATTGCTCTGAGAGATAGAGTTGGCAGGTGCCTGAGTGAGATTTAGAGCAGCAACAACTGTGTTTGAATCATTCATGTGTGCAAGGCGCGATTCATGAGCCAATAGCAGAGCCTCCATCTCATCAAATTCAAACCATTCTGCTTTGGTTGAGAGGAGAGTGATGATGGATTCAAACTCTGCAGGAAGACCACGGAGAACAGAGTCATACTGTTCTTGTTGTGTAACTGTCTCACCAATGGAACGAAGAGCATCAACTATGGATTTGATCTTGGCAAAAAATTCTGCTATTGTGTGTGAGCCTTTCTTTACACTGTAGAGATCAGCCCTGAGTTGCCTGGCTTGAGCCTTTGTTTTGGCTTGAGAATGATGGTGTATCTTCTCCCATAGTTCGAAGGAGTAACGGCAACCAATTACCTTTGCAAGAACGGAGGGAGACAAGGAAGATTGGAGCCAGGCCAGCAATAGTTGATCTTGCAACTCCCACTCTATGTAAGCTGGATTTTCAGCATCAAGAAGACGATCCTGTTCAGTCAAATAGCGAGGAGGAACTTGCGGCGAAACACAGTATCGATGAAGCTTGTGTGCGCGAAGCACAGGCTCAATTTGTTGAAGCCAAAGAGGAAGATTGTCACCGGTTAGTTTTTCAGTGACCTGGTACTGGAAGGACTTGAATGGTTTAAGGGAAGGTAGCCCTGTTGAATGATTATTGAGTTCTGCCATTTTTAAGAAAACAGAGATGCAGAACAGGGGATGATGAATTTGCGCAAGAACTAAACAAGAAAGCAAAAAATGAATTGAAATGAGAACTGAAATGGCGCAAAACTGAAATACGAATGCTATGAGACGCAAGCGGAAGCAAAAGAACGCGTCCCAGGTAAAAATCCCCAAATTTGATGAAGTTCAATCGCGAAAGCCCTAAAATTTCGTAGAAGGCAATTGAACAAGAAATTCTTTCTCAAATTAAAAATTGAAGGAACCGGAGTGAACGAAATTGAAATACGAGCAGAGAGGAAAGAGAAATCATGGATTTTGCACCGGCGACGGTGAAAATCAGAAGCACCAGCCACGGCGGTGGCGTGGAGAAGACGACGGTTTCTTGGAAGCTCTTGATACCATGATAGAATTAATGCTAAGCATTTAGTAAACTGATATTGTAATTGATTGTATTGAATGAGTACAAGCTGCTGCTATTTATAGCAGATGATTTACAAAGAATAGTTGGAGTAACTAACTCACAACTCTAAAACAGAAAATAACAAACTCATAAACTGTTTAACAGTTTATTCTAACTAACTACTAACAGAATATAACAGACTTGAAAACTTAAAGAGAAACTAGCTTATACTCTATTAGTTACTTCCTGCGAAGGCCGCTTCATCGCATATCACATATGTCATTCAGAAAATGTATTTTAAAACTTATCATGAAAAATGGACAAAAGTCAATGATGAGGACAGGGGAAAACTTTTGGATTTGTTTAAGGTCATTGTTAGTTATGTCATTACATATATTGTTAATTTTAATTTTTTTTGTTAAATATAATAATACATTTTTTTATTTTTCTTAATACAGTCTAAGTTGACGTGGCTGCCGGAATATGATGTAGCTATGCAGAAATTTTTTTTCAAAAGAATGGGCAAGCAATTGTCGGATTTTCTTTATAAACTGCGGTGTAAAGATAAGCAGCCGAAATACATCCCTGATCGTGTTTGGAATGCCTACAAGGACCTTTGGGCTATTGAGAGCTACAAAGAAAAAGCTGAAAAGGCCAAGCAGAATAGAAATTCTGAAAAGGGTGGCTCGCTTCACTGTTGCAGCTCCGTCAACTAGGCTCAGCATGCTGTCAGATTGGTAAATTATTTTAAATTTGTGTGTTATTTTAGTTTATTTAGGGTGATTAGCAATCATTGAAAATGTGTTTCATTATTACAGAGTAAGAAGGCTGGACGCGATATCACTATTCCTGAGCTTCACAGGGTAACACATTTGAGGAAGGGTACTACAGAGTATGTTGATGAGCGCTCTAGGAAAACTCAGGTATATACAACTTGATTTGTATTAAATAATTTTGTTTTCTTAAAATGGAACGCTAATTATGCTATGTTACCTGGTTATGGAAAACAGGAGGAGGTTAGTGAGACGATGGTTGAGCCGACTCAGGGGACCTGGAACCCTAGCTCACTTGATCCACTTCCCCCTGAGATCATAGCTCTGGTGAACCGCAATTGGAAGAAGGCGGTAGGCGGGCCGAATAAGGGTCGCTTGTATGGTTCGGGGCCCTTGGCGCCGTTATTGGACTCTGGGGTTGATCACTTCGACACTAGCGGGCCTTCTAGCAGTGGACATCCTCCCACTCCTCCTGCTACAGCTGAGGAGACCGCGCAACTTAGGCAGCAGGTGCAGGCTCAGGCACAGGTCATTCAGGATCAGGAGCAACGGCTGCAGACTCATGAACAGGTGCAGACAACTCTGCAGGAAGACTTCTTGAATTTTACCCGTACGCAGACGAAGATATTGAAGTATTATAACCGCAAACATCCAAATGGGTCTGAGACTGAGGGGTCTGATGATACTCGCTATTAGGACTTTGTTGTATTCGTTTGATATTTAAGTATTATGTTTTAACATTTCGAACTAGTTTATTTTGATTCGGATTTTATTGTTAATTGGGATTGTATTGTTGATTTGGATTTTATTGTTGATTCGGATTTTCGCATTTATCTTAATTATAGCAGGTAATAATAGAGAGGGTTTTTAAAAGTAGGTTTTTAAAAAAAAAAATTCAGGGGTCATTAGCGAAGGAATTAGGGATGAAATTCCGTCGCTAATATTTCTAACCAAATGTGGACATGTGGCATAAATTAGCGACAGAATTAGTGACGGAATTCTGTCGCTAATGTTGATGATTCATAGTCTAACACGTGGCAGTCATTAGCGACGGATTAACCTATCGCTAATTAGCGACGGAATTAAATCCGTCGCTAATAATTAGCGACAAGCTTTTTAGCGACAAGCTTTTTAGCGACAGATTTAGTCCGTCGCTAACGATCATTAGCGCGGGGAAAACAGGCATTAGCGAGGGAAAAAACTGTCGCTAATGCACTGTTGTTTTGTAGTGTTCAGTGATTGGCGGTATAGCACCCATTTTGGCATCAGCAGAGACATCTCCGTCGATTTGAGTATCAACCTAAGCGCATGGGATCGACAGGAGGCTCTGGAGTGGGTATTTCTTTGGAATTCTATGCAGGCGACATCGGTTTCTCCATGGTGGCAGCACCATTGTTTACCTAGAAATAAATTAGAAAGAATCAGAGAGCATATCGAAGTAAGGCGATGAATACAGAGATAGTGTAGAAGGAAGCGTTACAGATTGAGAAACTACCCGATCTCTCACTTTGTATTCCTGTCACTGTGAAACGGGTAGCTGCAACCCGAAAAGACCCGATTTGTTCTTCCTTTTCTCGAAACTAAATTCAACTATTCATAGAATGATCAATCCATATAAGAAAAAGAAATCACAGATCTAAGAAAACGTTGGGTTCTTGAAACTAATATCTGCACAACTTTTGCAAGAAATGCTAGAGAAATAGTGGTCTTACCATAAGCACCAAAGCTGGAACTGCCAAGACAGTCAAAGGAATGTAAGCAACAGCCCTGAAAATCACCAAACAAATAATAGGCTATGAGTATAGTTAAGACCAATATGTTAAAGCCTAAAAACATTTCCAAATTTGGTCCTGCCAGGTATCAACACTCATAACACAAGGATGCTACTATCATAGGAATGCTCAACATTGATATAAGAAATAAGAATACTTTGAGCATACAGCAAAAATAATAGCTCCAAAGGATAATGAACTCCCTTTGATGTAGTCCAAAGGGTAATGAACTCCCAGAGACATATATGAATTTATTTTATAAGAAACAACTTTCGAAGTAGGCTTGGCAGAAAAATAATAGCTCCCAAACAAACTGAAGATGAATTTATCACACTTTTAATAAATAAAAATAAAGAGAAAAAAGGCCATACTTCACCTAGCCAGCTTAACGACATCAAATGGTATGGCTTTTCAGCACTACTAAAAAGTCTAAATGATGTCTAGACTATCATGAATGGTATGATCTTTATAACAGCCAGAGGAAACAGTATAAGAGTTCTAGCAACAACTATTTTCAATTAAGCAAGTAACTACTTCGCACAGAGGTATTTCCTTTTCACAAGAACTCTATCAATTGCAACTAAAACTACACAAATTTAAACAAGCTTCACAATCATGAGACTGCAAATTTCCAATGAGATAAACAAAAATCTCAAGAGACTTACAGAACAAATGGACCCCATGCCCCAAGATCACGATAAACCCATATTAGGAAGTCCTTCATCATCTACATAAAAAACATGAGAAGGTTAAAAAAAATCACCATAAACAAAACAATGAAGCAATTTCCCAAAACGCAAATCAAATGACAGCGATCCATGAAAAAAGGTGAGGCGAATCTAAAGAATCAAAGGAACCCTAAAAATCGAAGATAAAGGGGAAAATGAGTGTAAAAAAAATGAAACCTTTTCAACACGGAGATTGGAGCTTCCTTTGTTTCCACGCGCCAAGATCATTACCATTTCCGCTGGTAATGCCTTCCTCTTGAGTGATTCCAGTGGTTGTTACAGAGACAGGAAATTGAACATCAGCAATGAGAGTGGAAACTGAACATCAGCAACATCATGAACCCATTCAAACTTTCCCTTTCGTTTCTCTCATTCTCCAGCTCCTATCACAGAGAGAACAATAACAGCATTTAGCAACCACCGAAATTCACAAAATACAAATTAGAAAATTTCCAGTGAAAACAAAAACTCACCTCGATACTTTCACCCTCAAATTGGTAAACTGCTTTTTTCTCTCGTAATTCAAACTTCCCTTTCCTTTCTCTTATTCTCCAGCTCCTATCACAGAGAGAACAATAACGACATTTAGCAACCACCGAAATTCGCAAAATACAAATTAGAAAAGTTCCAGTGAAAACAAAAACTCACCTCGATGGTATCATAGTAGTTCCATCCAACGTCCGATAACAATTTTCCAAGCAAACAGTATTTGTGCCCCTTTTGAAGCCTCAACACCCTAATTACATTGGCTCACTCATTCAGTTTCCATAACAAAAACACAACTCAAATTCAATTGAAAAAAAATACAAAACTGTAGGTTGGAAATAAAACAGAACTTACTTGAAAGCATTAGGGACAACCATCCTCAACATCTTGTCATATGGAGGAGGGATTCCCTCATAAACCTTCAATTTAGCAAGTGCACCACATCTGGAACACACTTCACCGGCAAAAAGAATTTTATGACTTTTTTTTAAAAGCAAAATGTTATTAGGCACATAAGTTGAGTTATAAAGGAACTCAAAAAAACCAATACAGTAGTGAGCCAATCAAATACTAAAAGGATAAAACCCACTCTAATCTAGATTGTGATTGACTTTGCTTTTGCTACAAAACTCTCTGTCACAAAATCACAATAAAAAAGAAATAAGAAGGAATATGGAAAAAAGATGAAAAGGAGGAAAATACAGAGAAGGGAAGATCATAAGCCAAAATAGAGGAAAATATAGAGAAGAGAAAAAATTAAAAATGGGAGAAGACAAAACATAGTGACCCTCATGATTCGATCATTCCATATAAAATTACAGTTAATTATTTTGTTGTTTTAATTGTTTCTCTCATAAAAATAACTGAACAATATATTGTTGTTTGTTAACCATTAGAACCAAAAACAAGAGAAAGACCTCACCTTTTTGTCTCGTTCAGTTTCGGCCACCGCGTGTAGTGGACTCCGCCTCCATTGTTCGTTCCACTGCCGCCGCTTATGCCGACACTCATGCTGTCGCTCGAACCACCGTCGTCGTCGCTTGGACCACGCCACCGACCTTCTGCCCACCACCCTCGGTCCTTCATCTCATCCTCCCATCTCTCTCTCTCTCTCTCTCTCTCTCACCACCATGACCACCGCTTTCGTTTATTCTCTCTCTCTGTCTCTCTCCTTTTGCTGTTGTTCTTCTTCTATTTCGTTTATTTCACTTTGGGTGGGATAACATTTAATGTTTGATGATTGTAGGTAAAATAGTTGTCGGTAAATACATGAGGGAAAAATGGAATGCATGTAAAGGAGTTAATGCATGAAGAAAATATGGATGGGAAGTGGCTGCCAAAGGAGTTAATGGAGGAAGAAAAAATGGAATGGAAGTTGTAGTTCTATACGTATTTGGCTACCGTAATTTTGGAAGTTTTGTGAGGGGAAAGGGTGACGTCACAAAACCCTTGTTTTAAAAAGAAAGATTAGGAACTTATCTTTATTGTTTTGATATTTTATTTTGAAATGAGGGTATTATTGTCTTTTTGAATAATAGTACAACACATTTATTCTCACTTTCTCTTTAACCAAACAAAATAGAGAAAAGAGCCATTTTCTACCATCTTTCTCTCATAGCAAACAAACTATTTAATCAACTATATTTCTCATTACTCTATGTCTTTTCCCACTCTCTTTCATCTCTTTCTATTTTTCCTATTTCTCTCTTGAACCGAAAATAGCATTAACGATTCTCTTGTATTAACTTTTTTGAGTTTAAATTTATACGCATTATATGAGTGACATTTAAGGCAGTTATGAGTAGACTTGCATTTTTTTTAATGATATCGCACTTCCTTCGTCCCATTTTATTTGAGGTTTAGGCTATAAAAAATTGTCCCACTTTGAAAAACGGTAATATGAAAGAGAACCGAAATGAGTGAGGGAGATGAAGGCGAAGTGGGCGGTGAATGGTTGCGGCCCAAAGAGCCGCCCTGATGGCCCATTTCTTGGGGCTAGGCTGGCTTGCTAAATATAGGTCCAAAAAAACTATGTCGTTTCTGGCTCGACTCGATTGGCCCGTTAAACGAAGACGACCTCACTGTTTTAGTGTTTTTGGTTGGACTCGAAAAAAAAAAACACGAACCAATGAATATCTAGGCATGAATATCTAGGCCTGGTCTGGCCCACTTATGCGTTTTGGCTCGTTGGACTGAGTCGGACAACCCGATCTAACAACTCTACTTGGAAGGCTATAAATAGTGGTGACTATAAATAGTTAGACGTGAAAAAGTGTAAGCTTGGAATGACAAATAAACAAGAGTCGGATTTTTTTTTTGATAACAAATTGTGCAAGGTGTATCACAGAAGAAATTATCATACAGAGCATATCAAAGACTACAAGTTGCGTGTCCCTCGTGATTGTGGTTCCGCTGTTCAAGTGTGACGTGCGTTGCGCTCGAACGGAGTGGATGACGTGGATTGGGGTTTGAACCTTCATGATTGGCTATGTGTGAATTTGGGTCGGTACAATTTTGAAGAGAGAGGGACCTAGGTGATTTTATTTGGTGTTAGAATGAGGTTGCTTTGGCTGCACAGGAATGGGGTGATTTTTCAATTGAAAACTCCTAATTCTGATGCTCTTGTTGAGAGAATTTGTCGTGGGATGTTGAGGATTGACCAAAGGGATTTTGGAAAAACTGTTGACACTAACCTTGTTATTAGTTTGTGCAGGTTGTTTTGTTGGAGGCCACCATCGAAAGGGTGGGTTAAGCTTAATTGCGACGATGCAGTTAATGATCTTGAGGGAATAACGGCAATTGGTGGTTTTGTTCTTGATAACTTTGGGAATTTCATCTTCAGGTTCACATCGGATGTGAGGGCGTGTTTTATTACTGAAACGGAAGATAGATCTATTTGCATGGGTCTTCATCTGTTGTGCATCATGGGTCGTTTCTCCCTTGTTGATGAGTCAGACTCAATGATTGCTATTAATTTGATTCGGCCAGAGTGCTCTTCGCAGCACCCTCTTTTACAGTTGATTTCTTTCATTCAGAGTTCTCTTGTTGCTGCCATTGCGTATGAGGTGTCTCATGTTCACGGAGAGGCGAACTGGGTGGTTGATGGCTTTGTTAAGTTTGGTATTGGCATTCGGGCTTGTAGTCTACTTTCTATATAATCAAAATCTACTTTCTATATAATCAAAATAAGTGCTAGGAAATTTACATTTTAAGATATTCAACGGGAGTGCCACGTGTCCAGTTTTAAGGACAAAAATGTCATTTTGCAACTAAAAGCCAAAAATTTGGCAGCTTCTATATAATCAAAATAAGTGCTAGAAAATTTGCATTTTAAGATATTCAACGGCAGTGCCACGTGTCCAGTTTTGAGGACAAAAATGTCATTTTGCAACTAAAAGCCAAAAATTTGACAGCTTTTTGACTTTTCTCTTTTTTTCTCTTTCACTTTCTCTCTCCCTCTCTCCCTTTTTCTTTCTCTTTCTCTCTCCCTCTCTTTTCTTTCTCTTTTTATGCCTCTCTCTCTCCCTCTCTTTATTTTTTTGTTTTATTTATCCCTCTCTCTTTTCATTCTCTTTTTTACGCCTCTCTCTCCCTCTTTCTATTTTTTTACTTCCCTGTCTTTCTCTTTCCCTCTCTCAACTCCTTCTCTTTTTTTTTTCATGTTTCTCTTTTTCTTTTCTTTTTGGCATGTTTGTCTTTCTTACTCTTTCTCTTTTTTTCGCGTGTTTTTGTCTCTCTTTCTCTTTATGCAACTTAAAATTTTTAGGGCGAGGCGGCGGAGTGACGAGCGCGGTCAATTAAATTAAATTAATTTGAAATGAACAATATAAATGATCTATAATTTACTATTTATTATAATAAACTGAAACTACTAAAACCAATCAATTTAACTACTAATAATTGTCAAAAATAATTTCACCACAATCAAAAAATTCAAAATAACTGCTATTAATTTTAAATAAATTAATATTAAATGATCTAAAATTTACTATTTACAATAATCTGTCTATTAAAACTACTAATATCATTCAATTTAACGAGAGCGGCAATGAGAGACTGACAATATGATCGACAATGAGAGCGGCAACGGGACCGCCCAAGGGAGCGCCAACGACGACACCAATGGGAACGACAACGTGAGCGCCAACAAGAGCGACAACGGGGTGCATATCTTATGTTATATGACATAATATCTCTCTGTTTTCAATTTCAAATTAATCTACTCAAACTACTAAAACCAATCAATTTAACCACTACCAATTATCCAAAAAAGCCACACCTTTAACAAAAATTCCAAAATTATTTTTTCTAAAAAAATAAATAATTAAATTAATATTAAATGAACGATATAAAAGATTTACAATTTAATATTTATTATAATCTACCGAAACTACTAAAACCAATCAATTTAACTACTAACAATTGTCAAAAAATAATTGAACCACAACCAAAAATTTCAAAATAACTTTTTTTTAATAGTTTAATAATTTAATTAAAATGGTTAAATTAATATTAAATAATCTAAAATTTACGGGCAATACGATCGGCAATGGAAGCGGCAACGGGGGTGCATATCTTATGTTATATGACATAATATCTCTCTGTTTCCGATTTCTAATTAAACTCATACATTTTGGATATTATTAACGTCTTATGAATAACTTACAAATTATTAACTATCTATATTTATGTAGGCTAATAACATGCTAAAATGCCATTTAAATGTATACATTACTAAACTTATTTTAATTTCAATAGTATTATTACTTCATAACAATATATAAACAATAAAGTATCACTCGTACGAATGCACAGATAAAATACTAGTAGAATTTATAAGACTATGCCTAGTTTTGTTGTTGAGGCCATTAAGACTGATTTTGCGGGGACTTTCTTCTCCCGGGGTTTCTAGTTTGAATTCTCTTGGGGCTTAGCCCCTTGAACTTATAAAAAAAAGTTGCAAAATAGATGTGGAGAGTGGATTGTATAAGTAAAAATAAGGTTTTGATGGTAAGTGAATTGAAAAAAAAATTGTATTTTTAATGCTTGTTTTATTGTAAACATTTCTCTTGACGCTTTTTTAATTAAACAAAATATTTTTCTCAAATAATTAATATTTCAAAACAATTTTTTCAAGTAAAATATTATAAAATCAATATAATGCTAAAATTATTAAAAAAAACGTAAAATCATTTAATCTATACAGTATTGATTAAGTTGCTCAATAATTCAAAAACACAAAAACATAGAAAATCATTTAATCTATACATCAAAACAATTATTAAGATAATCACATATTTAAAAATATACAATATATAAAAATATGGGAAGTTGCATTGCATGAATGAATTAAAGGAGGGAATAAGTCAAAAGTAGTGAACCGTACCTTGATCGCCTCAGGGTAGGTCGATCTGCCTGGTGGTGAAGTCGGGAGTAGGGCTTAGGTCGGGTTGTACCTGCAAAGACACTCTGGCAGCAGAGCTTGACCCCTATTTATAGAGCGAGGTGACGCCCCTGAGCTGTAGGATTAGCCGAGTCGATCTTAACCGTTGATTGCGATTCCTACGCCTTTGGTGTGTTCCTGGCGAGTTGAGCTGCAGCAAAGTGGGCCGGTTTGGTCGGGCCAATGGCCCAGTCCGGAACAGCTCCCCCAAAGTCGAAGTCGTCCGGAGTGCGGGTTCAGGCTTGTTGCTCCCGGTCTGAGGTGGTCAGAGGGGAGGATCGCGTTGATTCTTTGCCCGTCCCCTGCGAGGGCGGTTACCTAGCTACTGCACGCATGATTCTCACGCGCGTGTCTTGGGAAATGTGTGAGAATTGACTGTGATTGATGGACGTGACGTTTGCGCTTTTCGAGGGGGCGCATAAGGACAGTGAGTTGTTAGTGTCTCGAATCTCGAGGAGAGCATTTAATGCAAGACGTCAAGGCTCGTTTCGTTTCACATTCGGCCCACGATCCGTTGTGAGGCCCGGTATATAAGGGCGTTGGGCAATGGACATTTGCTTACTTTGCGAAATTTTCGGCACTCTGGGAGCGATCTGATTCTCCAGCGTGAGCGATCTAATTTCCCGGCGAGACTCTGGCGAGGTGTTTTCCGTTTCCGGCAGTAAGGATTCCTTCTAGTCGCTCTTTTCTATTGCGAGATCTACATTGTCGCCCTTTGTAACACCCCGGTATTTTTATCGAGTAAAAATACCCGAGTGCACCGTCCCTAAAATATCAGAGATATATTTCCTGTTTAGATACTGAACACCACTATAAAATTTTCACTGAACATCAACAGGATAGTATTAAACATAAATAAGACCACAAACCATCAGTGAAATACAGCGTTCAATATCGTACAAGAAGGCGGAAATAAATACATAACACTACAAACATAATGTTGTGATACATAGATAACAAGGGAAAACATAAACTTAAGCAGAAAGCTAAGTCTTCAGCCACCATCCGAGTGCCGCCTACTCGTGCCTCCTCAATTTCCACTTTCCCTGCTTCTCTGTAAAACAACAACATATAAACAGTGAGATACAATCTCAGTGAGTTCTACCGAGACCCCTACTAACACTCTTGGTCCCATTTATAAATCCCGTTTAACTTAACACGACACCGACTGCACACACTGCTAATCCTGGTGAACCGTGTGATAAAATTCTAACTTGGTACGACACCGACTGCACACACTGCTAATCCCGGTGAACCGTACTACAAAACCATTTTTACGTACCACCGACTGCACACACTGCTAATCCCGGTGAACGTGACACAAAACCATTTTTACGTACCACCGACTGCACGCACTGCTAATCCCGGTGAACGTGACACAAAACCATTTTTACGTACCACCGACTGCACGCACTGCTAATCCCGGTGAACGTGACACAAAACCATTTTTACGTACCACCGACTGCACGCACTGCTAATCTCGGTGAATGTAACACATAACTTTCTAACATAACACCGACTGCACACACTGCTAATCCCGGTGAACGTGACACAAAACCATTTTTACGTACCACCGACTGCACGCACTGCTAATCCCGGTGAACGTAACACATAACTTTCTAACATAACACCGACTGCACACACTGCTAATCCCGGTGAACCCCCTTACCAATAGTACTTTCCCTAATGGTATACGAGCCTAGGGTAAAGGATCATGACTTCCTCGCCTAGTATGTTAACCTCGTGGGTCGTCACCCACACTCGATATTATATATATATATATATATATATATATATATATATATATATATATATATATATATATACTTTCACATGAACATTTAGTTCATTTACATTAGACCGTTAATCGAACCTAATACCCGCATTGGGCCGTTTCCCATAGTCGATATAATATATATATCGTGAATCGTAGACCGGTTTAAACGAATAAATAATAATCATCCCGCGTCAATTATACCATACCATGTAGGACTCATAGTCCGCTTAATTATTAATAAAATACATCCGCACACGTGTACTATTGTTCGGCTTTTCGAAACAATTTCAACTTCAAAAGTATTTTATAAAACCCCTTTGAAACATACCCAAAATCATGGCATTATAAGCCTAATATCATTATAGAAGGGTTAGGAAAGGATTGAGAGAGGATTGGAATCGAAACGGAATCATTTTGGGCACTTTGAAAATTTTGGACAGAACCAGGCGCACGGGTCGTGCCCCTGGACGCACGGGTCGTGCTCATTTGACAGCATTGCAAAAATGGTCTGTTTTATGAAAATTTGCTTTCCGATCAATCCGAAACTCGCCCCGATCGATTCCTAACTCGAAAACAGACAATACCAGACAATATTCCAGTCCAATCAACATCAAACATTCAAGCAATTCAATCAAAAACCCAACAATTTCGAATTTCGTCAAAACACGATATATTTCAAAATAACGTTTTCGACTCAAAATCCTTCAAAACCAAATCACACAAAAATGCATTTCAAAACAGAATAAACCTAAACGTGAGTAAAACTCACCCTTGAAGCGTGGGCCACGAGCGAGCCGAAATCACCGAGTAACCACACGAACGCTCCCCGCTCCGGCGACACCTAATCCGCTTCCAAAGCTTTCCACTCGATCGCGAAACCTCTTTTTGACCGAAATACCGAATTCCTCGAAATCTCTCCTGAACACTATTCATCTTCTTCTTCAACCTCAAGCCACTATTCACACATAACCCCAAAATTTGATTTCTCAAACCTAACTCACCCAAAACTTGATTTCTTCACTCCAAGATAACAATCAACCTTATATTTGAACTTTCCTAACCTCCTTCACAAGAAATGGAAGAGAGAGAACTCAACATCCCTCACTTTCTCCATCAATTTCGAAAATGGTGGATTTGTGTAGAGTGAGTTGATGATGAGGATGTTGGTACCAAATCGAAGAGGAAGTAACGCTGAACGTTTTTCATGTTGGAAGGAAGTCGTTTTGATGAACCTGAAATCCTCCATTTTTCCTCTTCTTCCTCCTTACCCTTTCTTTTCTCTTCTTTTCTTTTTTTCTCTCTTTTCTCTCTGTTTCTCGCTGCCTTCTTCTTTCTTTTCTTTTAATTCATTTAATTCTTCCTCTCTTATACACACACATTCACGCACACACATATATTTATTTAATATATAATTGGTAACATGGTCAAATTACCATATTGATCTAAATCTCTTATTTCGATTCCAAAACTTCCTTGACCCGTATTATCCAGTTAACGATCCGATGACAACCAATAAATAATTTTAGCACTCAATAAATTTACCAGTCAAGTACTAAAATAATTCAATTGGGTTAACATCTAAATAATTCTATTAATTATTTTGTGGATGTTACACCCTTCTCCAGGTAATTACTCGGCCCCTCTACTTTTCTGTTAGTTGTTTCATTTGCTTCTGTCCATTCGGCAGGGAGGGGGTGTCAGGCCCTGGGTCGACCTTGTCGCCCCTTATAGGAATTCGCCGTAGCGAGTCCTGACGAGCTGCCCCCTTACCTGCAGGTTTGAGATCCTGGCGAGGACCAAAAAAACAACGTGGGTGAATCGATCACGACAACTAGCAAAATTCTTCGCGGGTAAAGTGACTATAGAGGCCATGTCCAGCGAGGAAGGAGAGTCGACTTCGCAATCAGACAGGTCGTCTGACTGATCGGTGGAGAGTTCCTTTCAAACTTCGTTCGAACCGCCCCCGCCCTCAGAATCGATAGATTCGCAACCCGTCCCGCAGAGCGATCCGATCAAGCAGAACCAGAAGGTAGAGGGAGAAGTAATTGTTGGTTAGATTGCTCAAGTCGATGTAGTCGTTCCCACGCAGGGGAACGCGGAGCTGGGCGAGCAGGCAGCAAGGGCACCCCGAGCGGTGGATTATTCCTGAATTTCTAAGACCCTTCGCGAGGTGGGATTGTCCTTGCAGCCCGACATGGAGCTCGTTGGAATGTACAGGCATCTGGTCGGCCCAGTCCGGAACAAGTAGGTTTCAACTTGTAGCATGACAAGACATGTCCTTTGATATTCTAAGCAATGGCGAAATTCGCTCAAACTAGGAATTGAACCATTGAAAAAAAAGGTCTATGCGAAGTAAAATTCCAATTTGAATGAACTAGTGTGCACACCATCATGTGTACTTGCCTGACTGATGCCGATGCAGTCAAAACAACACAACCCATTTTTTCAAGAAAGAAAAACCATTACCAAATAAATATGGCAAGAGCTAGTGAATTTATCAAACTCAAATAGGGGTATAATGACCACCGTGGACTCCTGAGAAACTTCGCTACTTCTTCTCTAAGGGTATGTTTGGGAGGGGGAGTTGGGAGGGGAAGGGGAGGCTTGTGGGGAAGGAACTCCTTGTTTGGGAGGTCAAAAAAATTAGGGAAAGGTTTGGGGGTTTTTTACCAGCCCTCCTAAACCCTCCTTAGGGCCCATTTTCGCATTCCCCCAAATTGGGAGGTTTTAGAGGGTTTTGGGTATGAATTGACAAAATTGCCCTCACTTAAACACAAAAATTCCAAAAATACTCATAACCTTAATTTCAGAATCATTCTCTCGATCTCCACTCTCTATTCTCTCAATCTCCACTCTCTGCGCTCCCGATCTCTCTTTCTCTGCACTTCCCGATCTCTCTCTGGCGTCTCTCTTCGACGTTTCTCTCTCATCATTCAATCAGGTTCGTGAATCCACTTAGCTTGTCTTAACTTTATATATTATGTAGATTGAGATTGTGATTATTAGTTTCTGTGCAAAGTATATAACAGCTAATATGTTTCCTTTTCTTGAAGAATGTCTACTCCAGTGAAAGAAACTCCAAAGAAAGAAACATGGACCGCAGAGATGGACACCGTCCTTATTGATGCATTCTTGCATCAACTAAATGAAGGAAACAAAGTTTGGGGGGTTTATACACCAACAGCGTATGCCAACATAACAAAGGATCTGGGTGAAAAATTCCAACGACCTTTTCAAAAGGACAAGTTGAAAGGTCGTTGGAAAGTAATCAAAACAAACTTTCACAAGTTTTATGATAATTTCGAAAACTTAAGTGGATTTGCTTGGAATTCAAACACAAAACGTATGGATGCAGAACCTGAAGTCTGGCAAAAATTAATTGAGGTATGCTCTGAAATTAATTGATTTTATCCTATTTAATAGAGGTATGCTCTGAAATTAATTGCTTGTTTGATTTCATAGGCAAATTCCACCGCTATAGAATGGATGACAAACCCAATAGACCATTTCGATAAATTGGTCTTGCTTTGTGGAAATGATAGAGCTGTTGGAGAACACGGTGAGAATCACTCAGATATTAGACAAAAAAGAACACTTGGTGTGGAATCAGAGTCACTTGGAATGACGGAGGAGGTGACTCTCGAGAGTATACATGAGACCAACAATGATCACAAAGTTACTTCTCCCGAGGTGCAAATTGTTCAAGAGCCAAGAGCTAAGAGATCTAGAAAGTCTTGAGATGATGCCGAAGTTGAAGTGATCTGCCCTTGCAAACATTGCTGATGCCTTTAGAGAGAGCACTGCGGTTCACGAGAAATCTTTCAGAGAGAGTACTGCTGCATATGAGAAAATTCATCAAAAGCTTCCTATTTCAGAAGAGGAGGTTTGGAAGCTTTTAGAAGAGTTGCAAGTAGATAATCATTTGTTGACTCGGACATATGTTTATCTCCTTGAAAATCCAGATAAGCTTAGAGCATTGTTTGGATGCCCAAAAAATAGGCAGAAGAATTTTCTAACAAAGATATTGTTCAATTCATCAAGGTAACAGATAATGTTTTGAGTGCTGCATATGTGTGCATGATTCTGTTAAATCTCCAATGTGAAATCAAGTTAAATCTGAACTTACAATAATGGTTTGACTGCGAAATTGATTGTCTATTATACTTTGGCTATTACCCCTAATGCAGTAGGCCCATCCCTGTTCCAAACTAACATTTATTTAACTTGGTTACTGTTATAGTGAGTGTTACTGTTTTGATATATTGGCAGCTGCAAATACATCAACAACGTGTTAGAATTGGTTGAATGTGTGAATTTAACTATTAGTAATGCGTGGAATGTTACTATTTTGTCTTATCTATTTGTGTCCAAGCAGATAATCTTGTTCTTATTGAGAGAGAGCAAAATGTGTAGCTTTGTATTTGTGTATACTCGTAGCTTTGTTCTTGTGACAGCTATTGCTGCAGCTACAGTGTTCTTGTGACTATGTTTATGATATCAAATTGCATACCATCTCATAGACTGCTTAATATCTGGTAACTATGTTTCTGGTGCAATGGTGTTTGAACTTAGCATCTCTGGTAATTCAATAATTCATTGAATAACATGTAGGATCTTAGTTAAAGAAAGTAGGGCTTTGTTTTCTGAGTGCTGTAATGAATGTTTATGCCGGTGTTAGAGATTGTTTTCTTTATATTGTTCTCAAGAAAGAAAAGAATGTTTTGGTCTCTGTTTTGAGATAGTTAAAGAGATGATTTTTTTTTTAAACCACAATTAAATGTTTTTATTAATAAAATAAAAAGAAGACATTAAAACACAAGGGGGACTAGACCAAAACCCTTGGCAATAAAACAATAATAGAAAGCCCAACAAAGGCTCCTAAAATACACAACCAAAGAGTTCTAATAAAAGATATTCTTAGACGACCAAGACAGCCCAAATAAGGAAGCAGGGCAACACCAGAATAGCCCCCACAACCTCCACCCACTGCCTACTGCGCACACACTCCAAACCACCACAACCATAAGCACCTCACTATCCTCACATTAAGCGCGCTCCCAAAGATCGAGGTTAGAGATGGAGGCCAAGAGACGATTGGGAAGGGCCCAGAAGCTGAAGGCAAAGGTAGGAGCCCAGCGAAGAGAACTGCTAACTGTAATCAAGGGACCCAAACTCCGAAGTAGGGTAGCACCTGCATGCCCCCACACACCACCACCCGCCGCCAATTGAGAGCCACACCACAACACCCAGCATCACCTCACTATTCTCACATTAAGCACACTTCAACTGAACGACGTTAGAGGTGGAGGCCAGGAGAGGGGAAGGGCTCAGGAGCTGAAGGCAGAGGGGAGGAGCCCATCAGAGAGAGCTGCAAACAGCAGTCAGGGCACCCAACGAACCAGCACACCCCTGTCTTCCGGTGTCGAAACACTAGCCACCACCGCGAAGCCGTGTCACCGGCCAACACCGCGACACAACCGAGCTTGACCGAGGTCGTCGATCACTAGCCACCACCGCGGTGTTGTGCCACCGGCCAACACCGTGACACAACCAAGCATGACGCTACAAAGCGACATTCAGCTAGTGCCGGCGACGAAAGACGAAAAAGCGGTCTCGGAGGTGAATGCTGTCGTGACCGCCGATCCAAGATCGAACCACCAGCCACCATCCCACTCATATCATCAAACCACCGTGTAACAGAAGCACACCACGTACCTCCTAAAACGCGTAGATCCACAAAAAAGCAGATCCAAACCAGCAACGCCACGGGGCAGAGACAATGAACGGCACAGAGGAAGCAAGATCACTTTGCGACCCACGGAAAAAACAACAAAACGCTGAGACCCCGATCATCAAACGCAGAACCAATCGCACAACCCAGATTTCGAAAATCGCAATTGCAACTCCGAATCAACACCATTGTTGTACAGTCGCACAGAACAGAGCTGGATCAACAGCCCAAACCCAGAATATCCAGACCACAGTATCACGATGCAACCACACCCAGCAGTATCACGATCTGAGATCACCAGCAGAGGTCAAAACCGAACTCGCAGATCAAGGGAACTCGCAGATCGCACAGAACCCAGAAGCATACGGTACCCAGAAGCATCGCACATAACCCAGACCATCGCATCACCATCTCCACCGCAGAACCAAGCCACAGGATCGCACGATTCGATGGAGAAACAACAGTCACACAAAACCCGCAGCTCGCACAATCATCGCAACCAAGCCAAACGCCGCAACAGTCGCAGATCGCACAGAACCCAGAACCATCGCGCATCGCACAGAACCCAGACCATCGCGCCACCGTCTCCATCGCAGAACCATCGCACGAGTCGAAGGAGGAATCAACCATCGCAGAGCAACGCAAATCCGAGTCACGAATCTTCAAGGCAGTCGCATCGATGGAGAGAGCAGAGCCGAAAACTCAGATTGGAAGGGGGAAGAAGCTCACGGAGAGGGAGCCCCCCCCCCCCCACAGCGGCGGCGGTAGTCGCACTCCCAAGCAGAACAAAGCTTTTTTTCGGTTCAGTCCCTTAATGAGATGAATTGATAATACATTATAATTACCATTGTTTATTTTATTTCAAAAACGATGACTATTATCTCATTTTGAATTTTCTAATTTTCAAGTGAAATATTGAGTTTAAAGTTCAATTTGTTTGCCTTTTTTTATATTCAATGATATGTAAGTTTATATAAATTTATTTATGACCAATATTTTCCAAGTTGGAGAAAATTAAAGTATTAAATAAATTTGAAGTATTACCAATTACCAATTTGCTTTCGTAAATCAAAGTGTATGTATAATTTATTTTGGTCAAAAAAAGTGCATATGTAATTGTTGGAAAGTAGATAATTAATATTCAGCTTGGATTTAATAAAATTATAATTTTATTTAATATGTTTTAAAACAAAATGATAATAGTTAAAATTATTATAGATAAAATAATTGTTGAATCGAAAAGGAATATAATAAAATAATAGTTAGAATTATTATAATCAATGTGAATGTAACACTGAAAGAAACAAAACGTTGTAGACAGGGGCCAATTAAAAAAAAGAAACAGCGACCAAATCAGTACCAAGGGATAAAAATGTCAATTTATAAACCCAACCCCCATTTCCCTACTACGTGACAAACTGGAACTTCCAAACAATGGGTGGGTTTACCCTCCCCTCCTTCTCCCCTCCCCGCCCCTCCCCTCCCCTCCAAAGCCTTCCCCTCCCGTCCCCTTCTATTGGAGGTGGGGGGATTTGAAAGATTTTTTGAGGGGAGGGTTTTAGATAGATTGCTCTATATTTTAATATCTATTTGATATCTATAAAAATTGAAAGAATAACATGATAGACAATGATAAAATATTGTAAATCACACTTTATTTTTGTTTAAAAATACTTTATAAGTTTCTCAATTTAAACTTGAAAATCAAGTCATCCCCTCCCCTCCAAAAACTCTCCATCAAAACATTCCCTAATAAACCACGAGAAAATGACAACTCACTCTGGAAGAGACGGCGATTGGACCTTTAAATTTCATCTGATTCAATAATCAAAGAGAAGCTCTTCTGTATCAGAAAAAACGATGTATTTATAAATAAATTATACATACTTTATTTGTAATAATTTGTAATAATTAAAGATTATAAAATAATACGCCGTGTCATGGATGATGGACCCATTGGCCACGTTCAGACAATAAACACACCAACAACTCCAAATTGCCTTCCCAAAAATATTAACAACTCCAGATTTCATTGCATCTTTATTACTTTATATATACATGGGTGTATGACATCACCGATTAGGTGGGCACTCCACCCCATTTTGGCACCAATATTCCCCTTCACTCCCCCCTTTGGCGCCAACATTGTGTTTTGGGATCTTAAGCGGTCGGAAAAAAATTAACTGTTCAAATATGCAGAGTTTGTTCTTTAGTAACTTGTTTGTTGAAAAAAAAGAACTTTTATGTAATGTGATAATGACTTACTTGATTATCATTTGTTGTCTATATTTTAATGGACCAAATTCATTTCTGACACTAATTACTTTCTTTTCATTCTATACACCATTTGTAATTTTATATTTTAAGGATACTTTATGGTTCACTAGAAATTTTAACGGTTCAAATAGCGGAAATTGATTCCTCCGTAATCAGATTAGTGAAAATGAAAATTAATTTCGCAACAAATATGTTCTACCTTATAGTTTTCCCTTATTTGCTAAATATAACTTAGTTGTTAAAATTTGACTTCTATTACTAGGGTGTTTTTTTTTGTACCCCCCCCCCCCGAACCCCATACCCCCCAAATTGACCAAATGGACCAAAATACCCCTAAAAAATTGTTAAAAAACGAAATCGTTCATCATTCCATCATATTTTCTGAAAAAAGTGAGTTTTTTCCCTAAACTTCCCGGAAATAGACGTATTTCCGGAACGTATTTTTCCAAAAAACATTTTGGAAATACCATTTTTTAAGGTATTTCCGGAATGTTAAATTTTAGGGATTTCCGAATATATCTCAAAAAGAGGTATTTCCGGAAGCCAAAATTTCCGAGTGTTTTTGATTTTTTTTTGGAATTCCCTTTTAATTAATTTTTTTACTTTTTTCAGTGGCAACCAGAACAGGAAACCTAGAGCGAGGCGAGCATTCAGGAGCGGGAGGAGATGAGCAGAGTCCTTCTGGCAGTAGGAGTAGGTTTCGATTGAGGACTAGACAAGCCGGACACGCGTCTGAGCGTCAGAGACGTGTCCGAGAGCGAGAGAAGCAGCAGGAGGCTGAGCCAGACGCCATGCATGTAGATGACCAGGCTGAGGCTGAGGTTGCTCAGCATGATGATGAGGTTTTATTACACCGGTTACATGTCCACTGCGTCCACAGACTACTACAAATGAGACAGGTAATACTTTTAATAATTTGTTTATTTTTTAACAATTAATTATATTTAATAATTTATTAATTACTTTTATTTTTTTACAGGACCGGGGTAAGATTAAAGTTGCTTCTCATGGGGGGAAGATACTGAAGATGAGACCTCAGCAACACCACCCACATATAGCAGGATGGTTGCAGCAGGCCTATCTGTTTGAGCTGGACATCACACCTCTTGGCAACATCAACCACGAGCTCATATCAGCTTTTGTGGAGAGGTGACATTCTGAGACCAGCTCATTCCACATGCCGTGGGGGGAGATGACAGTGACATTGGACGACGTGTCTGCGTTGCTCCACTTGCCGCTCACCGGCACACCGTTGGCGCATCGGCCACATTTTGACACTGCCGATGCTATTCGGGCTGGAGTTGACTTGCTGGGCATTGACCACACAGCCTGCTGGGCAGAGTGTCAGTTCAACAGGGGACCGGCATTCCGATTTTCTTTCTTGATGGCCGCATACACACATAACATGGAGCGCGACCATCTTGATCAGGCGGCACGGTGCTATCTGCTACACTTGTTGGGCAACACCATTTTTGCCGACAAGAGTCACACATCTGTCCCTGTCAAGTGGGTGATTCTTATTTCGAACTTTGCCCTGTGTGGCCAGTGGGCTTGGGGTCCAGCTGCTCTAGCTATTCTCTACGAGCAGCTGAATGATGCTTGTTACTGGGAGACGTCGCAGATTGGCGGATACGCTTCTCTGCTGCAGGTAACGAATTAATTAATTATTTTTATTTCTTTTTAATTACTTTTTTATTATTATTATTTTAGTGCTGGATATATGAGTATTTCCCCACCATCGTGGTGCGGAAAGACTTCGGTGCCAGTCAACTTCCACGTTGCAGCAGGTGGGCGAACAAGAAGTGCGATAGTATCAAGCTTCCGGAGTTTCGGCAGCTGCTGGATGACTTGCAGAGGGAGCAGGTCATATGGAGCCCATGGGACGACCACAGACAGTACCTCCGGTTTCACAACAATTCATTATTCAGAGGTTGGCTGCTGTGGGGGGATGTGGCGGTGCCTTATATGCCAGACAGGGTCCGTTGGCATTTGGATATGTCCAGCAGATTCCTGATCCACCTATTTCGGGCCCACGTCCATCTCCGGAGGTCATAGTACAGCAGCCGATGTTCTATCAGTCCCCAACGCGGGCTTTCAGGGACAAGGGTCGACGGACACCCGTCCAGGGTGCTTGTGATGACGAGTACCTACCATGGTACTTCCAGGTGTCCATTCCCCGCCTGACTCCGGCTCCGCCTTCACCTCCGGCGCCGCCTTCACCTGCAGCTGCTGAGGATGTTGTTCCACTTCCCTTCGAGTCCAGGATGACAGCAGCTACGCATGTCCAGGATGCCTATGATCGGCTTTTGTCAGTCGACGGAGTCGACGACATTCTTGAGGATGTCTATGATAGTCTGTTGGTTGCTTTACAGATTTTGAACATTTAGTTGTATTATTTTTTGTATTTTTACTGTATTATTTCGCGTAATTTGATTTCACGTTCGGTTACAATTATTTTGCACAATTTTAAATAAAAAAATGTTTTTTACAAATTTCGGAAGGCAGAAATATGAGTTTTCAAAAATACCTCAGAAAAATGTATTTTTGGAAGCAAAAAAAAAACACCCCTATTACTATTAATCTAATTTTGGTTTTATAATACTTCAGTAGATCCTAAAATTTTGGCCCCGTGAATCACACGGGTCACTGCTACTCCAATTCTTTGGTTAAAAAAAAAAACAGTACTCCAATTCTGTGCAAAAGACGGGTTAATTATTTGGTCGAACACTATGATTGATGACCACTCTCTTCATAGATTTCAAGCCTCTAATTTCCGTGCCTTCTTTTTTGCAAAAGTCAACCTTACTGAAAAACACTTTCATTAAGTCAAGATTCTGAAAAAAGATAAGTGTTGGAATTGATAATTGAACATCATAAGTTCTCGACACGTGTGTTAAAAACTTACCATAATTATTACTGGGGTCCCATTTGTCTAAAATTTCGGACGTAGAATATTTTTTCTCATGTTTAATTTAGGAAGCTGCTTTGTTTCTTGGAAGTCATTCTCAGGAGAAGTCATTCTCAGTGAGTGAACTAAGCCAAACAAATTTGGTAGGTATAAACCATGCAAACTTCTAATCTCATCTAATCTAATTTTGAAACACAAATGAAAAACAAAGAAGACAACAAGACCAAATTTACGGTTATTATATTTTTAAAAACAGAAAACTATTTTTGAAAGGATAATCAAGAAGGCCCTATATCAGTGGACAAACTCGGTGTTGGCCAGTGCAAAATTTGATACTAAACACGAGTAGAGATCAGTCTTTCGTTGAAAGCGTTAGGACATTCCGTGATAGCTAGCGATAGTCCGAACCAAAAAAAGAAAGCCCTCTCTCTCCCTCTCCAAAAAAACGAGATTATTACTTTTAGTGGCAGTAGTGCATATATCATCACATAGCAATATCATTATGCACCTTTTTATATACAATCAAACACAAACTTCCCCATTTTCCCATTTATAGCACGGGCAAAAATTCTGGTTCAAAATATATGAACCACAAATGTCATAATAATTAGCGACCCACACCCTCTCGTAAAAGGAAAAAGAGATGAAAAGCAAAAAGAAGTGAGAAATCATTACCAAGAGAATCCCAGGTCATTGTTAAAAGTCTACGAAATTCCAAGCTCATTAGTTCATTCCATAGTGTAAACTGTTATTTGACTATTATATATATATATATATATATATATATATATATATATATATATATATATATATATATATATATAAAAGCATATAAGCATTTCCACGTTGTACCAAAAAAAATAGGGTTAAATATGTTTTTAGTCCCTATAAAATCGGCTCCTTCTAAGTTTAGTCCCTACATTAACGAAATAGGCGTTTTGGTACTCATCTTATTTTGCCGTTTTCAATTTTAGTCCCTCATGACTTTTAATAGCACTTTTTTGACCTTTTATAAGCGCTATTAAAAGTTTTGAAGCGCTATTAAAAGTCATGAGGGACTAAAATTGAAAACGAAAAAATAAGATGAGGACCAAAACGCCTATTTCGTTAATGTAGGGACTAAAGTTAGAAGGAGCCGATTTTGTAGGGACTAAAAACATATTTTACCCAAAAAAAATATAAGCATTTCCACTCTGTATACCTAACTAATCAGAAGAACCAAGTCGCGCGGCTACCTTAAGAAGGTTCCTTCCTTCCTTCCTTCCTACTACTACTACTGTACTGCGCTGTAACGCTGATCACTCATCAACTGCTAGTACAGTAGTTCATCTAACTTAGTACCCCAATTATTAGCTCACATGCCCCCTTAGTCCTACCAGCAATTAGAGAATGATTAAGATTATTATTAGTAGTACTATTGTTATTTAATTTAATATCATTGGGTAATTGTGAACGTATCTTCACGCACCAACCCAATTACGGAAGTTGATATGATGGTCCTAAAAGTTGGTTAGGTTAGGAATAAACTTAGCCCAAAAAACAAAAATGTGTGATCATGCACAAATATACAAAACTCTGAGAATAAATGCCAGTTAACAACCCAGACTTTTTAATTAATCATAACCATTTACTTTTTTACTAACTTTCGAATTGCGTTGATTCCATCAAAAGGCGACATCGATAAACATGGTCATCCATAGATAATTATTAGTACTAATATTTGTGTTAAAACAATGTATAAAAGGCTGGTTTTATTTTATAATAAATAAAATTAAGATGAAGAGACGACATCTCGATTTAAATAATTTGCATTTACCTCTTCCAACAAACTAGTTAGTACTTGAATAATCTCCAACCTGTCAAATTTAAGCTCTTTTTGCTAGCCCAAACCACTTGGGGGAATTGAGATTTTGAGCGTATAGTTGTTTTGGGCAAATGTCCCTAAAAAATATATTTTTAATTGTGAACCTCTAAGTGCACGTTTGGTTTGGCGGTGGGAGAGCATATAGAATCGCTTTTTATGTTGCCTTTCGTGATTTTGCTCTTTTTGTTGTTGTTTGGATGCAATGGAGAAGAATCGATTTTGACCCTAAAATCGATTTTACATTGAAGCTGGTATTCCAAGCTTTTGCGGCAGATCTAAATCGATTCTGAAATTGGTATCAAAATAAAATTATAGGTTCCCTCATTTACCCCTTCGGTGTTGCAGCAGTGTGGGTTTCTTCTTGTTTTAGCACATTTACTTTTGAAGGGAGAAGAGATGACTCTTGAGAGAGGGGAGTAAATGATGGGGTGTGTGAAATGAAGACTCTGGGAGAGATGAAAAGAAGAAGTGGAGATTTTTTATCAAAATGATGGGAAGTTAGTGTTGATAATTGGGGAAGATTGGAAGGTACGGGGGACGGGCACTATAGTACCCTGCCCATACATATGCGGGCTCGGGCACTTTAGCAATTTCACACTCAAACAATTGTGACCTAACCTATTCAAACAATATGAATTGTCAAAAATCACTTTTACCATAAACATATCCAAACAAAAATCATGTCATATTCAACTCACTTTTGACTAAAATCAATTCTACAATATCAATTTTGTCAAAACCAATTCTTACCACCACAGAACCTAAGTCTAACTACGATTTCGTTATATTGGGAGTATTTTGTAAACATACATTTTACACTTCTCCTTTCCTTATTTTTCGCAAACGTACGTTGATAAACGAAACCAATTGTACTCTTGAGTCTAGACTCTAGAGACTCTAATGTTAAGGATCTGTTTGGCGTGTCCCATCCGCTAGCGGATAGCGGATGAAAGTAGCGGATAAACCTAGCGGGTGAAGAGTACACGTGTTTGGTAAGCACCAGCGTTTAGCATTTAGTGTTTTTTCAAACGCTGCTTCAAGTAGCGTTTTTTCAAACGCTAGCAGATAGCAGATAGCGTCTCACTTTTTTTTCCCATTTTTACCCTTTTTAATTTTCATAAATTACTTCTCTATCCTTATTAAATAAATGTAATCATGAATTAAATAAATGCTCCCTTTTATGTCATTTTACATTTATCAGCTAGTTCAACCGATAGTTTTACCAAACACGTCATTTACTATCAACTAGCTTATCCGCTATCCACTAGCTCAGCCGCTAGTTTATCCGTTATCCGCTACTTCTTACCTAACAAAGCCTAAGTTTCTGTCAGTTGTGTAGATGCATCCATGAAAATGACATATAACTAAATTCCAAATTAATGGATATATCATCATCAATCCATCAAGATCCACCACTTAAAGACCAAATAACGCATTTATGGTGTAATAAATGGCCAATGCTATCTTACGTGCATCGAAAGTGTTAGGTCTAAGATTGTCCTATGGCTTGTTATAGGCTTAACTTTTAGGCTTGGTCTTACTTTTGTGAAAGTCTGACAATGTCGGAAAGTCTGTTTAAAAGCCTATTTCACAAGTTGTTTTTTTACAAAAACCTACAATCTTTAAGTAATGTATGGTTTTGTAAATAAACTTAGAAGCTAATAGATCAGTGAGCTTAAAGTTCTATTTTATATGACATCCAATTTAAATTTTATTTTATAATAATAAATATGTCAAAAACTGATGTGGGTCAAAATGTTTATATTAACTGAAAATATTAGCAAATTTATGATTTAACACGAAGTACAAAAATTAATAGAATAATAATAGTAATTAAAATATTATTTATTTTTATTTAAATATGCCGGTCTAATAGGCCTAACACGCCTTTTCAATTGTCAGTAGTCTGGTTTTTTTAGGTAAATAGGTTATTAAAAAAACCTAAGTCTTATCTATTTAAAAAAAAGTCTGGTCTGGCCTGTCGACCGGTCTTGCCTATTCCCACCCTTAGAGATAGTGATTTTTATTGACAAATAAAAGGAAAGCGATAGTGCTTAGCGACTCATATCGTAAGTGTTTTTTTTTTGTGATTATATCGTAAATGTTTATAATTAGAAGACATTTTGTATCATATAAATGAATTTCACGAGAGCTTATAAAACAGGTTAGGATATGTTTATAAACATTTTTCAGTTTAATTCTCTAAGTTTTCCAGAATAGCTTATAAAAATAGCTTATATGTAGATTATAGAAAAACGGATTAGCATTTTTTTAATCTTCTATTATAGAAATGGTTTATGCATAAACTCTTATACGATAAGGGTTTTGGTTTTGCTTGGGTTTTTCTAACCCGGTTGTCACTACAAGAATTTCGTAAATTTCCGGCGGCCAAAATCCGCCGGTAATGGCCAAAATCGACGACATTACCGGCGGATTTTGTCCGCCGAAAATTCATCCGCAGGTAACGGTTACCGGCGGAAAATCCGCCGGTAATTGTTTTTAAAAAAAAAATTATTTTAAAAAATCCGCCGGTAATTATTTTTAAATTTTTTTTTTAAAAAAATCCGCCGGTAATCACCCGAAATCCGCCGGTAATTATTTATTTTTTTTTTAAAAAAATGTTTTTTAAATACGTTAATTTAAATTTATTAAATTTAAATTTATTTATTTTTTAAATTCGTTTATTTTAATTTATTTATTTATTATTTAATTTATTTCTTTTTTAAAATTCGTTCATTTAAAAAATTAATATTATTTTAATTATTTAATTATTTATGTGAAGAGATTGAGAAAAATAAAGTGTATGTATATGAGATTGAGAAGAAAGTGTATAAATGTATAAATGTGTGAAGATTTTGAGAAGAGATTGAGAATAAAGTGTATAAATGTGTGAAGATTTTGAGAAGAGATTGAGAAAAATGAAGTGTATGTATGTGAGATGATTTGATAAGAGATTGAATGAGATTGAGAAGGAAGAAGAAAGAGGAAATAAAGATTTGAGAGAAATATGAAAGAGAGATATGTAGAGAAATTTATGGAGATATGTAGAACTTTTGCAGTATGAGGAGCAGACACATAAATGAACCTAATATATAAAATTAGATTGAAATCTAAATAAGAACAAAATGTGAAGAAAATAACAATTGAGTGTGTTCAAGAAGGTTTAGTGATTTTACCTTACAAGTCTACTTTGTAGGGTCCATGAATCATCAATGAAATGAGCTGTGACCGTCATGTAGCCTTTATTTTGATTGGTAGCTGTCCACATATCAGTAGTGATTGCAACACGACTTTGATTCTTTGACAAAAGCTTCATCGTACTCTCTTTCTCTTCTTGAAAACGTTTCATTATGTCGGTCTTGATAGTGGTTCGGGAAACAACCTTAAATAAAGGTTGCATAGTAGCACAAAAACCGTGAAAACCAACATGGTCCATCATTTGCATAGGATACTCATGAAGAACTATCATTCTAGCTGCTGCACGCCTTGCTGCATCTTGATTGAATGCATAAGAACCAACAACTACCATTTCATTCGCAACTTTTTCAGTTTTGATAAGACCTTGTCTTATATCTCTAGTTGTGCGACGAGGGCAGGTTTTAAAGTGCTTACGCAAATGTGATGTTCCTTGACTTGATACACCTAAAAAATTTCCTCCACAATAGTTGCAAATGGCTCTCATCTTTTCATTTATTTTTTGCCTTTTAAAATGATTCCAAACATCTGAAGTTAGCTTTCTTTGGCCACCTTCAAAATCACGTGGAAGTGAGCTTTCAATTTCATCATGAGGAGCAGAATTTGTTTCTACATTCATAGAAGGAGCACCCACATTTGATTCACCCAAATTGGATTCACCCGCATTAATTCCAATTTCCATAGGGGTAGAGGTATGTTCGCTAGACATCCTACAAATAATTTGTGAGCTAGTCAGAAACAGCAACGTCATAAGCTGAAACATGTTGCAATTTTATGAAATTGAAACTGAAAATTGAAACTGAAATTGAAACAGGAACAACAATTTGAAACAGAAATTGACACTGAAATTGAAACAGAAACAACAATTTGAAACAGCAATTTTATGAAATTGAAACTGAACATGTTGCAAACAGAGAAACAGAATCAAACAAACTGAATCAAACAAAGAAACTGAACATGTTGCAAACAGAGAAACAGAATCAAACAAACTGAATCAAACAAAGAAACTGAATCAAACAAACTGAATCAAACAGAGAAACAGAAGCAAAATCAGCAACATCAAAATAGGAAGCAACATCAAAATCAACAGAAGCAAATCGAACATAATCGCAACAGAAACTGAATCGAACATAATCGCAACATAAAAGGAAAGAAAAGAAATCGCAACAGAAGCAACATCAAAATAGGAAGGTGCATTTGTCGCAACAGAAGCAACATCAAACCAGCAACAGAAGTAACAGAAGCAACATCAAACCAGAAAAGGAAAGAAATCGAACCTGGGAGCGCTGGAGTGCTAGCCGTGGGAGCGCTGGAGTGCTGGCCGTGGGAGCGCTGGAGTGCTGGCCGTGCCGCCGTGGGAGCGCTGGAGTCTGGTCGACTGGTCGTGACTGATTGAGTTAGCTGTTAGCGAGACTGCGAGAGAGAAAGGGTTTGAGTTAGCGAGAGGGAAAGGGTGGTACGGGTACGGGACGGCGCAAGTTGTGAGAGAGTGAGAGTAATTTTAGGGTTTCTAATTATATATGAGGGTATATACTACGGGTACGAGTACCCGCGGGCACGGGTACCGCATTATCCGGCCCCGCCCCGTTTATTGATGGGTATTTTAAATGCCCGTTTATTTTACCCGTGGGTACCCGTTAAGGGACCCGCCCCGTGCCCGTTACGGGTTTTACCCGCGGGTACCCGCGGGCGCGGGTTTTTTTTGCATCACTAAGTCAAATGAGAGAATGAGAAGAGTGTAGGAGAAAGTTGTATTTATATGAAATGAGAAGAGTGTAAAAAAATTAAATAAATAATTTTTTGAATAATCCGCCGGAAATCATTTATGGAGATTTTGTGCATTACCGGCGGATTTTTTTTAAAAAATAATAATAAAAAATTTTAAAAATCCGCCGGTAATAGCCATTTCCGGCGGATTATTTTTAAAAAAAATATATTTTTTTTACGCAAAACAATTCCGCCGGCAACGTTCAAAATCCGCCGGTAACGCTCAAAATCCGCCGGTAATTTACCGGGGGATTAAATCTGCCGGTAACGCCCAAAATCCGCCGGTAATTTACTGGCGGATTTAATCCGCCGGAAATGGGCAAAATTCTTGTAGTGTGTGTAGAAAGAAGAAGACGAAATTGGTTTTGGATGATGTTTTGTAAAGCCGTCGAATGTTCATTTTTGCTCTATAGAAGTTGTGTTATTTTCGCAAAGTTCTCTCTAATAGAAGTTGTAATGTAGTTATTAACTTGTAAATTGTAATGGTATTTGTAAATTAATCATGTGTCATTTAAATATAGTATTTAAATAATATAATTATCATACAACTAATTTAAAATGCATTTTAAATAAAAATCATGGTACCAAATATTCTAAAAAATTTGAACAGTAAAACTATTTTATATGCTTTTAGTCAAATATCTCTATTGTATTTTTTAATAAAATCCAACATTTTATAACATTTTATCGGTGATGAAATTATACAAAGTTAAATTTTAGCTTTAAATTTTAGATTTAAAAGTTTGCTTACACTATTTCATGTTATATTAAGTTAAATTTAATTTATCAATAATAAAATTGATGTCTTAAGAAACCCTAAAACTATAATAACAGTATATATTGTTTTCTAGTAAGGACTACAAAGGAAATAAATTTTTAAAAATAATAATTAAACTTGTAAAATTTTAAGACGGTAAACTTACATTGACAACTTTTATTAAAAATTCAAAATATTTAAATTTATAAATAAATAAATAACATATACATTTAAAAGTTATATATGTGTTCCGACTTCAAAGGCGAAACATTAAACCGACGTCGCATAAATAAAGTTAATAGGTAAAATAAAGATTTTGTTAGGAAGTATTTTGATTGAATGGATTTGATTAAATAAATAAATAGTAGAGAATAGTAGATAAATAGTAGAGGTATCCCAAAAAGGTAGTTCAATTGGCGATACCGAGTACATCAAATGAGTGCAAGAAGAATGTCCCAAATTTAAATCCGAGATATTGCCTATAAAAAATAAAAGTAGAGGTAATAGAAGCATTAGTGGTTGCCTCTCTAGAAAAATAAGGAGTGGTAAAAGCCAAAAAAAAAAAAGGGGAAGAACAATATATATCTTTTCAAATAATCCAAAATCTTGATGCATCCGCTCATGCCTTTCACTTCTCTCTCAAAACAGCAAAGAGGACATAACAAATAACAAAAAGAAAAAGGCAAAAGCGAAAGTATTTTATTTAAAAAAAAACAGAAGAAAAGAAAGCATTTCTTATGAATAGTAAATTAAGTGGGTTAGATTTTGTGTCTTCTTACCTGCATTAGGGAAACTCTCAATACTTAAATATTGACATATTTTGCACTAACGAATAAATCATTTTGGAATTAAAATTTCATTTCAATTCATATGAAAATGTATCCTTATAAATAAAATTTAAAAAAATTACTAACAACGCTCTATTTAATATTTTATTTGATGCTCACTTATTAGCCAGTGAAATTCATGTGAGCTATTGATACATATAAATGAAGAACATTTTTTTTTATACATATAAAATGAGAGCTAGTACTAATTTAGTGAGGTACAAGTAAGTTTCTCCTAATCATTAAAAAAGTGTGAGAAGAGAGTGTTAAAGATAGGTTAATCAACAATATTTTATTTGAAGTAAGATTAATCAACGTAGTCAGAAAAAAACAATATTAATTAATCTAACAATAAGAAAGAAACGTTCATGCTGGTCACGCCTGTCAAAAATGAATAAAACTCCACAGTCCACAATTTAATAGTACTAGTACTTACTTTCAGAGCACTTCTTGACAAACAAAAAGTGTAACCGCCCTCTTCACCGTTCCTTTCTTTTTTTTGCGTTTCCGATATACTCACACACATTTCGTTTTCCCTTTTCCTCTTTTCCGATTCCGAATTCTCCGATGACCGGCGGCGAGAACCGGCATCGTACAGAAAACTAAAAAATAGTCTCATCCTATTCACTCTCCTCAGGCAGCAATGTCCGAGGACTACGACCAAACAGTGCAAACCTTCCGAGCGTTAGTGGAGAGCGCTGACCACAAGTTCGCTAGGGTTCGCGACGTTCCAGCTTACGGTCGCGTGAGTCAAAACCACTTCTTCCACAAGGTTTTCAAGGCCTACACGCGCTTATGGAAGTACCAGCAAGAGAACCGCGCGAAGTTGACTCAGTGTGGTCTCAAGCGATGGGAAATCGGTGAGATCGCGAGTAGAATTGGCCAATTGTACTTCGGCCAGTACATGAGGACTAGTGAGAGTAGGTTCCTCGTTGAGGCCTATGTGTTCTACGAAGCCATTCTCAGTAGAAGGTACTTTGAAGGATCCGAAGCTTCAACGAAAGATCTAGGAGTTCGGTCAAAGGAGTTGCGGTTCTATGCAAGGTTTTTGCTGGTTTCGCTGATTTTGAACCGCACTGAAATGGTCAAACATCTTATGGACCGGTTCGTGGCTTTGATTGATGATTGCAAGAGTAACTTCCGGGTAATACGTTGTTTTTATTCTGAAATTGGAGCTTAGTTGCTTCCCGTTCTGGAGAGTTTTCTGTTTTCTGGTTTAATTTTTGCGTCCTTTGAAGTAATGATGAGGTTTGAATGTTTAGTTCTCGCCGGAAAAAGAAAGTGAAAGTAATAATAGTCGATTTTCCTTTTTTGCTCGTTTTTTTTTTGGTTGACAAAGTTCTTAGAAGGTAGTCGATGTTTGATGCTTCCTTTCTTTCGTTTTCTTTAAAAATACTCTTAACTTAAAGATGAAGTATGAAGTTTCTCTGTTTAAATCAATTAGTTCTTGGCCATTGTTTAATGTTTAATTTACAGCAAGTCATTTCATCTGAAAATAATTAGAATAGGCGCTGACGTTTTAGGTTATATAACAGACTAATAGAGGCCAACAGCGACAATTTGATGACTTGATCTTGATGCATGTAGCGGGATAAGTCAGTCTTAAACTCTTAATTGTTGTATCTGATAGAGTACAGCTCGTTTGTTCCCTGTCATAGTAAAATTATGTTATGTTTGTTTCATTGATTAGTGGCATTGATGGTGTAGTGGAAGTCTGTTATAAGTGTAATCTTTATATTTCATTAGGCTCTGTAATAGATGCAGGGATAGGATAATAAGATTCAGGGCTTCAAAACAAATAATTTGGAAAGTATGCTAAAATTAATATGTTGATTTGGTGAACTTTTTACTGTTTAGTAATTTTCACGGCTTTAGTTGTAAGTTTCACCTTGGTTATACCTAACTACTGTATAAACTATGGAGGTGATCACTGATCAGTGGTGTTCTAGAATAGGTTATATAAGGTTATTGGAGGTACTTCAATTTTACTGTGACAAAGAAAATCTGATGGTGAAAATTTTCAAGAAAGTTGCCTCCTGTTGTAGAACCAAATCAATGCTCGAGTCAACTGAGTTTCAAATACAGCGCCATATTATACTGACTCTAAGGGCCAATTTTACAGAATAACATTGTTGGTGCAATGATGATTTTCTTTTCAAACCTTTATCTCTGTATATAATTTACCAGAGAAGTTATTCTGATGTCCCTAAATGCATTTACATACATGTATTGATTCGATAAGTGGAGTACAGGCTAAGAGATTAAAAGTGTTACGATGAAAATAGCAATACTTCATTCAATGCTCATAATGGTCCATTTGACTAGTTTTACTAAATATCAATACTTTTTGGAAAATTATTTCATCACATTATTTTTCACAGCTTCCCCCTCTCTATTTGAATGTGCAGTATACTTCTTGTTTTTTACCAGAATTTCATTATTAACAGTGAGCTTTTAGTGCTTTACTTTCATATTGGAGATCTTATCAAACTTGACCATAATATAGTTCATTGATGCTTTGTATATCGGTATTCATCCTGGGAGAAGGAAATATCTCTGTATTGCTGGTCTGACTTGATGAATATGAACTATTTCTTTTCAGAATACTAACTTTAAAGAATGGAAGCTAGTGGTGCAAGAAATTGTCCGCTTCACAAAAGCAGATACAAGCTTTAGTTTCAGGCCTATGCGTTATTGTGCCACATTTGATTCACACCAGGCTTCTTTTCCTTATGTGGCTCGTTTTCATGCAAAGAGGGTTTTAAAGTTTCATGATGCACTGTTGACAAGCTATCATCGAAATGAGGTCAACACTCAATACTTGCCATGAAGATTCTTAAATTTGTATTTATAAATAACTTAGTGGCTGAGAGGGACTGAAAGCTTTTAATCTTCAAATCTTCTCACTTTCAGGTCAAATTTGCTGAGCTTACACTGGACATCCATAGAATGATACAGTGTTTAGAATGGGAGCCTAGTGGATTATTCTACCAAAAGCATACACTTAAACCAAAGGAGAATGGTGACGCAATTGATCATTCAGGAGCTTCTGGGATAATAAGCATGAACCTTGCTGCAGATATGACAGATCCAACTATACCTCCTAATCCTAGAAAGGCGACCTTGTATCGTCCATCTGTGACACATGTGATAGCAGTGAGTTTTTGAATCCTAGTGAGAAGCTAGTGTAACATGCCTTATCTTCTCTTTGCTAAAATTTATACGCTGCTCTGTTAACCAGGCCTCAATATCAAACAAAATTGCATGAGGTTTTTATGGCTTTTCCTTTGGAGAGATTTGGATATTCATATCTGTTTTTGGTGTGCTGCATCGGTTCTACGCTATATCATAATATGTTTCCATGTCTTTTGTCACACAATTTTTCGTTTAACTTCATCTATTATGGTCTAATTAATAAATCATTACCAAAGCTTTCACTTGTTAAATATGGCTGTTTATGTCATGTTGATTTACAACCTGTCACTGCCGTGATTTGTTATTTCTTATATTGAGCTGCATGTTGTGTGCAGGTTATGGCAACAATTTGTGAGGAGCTGCCACCAGACAGTGTTGTGCTAGTATATCTTTCAGCCTCAGGTTTACATTTGCTCTAATTTTTCAAGTTGATATAATCAGTTTACGGGTCATGTCCTGTTATGCTAGGTTAGTTGCCTTAATGACCAGTGATAACTCATACAGGGAAGGCTGGTCTTAATAATGTCTCTCAGATGGAAAATTCTGGAGGGTCATCTAAATATTCGAGACGCAAAACCCTTTCTCAGACTTCCCAAGAACTGAATTCTGGAACTTCAGAATCTCTAAATAATGGCAAGAGGGACTTAAGTTGTCATGACCAGTATCTGTGGTTTGGTCCCAAGGGAAATGGTGGTAGGTATCTGCTTAAGTTTTTCCCTTAAAAGATTGTCCTAGGAAAAGTTATGAAAATGTAATCTGCTTTTCTTTCTTTTTTGGGTTAGTGTCAATTGTGTTATCAAAGAACAAGGGCCTTTGTTGTAGCTGCACTTACATATGCTGTATTTGAATTATCAGGTTCAAATAACCTCTACCCCGGCGATCTTATTCCCTTCACTCGGAAACCTCTTTTCTTGATTATTGATAGTGATAACAGCCATGCATTCAAGGCAGGTTTGTCCAAAATTGTGTATTAGTTTCCTGGAAACTGTCAGATGGAGCTGTTCTGTATATTCCTTAAATCCAATTTTCTTTTTTAATGGCATGATGTAGTTTGTAATTAGTTTGTTGCTGTATAGTCTGAGGGTATATCAAAACATTTCAAGACGAATTTCAATACATTAACTATGGGAAGTCCCGCCTTATTGATTTTCTTCATAATTTTGAACCTGAATGTAGAACTTTCTTCATGGACAGAGTTGAAATGGTGCAGAGAAAGAATCTTAAATTATCAAATGACGTTAACTTTTTTTGTGTAGTTACAAAAGGAATAAAAAATACAGCATCTTTCTGAGATGGGATTTGTAGTATTTAGGGGGAGCCAGTAATTATAGAATATTTTCTTGACCCATGTCAAATGCTATTTTTTTGACCCATGTTATTGACATGTCTTGATTGGTTATTGTAGGTTTTACATGGCGCTGAAAGGGGAGAGACAGCTGCTTTATTTCTTTCACCTTTAAGGCCGATTTTTAAGAACCCAACTGATGTAAATGTACATAATGGAAGCCAATTTACCCTTTTCTTAACTGCTCCTTTATCAGCATTTTGCCAAATGGTTGGTCTCTTCCCCATTGAGACTGATACAGTAAGTATACATAAATAATGGTTAAATTTCTCAAATCAGCTTTAATTCTTTTTGGTCTAATCGGCCTGTTAACTCTAGGATGTCTACAACGAAGCAGAGAGCATAATTGCCAATGCTTTCACTGAGTGGGAAGTAAATCTTTGCTCGTCAGTTATCATGGATATAGTATGGGCACAAGTTATAACTGATCCTTTTTTAAGACGGCTTATTCTAAGGTATTTGCTCTCTAGTTTTTTTTTTATGAATTAACCAATTTGTTATTTTGGTTGTTTCTGGAGAATCGCATGGTTGCAGTTGACTGCCACCTAGACTTCTTCAGGTGCTATTAAATTCAAGTTACTGAATGGTCTTGCTGTATGGTGTGTTGTACCTTTTATCTACAGATTCATATTCTGCCGATCCGTGATATATTTTTTCTGCCCACCCGAAGAAAGTGAATTATATATGCCGCTTTGCTTACCCCACCTTCCAACTTCTGTTGCACCAAATTCTGAAGCTGTGCGCTCTCTGGTCGTGCAACTTGCCATGCACTTTGACGTTGCCGACTCTTTTCACTTTTCTGAGACATAAAATTTGTACTTAAAATGTTAGAATTAAATGCAGGGATTCAATTCCTTTCGGTACAGGAGAGTGTATAGTAGGAGAGGGGGATACATTTAATAAAATAATGATATTTATAGAATAGTATTATTTTATTTATGTTTCACTCTCTCTTACCAGACACCTCTAGTACTAGAGAGGATATATCCTAAATGCAGGCTTTGGAAGCTAAAGATTCTCTGACCAAATGGGTTTACCTTTCCGGTGACATGACAAGAATATCAGTGGTGGGGCTTGGGCAGTCATATGGAAGACTGAATTGTTGGCTATGGTTGCCTCTGCTTGTTGTGTTGCTTACTTCGACCCCACCTGGTTTGTTGGTCTATATGCTGTATTTGGTGATTTGCTCTTTATTCTTAATGTTAGGTCGTGATAGGTGCCCAGCTTTTCATGTCTTTGGGGTGGCAAGATAATTGTTAGTTGAAAATTAGTGTATTTGTTCACACTGCATAGTTCATAGCTTTGAAAAAGAATAGACAGGAATTTGTTGTTAGCTTCTACCTTTTTTGAGCAGAACGGTATTGAACATCAATTCAGGAGGTTGTATTCTGGGATTAAGGAAAGTAATCTTACGGTGTATATTTAATTTGGGTTTTTCTTTTGGTATAATTTAATTTGGGAGTTTTTACCATCTTTTTTTTGGGTGAGAGATTTTACCATATTTAGATGTAGAAAGTAGAAACATCGGATGAAACATTACCTTTGTGATGATAATGCAGTTTCTATTTTGTTATCGTACAAGTATATGTAACCCGTGGGTTTTGCACAAAGTGTGCAACATTTGTATAAACATTTATATAAGATCTTGTTTTTTGGAAAGCAACAAACTTGAGGCATTTCATTCAATATATACAATATATCGAACTTAAGAGCGCTTCAATGAGATGGTTCGGGTTCCTTCTAGCATAACTATAAGTTTTGGGTTCGAATCCAGCTTTGGGAACGTATCTTAAGGAAGAGTTTTCATGTCCATTGTGATTGCGTGTATAGAATATCCGGTTTACAAAAAAAATATATACAAGATATTGTTAAAGTAAAATCTACAATCAGAATATAAAAACAGTACACACACATAGTGTTGGAAGAAAAATTACAATCACAAACAATGTAGAGACAATACATAGGAAGACATGGTATCGCACGACAATTAGATCCTTAAGAAAGTTTTGGTGTTTTTAACTTTCTTATTTTATTTCAGAATAGTGAGTGTTTTAAAAATTGAAGGTATAATCTTCACCAAAAAAAATTGAAGGTATAGTTTACTTTGTTTTTCAATTATACTTTTTTTTTAAATTGAAGGTGTAATCTTCACCAAAAAAAATTGAAGATATAATTTACTTTGTTTTTCAGTTATACTTTTTTTTTTGTTTGGATCATCGTTAGTTACCCACGGGCTGCGAGAATCGAACATGAGAGTACCAGGTCGATCCCAGTATCCAAAGATAGATTATGTCATTGGGCGAATGATATTGGTTTTTTTTTCTAATTATGCTCTTGCTATAACTAAGATAATTTATTTTTATGGGATTTTCAGTAGTAGAGTATTTACAATCTTTGCATTAAAAGTATATTAATTAATGATATAAGAACATTTTGGTACATATACGCATCAATAAAATGACTTTAATATTTATGCAAAACCCTTAAACTAAAAAAGCAAACATATAGAGTGTGAGTTACAAGTGGTACTTGTCGGATTTAGATCTTCTCAAGTGGAATCTCAACCATCAAACATGAGAGAGAAAATGAAAACTAAATTCTAGAGAAAATGGATGATGGGTTTTAATGGTGGAGATTGAAAATGGAGAAAAATTAAGTGAAAAGTTCAATGGAGAGGATCCAAATTCGGTACTTGCCACTCCGTTTACAAACTAAAAAAACAAAGATATAGAAGCGGGGGGGAGTATAAGACTAAAGGCCTAAATTGGTCCCTAACAATTTTCTCTGGGGACAAATTCATCTTTGACAATTTTTTTGGGACACAACAGTCCCTCATATTTTCAAAACGAAACATTTTAGCTCTAACGTCACTTCAGTGGTTGACGCCTCATCTAACACCTCCTATGTAACACCTTAAGATCACAACTAGGTGAATTAAAAGCATTAACATAATCATAGCAAATAGGGACAGAAGGGTAGGCTTAATAAACATAACTATGGTCCAACTATGGTCCAACTACAATACAAGGTTTATAAAAACTACATGACCTTGACTATAATTCAAGGATTTAGGTCCAAAATACATGAGAAGGGAAATGAAGCAAATATATCATAAAGATCTCAAAAGGATCTTCCATCCAACTGAGTAGCTAAGGCATCTGCTACTTCTCCTTAGTCTGCTTCGTTTTACCCTGTACATCTAAAAACACCACATAAAAACAGTGATATTACAAATCTCAATGAGTTCCTTTGCGACCCCTCGCAATTCCTCTCTCGGTGTTGTCCTTGTCTATGTCTTGTTTCTATGGCTTAGCACAATCCGTGAAACCAAATCACTCAACTTCAACGGAAACCCCAATCCAACAATCACCGCGTGATAATGTCAGAGCCCTAGCTTAGGGATCATGACTTCCTTCCACTAGGTGTGCTACAATGATTTTGGGATCGTCATCCCCATGGTGCATTATGCATTTTCATTATCCTCTTTAATTGTCCTCATTTGGGTTACATATATAGGACTATACACATAAACTGTAAACCTCGCAACAATTTGTATAACACTAAAGTAGGCCAAAACAGTCAATTTCAATGGATATTATCATATATTAGGGTAAGAATAGGATTAGGGAAGCATTGGCATCAATTCGGAATGGTTTGGACTTAATTTGAAAAATAGGGACAGAAGGGTAGGCCCGGTCTGTGCTCTTTTCACAACACTCAAAAATCAGCTTTTTCTTCGAAAATTACCATTCCGATTGTCCCAATACTCACCCAAAACTATCCTCAACTCAAAACATGACCAAAACCAGTCTCAATTTTAGTCAAAATCACTCAAATCATCAACAATAACATAGATTCACAACAACATTATGAGCATGCACATTTTGCATAAAAACGGTTTCCAAACAACAATTTCAGTACATGCAAGCACACACACTCAGAATCCATGGTAAAAATCGACATGCATTGCAAGAAAAAGATTAAACTAGTGAGGAACTCACATAGTTGTGATGAAAATCACAATACCACTAGATTTGTTGCTCTCCTCTTCACCAACAAAGCCCAAAAACAGAATTTTAGAGACACCAACAACCTCTTCACTTCTACCAAATCGAAACTCAGCTACCAATCTTCCCTTCTTGATGTTCCAAATGACAATGTAGTACCAAGGTAGTGCTAATCTAACCCTATAATGGACATGCAACCAGAATCACAAAAGTTATCACAACCCCATGAATCCTTGAGTTTTGCGAAAAAAGAAGAAGGGAGGGAATAGAGGGAAGCTGAAGTTTGTACCACTAATGCTTCTAATGGAGTGAATTTGGCAAGATGAAGATGAACTAGGGAGGTTGTTGCTGAGTTCCCTCTCCTTTTCTCTCTTTTTTCCTCGTGTTCTCTCTTCTCCCTCTCCCTTTCTCTCTTTGTTTTTCTTTTCAAAATTTTGATTTGTGTAGATGGAGAGTAAGTGAGGGAGAGTGTTTTTATTTTAAAGGGTTCAGCTGAAATGGTTTTTAAGTGAGTGAATGTTGGGTGTTGAAATTCCTAAAATGCCCTTATTCTATCCTCTATTTCCGAATTGACCCCATTTCAACAATTAATCTAATTAGCAACCAACACACAATTCACCCCAAATTTCATGGCAATTTAATCAATTCACAAAATCATCAATCATCAAGCAATCACAAATAATTAAATCGTTCAAGCATCAAAGTAATTAAAATAATTACTTTGGGATGTTACATCCTACGTGACATGTTATGTGTCACTATGTCACGTTAAATGACACACAACACCTTATTTTAGCCCAAATTAGTCTCTGGCTTACCAAATTCAATTTTTTTAAAAAAGGTTAAAAAAGGGACAAGTTTGTCCTTGCACGTTTTGGGACAATTTGGTCTCTGAATATCTTCTTCAAATATATTATTTCTGAAAACCTCAAACCATTTCACCCTAAACCCAAATGCAGAAGGAGAGAGAGGAAGCAGCAATGTCAAACCCATTTTTTGCTTTGATCTATTATTTGTGTGTGATCTTTATTTGCATTTTATTTTTCGATTTCTTTATGTTCATTGGTATTTTCATTGTTGTTTACAAAAATGAGCAGCCATGGATCTCAAGCTACTCAATTTTATTTTGGTGATTCGGGAAATACTCGTATGATTTGGAGTGGCCCAAGATGCTGTTGTGGAAAAAGAGTTGATGTAACCCTTTCAAAGACATCAGCTAACCCCCGATAGGGACTTTTTTGGGTGCCCTAATTTTAAGTTAATGAAGCCATAGTTAAATGTGATTTGTGTTTCCATAATTTTACATATTATAATCATCGTTGTTGATACACTACAGAAGAACTTGCGAAATTGCTCATATTTCTCGTGGGTTCATGAATTCGTTGTTCCCTCGCACATACGATTGATGTCCTTATACACTTAGTTTATTTAAGCCACTATTAAGGCAGGGATACTTCAGATGCATCCAATTCATAGATGTCAAGTCGTGATAGCCCAAAGACTTTAATAACTCCACCAAATTAAAATAGTTTACCGTATCAATATCCATTGAAGGTACACCGTCTACTCTACCACCTACATATTTGAGTCTTTGATATTCAACTCTTACATATTTGCCTTGGGTTTGATAAAATAAAGTGATATGTGTAGTCATCTACTAAACAAAACAAAACAAAAAAAATTCTTAAAAGGAAGGTAAAATAGGGACCACATACAAGTAATACACATGGACCACATACAACCTTGCAATTTAAAATCGGGTCAAATACACATACATTAAACAAGTCAAAATCAAGTCATACAAGGACAAAATACTCAACATTAAACAAGTCAAAATAATTTGAAACACATACATGAACCGCAATATAAAATTAATGTTTACGTGGATCAGTAAACAAACAAAAATAAGTAGACAAGTCAAAATCACCTCTTAAATTAAGATTTTCCTCTTAATCAAACTAAAACCCAATAGCCAACTCAAGAAAATGGACGAAAACGGAAGAACATTGAACAAAACCTAACATTTGCGAAAATGGACGAAAACAAAAGAAAATGGAAGAACATTGAACAAAACCTAACATCTGCGAAAATGGGAGAGAACCACGGTGTTCATCACCAGCGGCGTTTACGACGATCTTCGTCTCTCCTTCTCTGTGCGCTTTATCTATTATCTGATATCATTATGATGGTTTTCTGGTTTTGAAAACCAGAAACGATTTTTGTGGGTAATCGGGGACTAATTATGTGTCATTTAACGTGACATAATGTGCCACATAAAAGACGTTAGATGAGGTGTTAAAGTGATGGAGGGACTAACGTGTCCTCCATTTTAAAAATGTGAGAGGCTAATGTGTCTCGAAAAATTGTTAGTAATGAATTCATCAAGATTGTAAGGACCAATTTAGGGCATTTAGTTTTGTAAAAAAAAATGGCTGTTTTTTTTTGTACCCCCCTCTCTTATACCATATACCCCCCTAAATGACCAAACGGACGAAACTACCCCTTAAATCCACAAAATTTTCGGAATGACCTCAAATCTAGATAAATTCGGAAGTATGTCTTTTTGATTTTCCGGAAATATCGCATTTTACGGTATTTCCAGAACACATTTTACATTCCGGAAATGTCGTAAAATGCGATATTTCGGGAAAATCAAAAAAACATGCTTCCAGATTTATCTAGATTTGATGTATTTCCGGAAATCCCTTAAAATTGTCTTCCGAATTTATCATATAATATGGTGTTTCCGGAGTGCAAAAATAAAAAATGAAACATTTATTTGATTAATTAAAAACGCCTTCTACTGAGATGGTGGAGTGAAATGACGAAGGATCTCAGCGACGGTCATTCTGGTTTCAACGTATAAATGCAGATAACCCTTCCATTTAAAGAGTACATGAATGGCCATCATGACTTGGACGTCATCGTCGTTGTTGACATCCATTGCAGACAAGTGCACACGTCCATTAATCCAAGCTGGTTTCCGATAAGTTATACTAATTATTTCATGCTCGTCGCCCTCCGGTTGCACCTTACGCAGTAGTCTCTCTTTCAGGGCCGCAAATGTTATGCTGTGTTTTAACCTACACTGGAACGTGTCTCGCCCCTCGAAACAGACATCATCATCTTCGTTGATGATGCCCTGATAATCAATGAGGCCCTGATTAGTAAAAATGATAGTGAGGGAAGGCTCTTCGTTGGCCATAACCATCATCATTTTGTGTTGTGTGTATGAAAGAACCCAATGACCTCCACTAGAACCCAGTGACCTCTTCAATGACCAATGGGTTGACTCAACCCTATATGTAACAAATTAAAACATGTAACAATGGGCTGCTCCAAGGATAGTCTTAAGAGGCTTATGGCTGTGAATTCCACATATAACTTTGACCTTCCACTCAAGACTAGGAGGATCGAGTGGTTTAGCTTTCAATCTAAATGGACAACCACACATTTTTGAGGTCTTGTGTCTACTAGAACACCCAACATCTACTCCACTATATCTCCCATGCCTATCACAACCAAAAACAATCTTATTTTTCTTCCCTTTATCATTCTCACTCGACTCGGATCGAATAATAATGACAATTACCCCGCTGGCTTTCCCGATATCTCTAGCCCAACGGGTAACAATATCCCGAGTAGGAAAAATCTGTGATGTGGTAAACGCATCCGATAAATCCATAAAAGGGCCTCTGCCATCTGTCGTAGCTATATCCGAAATTTTTTTTTTTCGTATTTCCGGAAATACGTTAAACAACGGTATTTCCGGAAGTTTAAAAAATTAAACTTTCCGGAAATACGTCAAAAAAAGGTATTTCCGGAAGGCTGAAAATTTGAATTTCCAGAAATACCTAACGGTGGGTATTTCTGGAAGCATAACTTGTATTAGCGGGAATCTTACAATTTTGTGGGACCTAATTAGATTTCGATAAAAATAAAAGAGGTATTTTTGGGTTAAAATCAAATATTGGGGTATGGGGTTTAATTGCGCCCGGGGAGGGGTTAAAATCGAAAAAAAATTGGCCATTTAGTGGGAGTATAATTTAGCTGGTTCGTCAGCTAACCAGACTCCCGCACTCCATGCTCGGTAACCTACTTCCCTTTTCACTGAAACCACCGTCATTCCCCGTCGCGCTCCATCGCCCTTCCATCCTTCTGCTCGTAAAGTATTTCTCGACTCAAGATCAGGATGTCTATCGTGCCAACCTCAACATCGCGTCTCTCTCACGTGCCGGAAACCTCTCCGCTGCACGTCATGTGTTCGAAAAAATGTCCACAAAGGACATCGTCACTTGGAACTCCATGCTCACCGCCTACTGGCAAAACGGTTTTCTCGAACATTCTAAAGCTCTCTTCAATTCCATGCCACTTAAAAATATCGTTTCTTGGAACTCAATGATAGCCGGCTCCATTCAAAACGACAGGCTGGACGACGCGTTCCGCTACTTCGCCGCAATGCCGGAGAAAAACGCGGCGTCGTACAACGCCATGATATCGGGTTTCGTGAAATTAGGGCGTTTGGAGGAAGCGCAGAAGCTCTTCGAAGAAATGCCTAATCCGAACGTTGTTTCGTACACCGCGATGATTGATGGGTATGCGAAGAAGGAAGGTGGGATTGGGCGTGCTAGGGCACTGTTTGATGCGATGCCTCGAAGGAATGAGGTTTCGTGGACGGTGATGATCAGTGGTCTCGTCGAGAATGGATTGTATGAGGATGCATGGGAACTGTTTGAAAGAATGCCAATGCCTCAGAGGAATGTTGTTGCTTGCACTGCTATGATTACTGGGTTTTGTAAACAAGGGAAGATGGAAGAAGCTAGTGCCTTGTTTCAACAGATTTCTTGCAGAGACCTCGCTTCTTGGAACATAATGATAACTGGTAAGCGCAAGTCAATGCTTAAAAGCAATAGCAGTTTCATTCTAATTCTATCATTCATTCATTGAAAGTATCTGATTTTAGGCTAGTATGTGATGTACCTAACTACTGGTAATTTTTGATAACGAAAATAAGTTCACTTTAGGGATGGAATGGAACCATTGCTTGGTTTGTGTAAAATTAAACGAACTGAAACATTATGAAATGCATTCCTTCCCAATTCATTTAAGACTCCACTTTTTCTTCTTCTATTTTGGGATATATAATTGAATTTGGGGCTTTCTCTCTATTTCATAAAAAAAATAGAGCCATGTTGTACTGTTTAACATTTCATTGCAGGAATGCACACTCGTCTTTCTCTATTCATATTTCATATACATGGGATATAGGTTTAAATGAAAGAATTTCTTTCAGGAGTAATTCGTATCTAGCTCATACTTCATATTGAAAATTTTGTACAATTTTTAAAATGATTGCTTATGTCTTTTTTTAAAAATATAAAAAGTTAAACCTAATTGAACTTGTGGTCCCTTTGTTGTAGTTAATGTATGATTTTGATCCTCCAATGACATATTCTAAAATATTTTGATTAAACTGACGAGGAGGGGAAAGTAAAACAATAACTAGTTGCAGTCCTAGGAGTAGGAAGCTGTTATTTTCTTCTACGCTATCATTGCACTCTCTATGTCTCTCTTAATATTCCTTTTTTGCATAATTGACTCATCATTTGTAGGCTATGCTCAAAATGGGAGAGGGGAAGAGGCACTGAGTTTATTTTCACAAATGGTCAGGACTGGTATGCAACCTGATGACTTGACTTTTGTTTCACTTTTTACTTCCTGTGCTAGTCTTGCATTACTTGATGAAGGAAGACAGACCAATTCTCTTGTAATTAAGCATGGCTTTGATTCAGATTTGTCTGTGAGTAATGCCTTGGTTACCATGTACAGCAAATGTGGTGAGATTGTCAACTCTGAGTTAGCCATTGGACAAATTTCCCGTCCAGACATTATTTCATGGAACACCATCATTGCTGCGTTTGCACAGCATGGTCTATACGACAGATCCCGCTCCTACTTTGACCAGATGGTAACAGTCGGTGTTACACCTGATGGCATAACCTTTTTGAATTTGCTATCAGCCTGTTGTCGTGCTGGGAAGGTTGATGAGACCATGAATCTTTTTCACTTGATGGTCCATAATTATGGTATTCCACCAAGGTCCGAACACTATGCTTGCGTAGTTGATGTTATGAGTCGAGCAGGTCAGTTGCATAGAGCTTGCAAAGTTATTCAGGAGATGCCATTCAAGGCAGATTCAAGCATCTGGGGTGCTCTTCTTCTGGGCTGTAATATTCATTCAAACGTGAAATTGGGGGAACTGGCAGCTAGTAAAATTTTGAATTTGGATCCTTATAATTCTGGTGCTTATGTTATGCTGTCTAATATATATGCTGCTGCTGGCAAGTGGAAGGATGTCAATAGAGTCAGGGTTTTGATGAAAGAGCAAGGAGTTAAGAAACAAAGAGCTTATAGTTGGATGCAGATTGGAAAAAAACTCCACTGTTTTGTTGGAGGGGATCCATCACATCCAAACATTGATGATATTCATGTTGCTTTAAGATGGATTGCGTTACATATGAAGGTGAAGGGTGACTCTGAAGAAGAGGCTGAGTTAATCTAAGCCAACTGTTTTGACAGGTGTCAACACGATTTTATTGGGAGCCAGGGGGAGGCGGTCATGTTAAACTTTTCAGCTTCAGCACTTTATGCAGAATCAGCTCTAGCTTCGAAAGAAAGGGGGTGTGTATGGAAAATATAAATATATGTCAAAAAATCATTTACTTCCCATGAGACATAGAAACTAGAGCATTTTAACAGCTGTAAGATGCAAAGAGGACAGGAAGGTTACTTGTATAGCTTTCATGTTCGTAGGAGGTATGGTTTCTTGGTGGAGGAATCAACTAAGGATGTTAGAGACAGATTGGGGGATGGTTTACCTGGAAGGTTGTTAGGGAATGCTTCATTGAGATGGTGTTTTTCTGAGACCGTTAGATATGAGATGGATAAGGAGTTCCTCGGCATGAAGTGGGGAGACATGTTTGTGAGTGAGTATGCAATGACGTTGGAGGCACGTTTGTTGAGTTTCCTTTTTTGAATGATATTTTTTATGGTTTCACTTTGGTTTTTACTATTTTTTCCGAACAGACCCTTATGTTACAACTTACAAACGTTATACCAACATAGTCATTCCATTACGGATTACTAATAGTAATGCCATGAAAGCTGATATGGCAGCTGGGTTGACATGTAGGGGAACCCAATCAAAAAATTAAGATGAGAAATGCTACCACCATAGATAAATCCGGTTTTTAAAAATAACAAAACGGATTTATCTAAACAATACTTAAATCCGTTTTTGTTATTTTTTAATAACGGATTTATCTATTTATTAGATAAATTCGTTTTGAATTTTTTCAACAAACTAGTAACTATTTACATATCTATTCATCCAAACACCACACTATTTGTACTCAAATTCTCTTTCATTTCTTTTCTCTTCTATTTATCTCTTTACTTTCTATCCTTGGCCACCCAAACAAAGTGATAAGATTCTTAGTTTTAAATTTTTTTCTAATCCAAATAAAGCATAACAAATTTTACTAGTTTGGTTGGCCTAAAAAGAAAGACATCCAAAACTCTAACTCGTGTGGGATAGGATCATGGAATTGGCTTCATTGGTAACCTGAATGCGGGTAACGTCACAGAAATTCATGAAAAGGAAATAGGGTTTTTTTTTGGGTACCCCCATCACATCTCATATACCTCCATCACATCCAATATACCCGAAAATACCCCTGCCCAAATAACAAAGCCGATTTACCTCAAATGGGGGTACTTAATAGGTAAATCCGACTTTAAAAATAACAAAGCGGATTTACCTCAGATGGGGATACATCCGCTTTGTTATTTTTCAAATCGGATTTACCTAGTGGGTAGATAAATCCGATTTCCCTAAAAAAAGGAATTCGGATTTACCCCACCTAAGGTAAATCCGATTTTGTTATTGTTAGACTTTTGGCAAGTGTACCAAATCGTTCAAGTAATAAAATCGGTAAGAACCGGATATCGTCCTCAAGGATCGAATTCAATTACTAGTTACGTTAACAACCACTAATATGAACCAAATTGAAATAGGTTTCGATGGATATGGTTGAGCTATGAAGCTCGAAGGTAAAGCAATAAAATAATTTTGAGTTTTTTTTTTATAAGAGAAACGAAGAACACGTTGGAAAAAGATACGATGTAGAAAATGCTAGGGACGAACTCCTATTGACTTCACACTATTGCGCCAATCTAATTTGAAGGATAATCTCTCTCTCATTTGCTATCAAACCCACACTATCAACTAATTCCTAATTCCTTAGGTAATTAGGACTTTGTAGATAACTAGAATCCCCAATTCCTTAGATTATTCTAATTAACGACAAGCAGTAAAAACAAAGGTTTGCAATATACAACAATTCATAGATTATTCCTAAGCCACAAATTGAAGGTATCGGAATTCAAACATTCAAAACAAAACTTCCATTCCATACTTGAACAAAATATCATTGTATGAGTTTTCCAACCATAAAACGCATTAAGCATAGAATTTCGATACACAAATCTGAGAGAGAGAGTGATATAAATATGATTCTAGACCAGCGACAATAGGGGTTACATCAATATTCCTTCATCCCTAACATAAACAAGTTTAGTTACACATGATAAAAGGAGAGGAAAAAGGAGAATTACAAATTGAATGTGAAGATGAACGCATTAGAATCCTCAATTCTTGTTCCCAAGTCTTGATTCTTCAATCGCCGTCAGATGGAAGGAGTTCTCTTCGCGTGCTAGGGTTTCCAATTCGTCCAGTGCTCTTCAAAAACGCGTCCAACCCGTGTTTTAACGTGTTTTCCGGTATTTGGCGCTGCACTGGCACTCCCAGCGCCACTTACGCGCCACTCAGGCGCCTGTTGCTGCCAATCCGCGCGCAACTCGCGCGCCGCGCGCCACTTCGCTGATTGCTCCCTGATATTGCACCATTGAGTCCATTTGCCTGCATTGCTTTTTTTTTTCTTTTTTTCTTCAATTCCACCTAGTCCCTGAGCATAAAAACACAACAAAACCCAGCATAAACACTGCATAGCAAATCGATTAATAGCACAAATTGTCATCTTTCATCACAATCTCCACTTAAACACTCCTTCTAAAACTTTAAAATTCATCATGTGATGCGGGTTCATCAGTTATTAAAAATAATTGTTTTTTATTTAAATTTTTATAAAAGACTATAAAAATGCTACTAAAAATCCGTTAAAGAGTCAAAACTAATCCAAAAATTATCAAAACACCACTAAAATCTAATAAAACCAAAATAAGTTTATGCAACTTTTTTTAGATTTTCTGGAAATTATGAAAAATTAAAAAAATTAATAAAAAATAGTAAACGATGGAATTTGGGATTCTGAGGTCCCCTATTCTACAAGAAGTCTCTTCTTGAGGAGTCTTGATCGTTGATTTTTTTCAGATTTAATGGCTGTGGTTTCATTACAATTTGAGCAGATTGCCCGAGAACCGATTTTTTAGCCTAAATTATTCGCTCGACATACAACATCGTCACGTGTTAACGAACTACACACTAAACAGAACCAAAAGACGGTCGAAATTCGTATCTAATTTTTTAACTGATTTATTTATTTATTAATTAGGTAAATCCGGATTTATTTATTTAATAATTAGGTTAACAAAGCGGATTTACCCCCACATAAGGTAAATCCGCTTTTGTTATTTAAAAGAGGATATACCCCCATATAAGGTAAATCTGCTTTTAAAAATAACAAAGCGGATTTACCTGCTTTGTTATTTTTAAAAGCGGATTTACCCCATCTTAAATAAATCCGCTTTTAAATTTTTAAAATTTTCAGTAGAAATCAGATTTACCTCACAGATACATAAATCCCGATTTGGAAATCGGATTTACCTCACAGATATATAAATCCGATTTCCAAAAAAAAATTTGAAATCAGGATACGTTCGGGTTTTTTAAATTTTGTGAAGGGCAATTGCGTATTTTCGCAGGATTGATGGGGGTAGATTGTTATGTGATGGGGGTAAAAAAAAAACCAAGGAAATATCATATCCATACTCCATATTTTCCCAAACCGAATTTCAAGAAAAGGATCCACTTCAACTTCCTACTTGCCGGAATACGCCACTACCGTTGATGCAGATCCAATGCTTTTGTTTTGAATGCATGCTTCTCATCCACCAAGGAAAAGAAGGCCCCCACCCACCATCTTGCTGCACCCTCACAATGACAGTGGTGGTCCCACAAACCCCTCCCCCTCAACTCTTTCTCTCCACCGTCCAAGCGACCACGTCACACTCTTCCTTTTTGATTGCCTCTGCAAATATTACTTGTGGTAATAAACTCTCGAAATTACACGGGCCGTTAAAGTCGGGTACTTGTGGCCAATTAGGTTCTCCGGTGTAGATTAATCATCGTCAAAGCAGGTGGAAACTACGCACCAATACATGGTAACAAAAAAAATTGAATCACAGAATGGAACTGCAGAAGGAAAGTGTGGGAAAGGGTCGCTCTCATTACCCGACAGTTGGTCACTTGGTCATACAAGTGAAGTGAGAATCAATGGCATCTTTCGATTCAAATGTTTGTTTAGCCGCTTGCCACTACTTCACACCAATCAACTCATGCCACGATAACGCCAGTAGATCTATTTAGTCATCAAACGATAAAGGAAATATATATATGAACATAAATATTATCTATTTTATCTTATATAAATTTAATTATATTTTATCTTATCTATTTACTATATGAATATCTTATTTAACATGGAGTTTAGTTTAATTTTCTTACTTTTTATGTAAAAATATTACATCAATTATTTATTTTTAATCAATTTAATCAAATTAAGCTTCATATTAAGTAAGATATACTCGGTATCCAATTGACTCAATAAGGAAATATTCTAGATATTTTAGGCTCCATTGTGACCACAACAATGGTATTAGAGCTAATGATTAAGATGATAGAGACTCCTTGTATCGAAAGTCTACCTAGTAGTGTATAGAGGCTAGGTGGCGTGTCCCATTGATGAAATGCGAGTCAACGACGGTGCAAATATATGTGTGCGGAAAAGCTTTTGCTAGAAGGGGAACAAAGAAAGGACTCGCACTTGAGTAAGAAGTCTCATATTATATGTAAGTAGAGATGTCGAACAATATTGCCTTTATTTTTACAAAGGTGTAGTAGATAAGTTTAAGTTTAATTTATATAATGAGTATAGGGAGTCCTAGTAATAAATTATGCATGCATAAAATGAAAAATTGTGGGATCCCATGGTCCTGTGTCCGACTCTGAAGGCATATATTGAGAGTCCAATCGTGGAGTAACCGTAATAACTTGCAATAAATTAAAGGGCATCCAAAACCCAATCATATGTATTTTTGCAAACATTTGAGCATTAGAATTTGAAGACCATAAAAAAGATTCCATCGATGCTGCTGCAGTGCACGCAAACAAACTAGTAGTACAAGAAACAGAAAGCAGAGAGAGAGAGAGAGATACTAGTACTAGTATATAAAGAAAGAAGGAGAAGAAAATCATTCAACTCTTCTCTCCTCTCCCATGGAAGAACGGTATGAGATAATTAAAGATATTGGTTCAGGCAACTTTAGTGTTGCAAAGCTTGTAAGAGAGAAACGGAATGGCCACTTATACGCTGTCAAGTTTATAGAAAGAGGCTTCAAGGTTCCTAATTCCTAGCTACATATATATATACCTTAATTATTTAGTAATTAACTTTTCAAAGGATTCTCCTACTTAATTATTATCATCGGGTTTTGCTTTGCAGATTGATGAGCACGTGCAAAGGGAGATTATAAATCACAGGTCCTTGAAACATCCCAATATCATTAGATTCAAAGAGGTATATATATCTACTTTTGGTTTATATATATATGCCTTCTGTTTCTCCTTCATAATTCAGTTTTATTCTGTATCATATTTTTTTTTCCTTGAAAGGAGTTTCCAGAATCTTAAAGAAATCAATTTTTCCTTCTTATCTCACGTCTTGCTTTTCATGCTAAATTATAAACTTGCGATTCATGGATGCAGGTGTTGCTTACTCCAACTCATCTAGCAATTGTGATGGAATATGCTGCTGGTGGAGAACTGTTTGAAAAAATATGCAGTGCCGGTAGATTCAGTGAGGACGAGGTATATATATAGATTGATTACATCATGATCATTTGTGGTTTTGTCAATGAGGCCATTATTTAACTGTTTTAGATTCCAAAACAGTAACACTGTTTGCATATATATATATATATATATATATTATATTAAATAAACGAGTATATAGGAACTAGGATAATACTGTTTCGGCTTAAGCAAATGCTACTATTCACATTAGTGTTCAAATTTCCTATTCAATTTTTGTATTTAAGTGCAATTTGTTACCATTTAATTTGAGCATCATATCAGGTGCTTTCTTTTTTTCAGTTTTATGTGTATTTCAGACAGATAATTTCATCTTAAATTTTGGTTGCATATATAGGCAAGATATTTCTTCCAGCAACTGATTTCTGGAGTCAGCTATTGCCATTCAATGGTACCATTCTGGTTCTTGTTCAATCTAATTCTATATGTTTCAGTCTCACTATTAGTATTTCAGCTAATTAAATTGAAGTTATCATATTTTATTGCAGGAAATTTGCCATAGAGATCTTAAGCTAGAAAACACACTGTTAGATGGAAGCTCAGCACCAAGACTCAAAATCTGTGACTTTGGTTATTCAAAGGCAAGAACTTAATTATCACTTAATTTCATTCATCATATGGATTAACTATTAAGAGTCTTGTTAGATTATTAGACAGTATATATAACAAATTATAAGTGTTGTGCATTTTTGTTCAGTCATCTGTTCTGCACTCCCAGCCAAAATCAACTGTAGGAACCCCAGCTTATATTGCACCTGAGGTCTTGTCAAGAAGAGAATATGATGGCAAGGTAACTTAATTAATCTAATCAACTTTTTGTAAACGTGGTTTTACTCAAGAATGTTTAATTGGTCACCAATATGTTCTTATCCTTAAGTTAATGATTAGATTGCAGATGTTTGGTCTTGTGGGGTGACTTTGTATGTGATGTTGGTTGGTGCTTATCCTTTTGAAGACCCAGAAGACCCAAGAAACTTCAGAAAAACACTTCAAGTTAGTTAATTAGTTGAACTAATAAATATTTATATATGTTGCATTACTTAATTAATTATTTGTTTGAGTATTATATAGGTGACCAATCACACAATTTTATTAATTTTGATTTTGGATAATTTTGACAGCGAATTCTTAGTGTCCACTATTCTATTCCAGGCTATGTCCGTGTCACAAATGAGTGCAGACATCTTTTATCTCGAATATTTGTAGCCAACCCAGAGAAGGTACAAACATTAATTATTTATGTTTCTTACATAATAATTTACAATTTTATATTTATATTTAGGTTTAATTATAAATTTGTTTCCCTATTTTTACCAATTTACAATTTTGGTATTTTTTTTTACACTTGAGGTGCTAGCTCAGTGGTAAGAGCTAGTTTTATATCCTCAACGTGTTGACTTCGAATTCGAATCCCTTTGGGGACAGTTGTAAAATGGTCATTAGTGTCGCTTTGATTAATAAAATTCCCCCTTCCCCAATTTAAAAAAAAATTGGTATTTTTTAAAATTTCACAATTTTAATCCTCCGATTTTTGAAATTTTAAACATTAATTCTATGATTGAACCTTATATTTATTAATTCTATGATGTCAATATAATGTCAACTTTCAGTTATGTTACTTATTTAATCATATATGCAGAGGATAACCATACCAGAGATTAAAATGCATCCATGGTTCCTAAAGAACTTGCCACTAGAGTTTATGGAGAATGGTGAAAGTGGATTGCAAAATGATGAGAATGATACATCATCATCATCTCAAAGCATTGAAGAAACATTGTCCATAATACAAGAGGCTAGGAAAGGAGGTGAGGGCCCAAAAAGCATGGATCTTGATGATATGGATGCAGAAGATGCTGACATTGATGATATTGAAACTAGTGGTGATTTTGTCTGTGCTCTGTGATATATGCAATTTGCTATCTTGCACTTTGTAGACAAAAAGCAGTTTAAGATAAGATGCTTCCTTTTCACCATATAAGGAATCATATTCATATCAAACAAAACAACATAAACAGCTGTCTTTAGTTGGTTTTGATTTTCCTTTGATTGGAAGTTACTTGTCTTCATCTCTCTAACCCTTAGGTGGGAATATTAATGGGGTGGTTATGATTCCAATTGCTTTATTACTTTTTTTTCTCTAAAAAAACATCATGCTTGTAATATGCTAAATATATACAAGGTTTCTCATTTAAGTTTTATTGAAAGATATTTGCTATGTATTTTTTTAAATGAAAGACAAGTTCTTATTTGAATAATTAAACGATTTTATATCGTACGTTGTCATTATATTTATATCAGTATCTCAGATGGAAGCACTAGTCGACAATGTAATATTGATGAATTGATGCTGATGCATGCACCATGCTGCGCACGGTCAAGAAAACTTTGAAATTAATATATATATATATATATATATATATATAAATTATTTAGGATGACTATCTCGGTTGAGTCGACAGAAAATGATCTTACGTATGTCCTCCTACATTATTGTCATTATGCATTTAAGAATACAATCTTGTTAGGTGCCATTTGGGTTGAGGGTTTCGAACTTAATTACAGCTGGGTGTTTGGTATAGAGAAGAAAGATATTTGGAAAGAAAATAATAGATGAGAAAGAAAGTCTTTTTTGGCGGGTAGACGGAGGTAAGCACCATACGCTAGTAAACACACACACACGCAACAAAGTCAAGTCACGGGTTTGAACTCAGGGCAACAATGAAAAATATCTCACCTAACAACGTCGATTTTTCAGTTAATAGGCCTTACGGGGACAGAAATAGGGTATTGAGGTAATGCTAGGTGGGAAAGAAATGGAGAAAAATTAAAGAAATGAATTTATTTTCTTTTTGGTTGGTTGGATTGCTTAGAGAGCGAAAAAAAGAAAAAAATGATAATATTTTTTATTGGATAAAAATACCTCTACTATTTTTTTTTGGGTACATAATACCTCTTCTATTTCTCTAGTCATAATTTTGCATCAAGTCGGCCATCAGCCTCCTCAACACCTTTCTTATGTAGGGTGCCCTTGACAACAATGTCAACTCTTTCGTCAAAGGATTGCAAAATTACTTCACGTAGCTATGCTTTAATCCAATGTCCTTTGACATTTTTCAGTTAATGTATTCTTTGATAGTATTGAATAACTATCACAAAAATGGAGCACATGCAAGTGCAATTTTTCGCAGTATTTTGAGCAAATCAACAATATGCTGCCTTGAGTTGAGTATCTAGAGCTAACATGCACATAAATTTTACTTTTCTCTTAAAAAGTAAAAATAAAACTATAATACAAGCAAGTTGTAGTTAAATAATTAGTGTAGAAAAAAAGAAAGTGGGTATTTGTGCAAAATCTAGAAATTTTCGAAACACGAAAAGGTTAATGTTTTTTTTTATCCTTGACGTAAACACTATACATAAACTCACGTACACAAAATAGAGACATAAAGTAGAGGTTTCATATTCAAACACGGGTACTCAAAATATTCAGCCTAACAACGTTATTTTTGTTAGCTGTGTTAGTTCTACTGAACAAAATATAATGAAAAAAATTAATCTAGCAATAATAATTTGAGCTCACGAGAAAGACGACTATTGTCAAAATTAGAATAAAAAATTACAAGCTCCGACCAATTTTTGGGAGGGAATTTAGAAGGAGCGGAGGGGGGCACTTACTTTTTTTTAATATAATTTAAAGAAGCTATAAATATTATATAATTATTCCCTCGCTAACTGCTATAAGTATTATATAATTATTCCCTATATAAATAACTCACATACACAAAGCAGGGAAATAAAGTAGATGTTTCATATTCAAACACGGGTACTCATAGAAAATATTCAGTCTAACGATATTGGTTTTGCCAGTTGTGTTAGGTCTTACGAACAAAATATAATGAACAAATTAATGTAGCAATAATAATTTGAGCTCGTGAGAAAGATGGCGATTACCAAAATTAGAATAAAAATTACAAGCTCCGACCAATTTTTGGGAGGGAATTTAGAAGGAGCGGAGGGCGGAGACTTACTTTTTTTATATAGTTTAAAGAAGCTATAAATATTATATAATTATTCCCTCGCTAACTACTATAAATATTATATAATTATTCCCTATATACATGAACTCACATACACAAAGTAGAGACATAAAGTAGAGGTTTCATATTCAAACACGAGTACTCATAGAAAATATTCAGCCTAACAACATTAGTTTTGTGAGTTATGTTAGGTCTGACGAACAAAATATAATGAAAAAATTAATGTAGCAATAATAATTTAAGCTCACAAGAAAGACGACGATTACCAAAATTAGAATAAAAAATTACAAGCTCCGATCAATTTTTGGGAGGGAATTTAGAAGGACCATATTATATAATTATTTATCGTGTGATTCTTTTTTAAGTTTTCAATTTTCAAAAACCAAAACTTGTTTTCAGTTTTTTGAGGTTTTCAATTTTAAAAAACAATTATCGACACTATAATTTTGTCTGCTACAATTTTGATCGTTTTCTTTTTTCTCACTCTCCTCCATTGTTTGTTACAAAATTCCGTTACACAAAGATCGAGTATGTCATGTGTCATTGACTTTCCACATCAGCATTGTCACATTGCATTGGCTTGTGATGTCATCATTTGCCATGTGGCATTGAAGCGGGGCACTGAGTTTTCGTCCTCTGCTCATGCTCATTGCAAAAATGTTGATATGTCACCACAGCCACATAGGGCGAAATTGCTACGTGTCATTGACTTTCCATGTCAACACTGCCATGTGGCATTAACTTTAGATTAGCACTGCCATGTGGCATTGACGTGTATACTGGGTTTTCGTCCCTCTATGTTATCTCCCATTATTAAAATATGTGACGTAGTTGATGTTGTTACTCCCACATAGGATGAGTATCTCACGACAGTCATTCATTTTCCACGTTAGCACCAACATGTGACATTCATCTGTGATATGTATCGTCGAGTGGCATTTGTCTGCCACAGCAGCATTGTAGTGTGGCACTTACTTGTAATGTCGCCGCCACACAACATTGACTTGCCACATCAGCATTGTTGTGTGGCATTGACTGTCGCGTCATCATCCAATAAGTCGGTGTCGTGTGTCAACAACTATAGCAATAATACTAAAGTATAATAAAAATTATAATAATAAAATACCATGGAATATTCATAACTTTTAAAACTAAAAACTCAATTTTCGAAACTTTTTTATGGTTTTATAAAGTGGTCTAATTAAAAGCAATTTCAACTCCTTTTTGCCAAACATGTTTTGTTTTCAAATATATATTTGAAAACCAATAACCAGCAATTATCCCGACCCCGAACGGGATCATAGTCTTTGTAAAATCTCCCATCTAAGACAATTCATCCAAGTATACCCTAAAATAAACAACTATCCCTTCAACCTTATATTGTAGCTCCATATATGTGAATGTGAAGGGTTTGAAATCCCTCTAATAACGTTATAGAGAAAATATGTTTTGTAAACGAAACATCCGAATAGCAACATGCACTTTGTGAGCTACAATGTTGGGGTTGATTTTTTATGAGTTTCCTTTGTCATTCTTATCATTTGTACCAAAAAAAGTTAGTGAAAAATAACATAGTTGAATTGTTTGACGTGTATTATTTCAATAATGGCATTTTATCACTCATTATTAAATTTATTAATGATTTCTTTGAGTTAGAATGACATTGTTAGAAAACTTCAAGCTTGGGTGCAAGTGGGTTAATGCATTCCATCTAAAGAGGCGGACTCAGCTAGTACCTGGGTTCGATCCCCGACGATGGAATAAATTGGAATTAGATTTTACTTACCTCTCGGCCGAGTTCTAGATTATTCAGGGTCCCTTTCCTTTGAACTCCGGCGGAGTGAACGACCCCTAAACCAAAAAAAAATGACATTGTTAGAATGAAACATTTACAAGACCGGCCATAAGGCAGAGGAACCTGTGCTACAGCACAGGGCCTCAAGCATGTCCAATATTGTTGGGGCCCCCAAAAGGAAAAATTTAGTATGTGTGCATGACAACATTGCATGTACTATATCCATAAAAAAAATCGCATGTACAAGCGGTGGAGCTGAAACATTGCGTTTTTAATTTGGTTTATTTTTACGCCCATCATATCACCATATACGCTCATATAATTTGATAAACCGAAAATACCTCTGTCAAACTAAAACTCGCTCGGATTTACCCCCACTCAAGGTAAATCCGCTTTGTTATTTTTTCAAAGCGGATTTATCTACCCAATAGGTAAATCCGACTTTTAAATAACAAAGCGAATTTACCTTATGTGGGGGTACATCCGCTTTTAAAATTAACAAAAGCGGATTTACCTAATGTGGGGTAAATCCGATTTTCTATTTTTTTAGGGAAATCGGATTTATCTTTTTTTAGATAAATCCGCTTTGTTATTTTTCCAAAGCGGATTTATCTACCCAATAGATAAATCCGACTTTTAAATAACAAATCGGATTTACCTTATGTGGGGGTACATCCGCTTTTGAAATTAACAAAAGCGGATTTACCTAATGTGGGGGTAAATCCGATTTTGAAATTAAAATTAACTTTTTTTTAGAAATATAAAATAGAAATGAATATCGGTCGTATTTTGGTTCTGTTTAGTGTATTGTTCATTAACATGTGACGATGTTGTACGCCGGGTGAATAATTTAGGCTAAAAAATCGGATTTCTGCTACCTACTCAGATTGTAATGAAACCACAGCCATTAAATCCGAAAAAAAATCAGGGATCAAGACTCCTCAATAAGAGACTTCTTTCCGGACAGGGGAGCTCAAAATCCCAAATTCCATCGTTTACTATTTTTTATTAATTTTTAGGCTTAAATATCACTTACCCCCTGCAAATATCACTGTTATCCATTTACCCCCCTGCAAAAAAAAAACTCTCTAAACAAACCCTGCAAAATGTAACCGTTTCCAGTTACCCCCCTGCTGTTAAATTTTCTGTTAAAACTTAACAGTGATGACGTCAGCACCACGTGTCACCATATTATTGGGCCTCTGTGACATGTGGCACTGACTGCCACGTCAGCATCCTATGTCACCAGTGCCACGTCAGCAACCAATGGATGGCTGCCACGTGGCACTGTTGTTAAATCAAAATAAATCTTCAAAAAGGAAGAAGTGGGTGTTGAACTCGTGACCCATTACTCACACCTACACCTCTTAACCACTGAGCCAAATTATTATTTGTGATTACTAACACAACTACTAATATATATTACATCATTGTCAATTAAATTAAAAAAAAATCTGGAAACCCATCGTTCTTCAATCTGTAAACCCACAATTCTTTGCATCAACAATTGTGGTGTAATCGCAACCCCACATTCAACATGTTTCATATCCTTAAATTTGTTCTGATTCTTGGGATTGTACCATCAATCTATGGCGGACTAATGACTTTAATTCAGAAGATGACCTATTATCTAAGAAGAGAAAAGTTGAAGGTCAAGCTGAGGACTCTCAATTAGAGGTTTGCACAGGTTCTGTGCACCTTATTGTTTTTCTTGCTGCTCTCCGATTTCCAGATCTAACATCGTTGTCGCTGTTTCCGTTTGTTCTCCAAAGAGATCTTTTCCTGAAGAAGACACATCGCAAGCCGCAGATCTTCGAAATGGTGAGATCTTTTCTCGAAGAAGACACCGCGTTCGTTCGTTCTCGTTAATCATTGCTCCGGTTGTTGACGAAAGGTCGGACTCACCGGAGTCCGTTGCCTAGATCTTCAAAGTGGTGAAGAAGGTCTTACTCACAATCCCTTTCCCTCTGTTTCTCCCCTTTCGCAATTTCTGGTTTTTTTTTTTGCTGTTGGAGGATGAATTCAAGATAATAATTAATAATAATTTGGTTTACAGATTGAAGACGATGGGTTTCCAGATTTTTTTTTAATTTAATTGACAATGATGTAATATATATTAGTAGCTGTGTTAATAATCACAAATAATAATTTGGCTCAGTGGTTAAGAGGTGTGGGTGTGAGTAATGGGTCACGAGTTCAACACCCACTTCAGCCATTTTGAAGATTTATTTTGATTTAACAACAGTGCCACGTGGCAGCCATCCATTGGTTGCTGACGTGGCACTGGTGACATAGGATGCTGACGTGGCGGTCAGTGCCACGTGTCACAGAGGCTCAATAATATGGTGACACGTGGTGCTGACGTCATCACTGTTAAGTTTTAACAGAAAATTTAACAGCAGGGGGGTAACCGAAAACGGTTACATTTTGCAGGGTTTGTTTGGAGAGTTTTTTTTTGCAGGGGGATAAATGGATAACAGTAATATTTGCAGGGGGTAAGTGATATTTAAGCCTATTTTTTATAATCTCCAAAAATTCTGGAAAAATTTGCATAACCTTATTTTGGTTTTATTAGATTTATAATGGTGTTTTTATAATTGTTAAATTAGTTTTGACTCTTTAACGGATTTTTAGTAATATTTTTATAACATTTTTTAAAAAAATTAAATAAAAAACAGGTATTTTCAATACACAAAGCGGATTTATATGAGGTTATATTTGAAACTCCACGTAAAAATCAAAGTGATTAATGTGTTCATTGGTGTTTTTTTTGGGTCTCGAGACAAAGTGACTCACATGTAAACTCACAATGCAAAGTAGAAATTTTTGGGTTCAAACCTCATTAACCAAATAATTTGTCTAGTTTTTTTTGGGTAAACCCGGGTATCCACCGCACGGACAACAGTGATTAATCCTTCACTCATTATAGGTGCCTCGAGGGGCAGGACAGCTGACCCAGAGTTTTAATGCTGCTCTGTACCCAAGGCGGAGATCGAGCCCCTGACCCTTGGTTAAGAGAGGTTTAGCCCCAACCGCCGAACCCCAGACTCTGTATTATAATTTGTCTAGTTTAACAATATTGATTTTGCTAACTATAAGCTGCTTTACAAACTATGTTCATAAGGATCGAGGATAGTAGAATTTTACGGAGGACTAAACAGGATATTTAGTATTTTTTTGGTCAACAGTCATTGTTGTTTTTGTTTTTGGTGAAAAAGAATAGAAATGGGACGGGAAGTCTTTTGTCTAAACACCCCCCGCCACCCAAAACTTTCCATTTTACCTTTTAATTTTAACAATACCCCCTCCTATTTTTTTCATTCCGGATTTATGTTTTTTTGACATAAATCTAAAATGAGTTTTGACTATGTTTTTTTGACATAAATCCGAAATTAAAAAAATAACATACCACAATTATGTCAAAAAACATAAATTTGGAAGTTAATTTTTTTTGGGAAGTCTTTTAATAGTGCTTATTTGAGTGAGCGCTATTAAAGAGCCAAAGATAAATTTGGAACTACTACATTAGTTTGTAAAGTGTTATTGCTTATACTCTTTAATAGCACTTACTCAAATAAAAGACTTCCCCATGTTTTTTTCACTTTCGGATTTGACATAAATCCGGAGTGTATTTTTTGACTTCCGAATTTTTTGACATAAATCCAGAATAAAAAAAATACTTTCCGGATTTATATTTTGACATAAATCCAGAAAAAATAAAAAAAATGGGATTTCGAAATAAATTGAGTATTTTTGAAAGGGTCAAATTGGATTAAAATAAAATATGGGGATATGTGGGCCAAGATGGGATGTGGCGAGATATGGCCATCACTTTTTCCACACCCCTCCCTACTCACCCCACACCCCCTAACTCCTTTAATCCCCAAAATACCCCTCACTAAAAAACACTATTTCTCCCTCTCCCTCCCTCACACCTCCTCTCACACCCCAACCTAGAGTACTCCGTCTCCCTCTCAATCGTTGATTTCGATTTCCCAACATCTGTTTCGCACCCAGGTACTCCCTCCCTCACTTTCCTCCGTTAATTTTCATTGTTTTATGTTTCTGTTTCTGCGTTTTCTGGTTTCTGAGTTGTCTGCGACAGATTCAGTTGTCCTCAATCGAATGGTTCTGGAGACGAAGCAAAACTGACTCATTCGGTTGAGGTCAACCGAATACGTTCGGTTGAGGTCAACCGAATCATGCTGATACTGATTGTGTTTGATATGTTCGGTTGCAGGTATGATCCAATTCGTTACCCTCATTGAACGAAATGCTGGGAGGATTTCCATTCCAAATGAAATTTGGAGACTAGAGTTGCCTTGTTCCTTTTATTTTGTCTTGGAAGTTGGCCCTTGTATTCGTGGTGTTAACAACATGCGCTATGGCAACATCCTTGCTGATACACATGCCATCTGCCAAGCGTATGGGGGTGTTGAGAGTGTGGAAGTCTTGTTAACATACTATCAGACCGGGAGCTTCAAGGTCGCCAGGAGTGGGAGTGACAGTGGGAGTGACAGTGATACTTCGAGTGATGTTGGATCCAGCTATGTTGTTACCCAGTTGTAGTTTTTTACTGTTATTTTGTTTATCAATAATTGTAATTGAACGTCACTGATTTAGTAATGAATAAATATTGGGTTGATTATTTTTTGGTTTACAGTACCGTTTAAATTAAACAACAATTTTATTATTAAAAAGCGTCACCGTACATAAATGGACATCATTGCTTGGATGTCATCGTCGTTCTTGACATCCATTATAGACTAGTGCACACGTCCATCAGACCAATCAGGTTTCCGATAAACTATACGAGTTATCTCTCGCTCGTCGCCCTCCACTTGCACCTTACCCGGTAGTTTATCTTTTAGGGTAGTGAATGTTAAGTTGTGTTTAAGCCAACACTGCATTGTGTCTCGCCCCTCGAAACAGACACCATCAACTTTGTTGGTGATGATGCCCTGATGATGAATGATAGTGAGGGAAGAATCCTCTGAGTATTGTGTTAGGGACATTTTTTTGTGTTTATACGATTTGGTGGAGAAGAAGAAGCAGAGAAGGGGTTAGGGTTTTTGTGAAGTAGACGCAAAAGCTGAAGCCCAATTTATAATAGGCGTGGGGAAACATGAGTCGTTGATCAAAATTTTAGATCACAAATTTGAGCCGTTTATTTTCTATCCGTTGGGGCACAATTTCCAAAGAAAATGCCATCCACTCCTTTACCTGACACGTTTGACTGGTTGTGAGCAGTTGGTTAAAAGTGTCGGTTGAATCTGAGCCGTTCAATTTTTTAAAAAACCCGTATTCGGTTGCCCTGATCCGAATTTATTCGATTGGGTTTAGCCGAATCCTCTAAAACAGGAAAAAAAAGGTGTGTGCCAAAAAATACACCTTCGGTTTCCCATAACCGAATTATTTTGGTTGCCCGTAAATGAATCGGCGAAAAATGCGCGTTTCATTAATGGCCTTTTGGTCATTTCGCAGGGTTAGGGGGTGTGGGGTGAGTAGGGAGGCGTGTGGAAAAACCGATGACCCGAGAGATTGTAATTGGATTAGGGGCTTAAGACAGAGAGGTAAAAAGGCCCAATCACAGAACAGAACCGCATGATTTGCTATTGCCAGACCAAAACCCTACCAAAAAACCAAAACCGGAATTGGTTGTCCGAGTCTCAACTCCACAGCAGACGACATAGCAGTAGTAGCACCATGGGAGGTGGCGGGAGATCACGAACTCAAAGAAAGCACTTTCGTCAAAACAGAGAGAATGTATGGAAGCGTTCCAAACCGGATTCCGATCCTTCCTTATCCTCCGAATCACGAAACCCTGGCTGGACTCCCTTCGCCACTGAAAACCCCTCCTTCGATGTCTATTACAAAGAACAAGGGATAGTGGACCCTGAAGAATGGGATAAATTCGTTGCACTTCTCAGAACACCATTGCCCGCTTCCTTTCGAATCAATTCTAGGTCTAACTGTTTCCATCGGTACTTTTTTCACTCTCTTATGTATGCATTATATTCACGTGAATTTGGTGTTTCGTTTTGTTTTGTGATTGCAGTAGTCAATTTGCTGATGATATTCGTTCTCAATTGGAAAATGACTTTGTGCATTCTCTTCGTGCTGAGGTATGTTGTTGACTGCGAATGTGGCAGTTATAAGAATTGTGTAACTATGTGGTTTTTTTTACACATTGTGATTGGTGTCTATATATTATTGGAAGTGAATTGTTCCTTGTAGGTTGCTGAAGGGGGTGAGACGGAGGCTATTCGGCCATTGCCTTGGTATCCTGGGAACTTTGCTTGGCATTCGAATTTTTCTCGGATGCAGCTGAGGAAGAACCAAACATTAGAGAGGTAAAAATGTTTTGTTCATCTATGAATTGCATTTGAATATGTGGGATTCATATAATCTGCGAATTTAATGTTTTTTTTGCCTTCTCGGAGTGCATTAGGACTTGATGAATATTCTTTCTCTTAATATTTCTCAGCTTGTCACCTTTTTTTTTTGCAATCTTAGGGTTTTTTTGCTATCAGTTTATTTTTAAAGGAAACAAAATTAATGAGTTGGTTGAAATGATATAACACTTAGCGAAAATCATATTAGATGGGAAAAACAATATATGCAAAAAGCATCAGGTGGTCTCTGTCAGGATACATAAATTACGATGCAAATATGCTCTTCCCTCACCACAATTTATGTTTTAATTTCTTGAAAAATAAGATGATAGCAGACTGAGTTGCTTTGCTGACATTAATTTCCTGAAGGCCTACATTAATATGTATTTGTTTATGCATTGATTTGTATGATGATGCAAAACTAGAAACACCATTCTTATGCATTTGCATTATTTATTTTTCATTTGTTGGTTTAAGAGGAATATAAAATCCTGAAAAAATGTAAAACCGAGAACAAGAGTTTTGAACTACAAAAGGATATTAATGTCTTATTGCTTGGTTCTATAAATAGAGCTAGAATAAAAATAAAATTGAAATACAAATTTCAAATTCATTCTTATTTTTATGTGTAACTAACATTATCCTAATCTTTAAATTCAAACACATAACATCCTAAAGTCTAGATAAAAAATTAGTCAAGAGAATATTAATTACCAAGTTGTTACTGCTATTTAGGCATTTATCAACAGCACCCTTAACCCTTTGCAACCTTATTATGCAGATATTGTGATTGATCTGTCCTTATTGCTACACTGTATAATGAAGTTTTTCATGTTTGCTCCTTTAGGGAAATTTAGGTAAAAAACAATACACATTTCCAAAATTGAATAATGTTAAGCTATTTAGTTCTTAGTTGTTGACCTTTACATATGCCCATGGTTATCAAATTGAGATATGTATTGTGTATCAGAATACCTATTTTCTTAAGGCTTAAAGGTACTTTTAGTCCCTGCAAATGTCACAATAATCCAGTTTAGTCCCTGCAATTCCAAAACTTTTAAAATAGTCCCTGCAATTACTAAACGTTACTACTTTTAGTCCCTGCTGTTAGTTAAGGGTTAACACTGTTATCTTTTGATGATGTGGCAAGCTGACTCATATTAATTTATAATATTTTGATGATGTGGCACACCCCCCACCCCCCCACCCCACCCCCCCCCCACCCCACCCCTCCTCCCCTTCGCCCCCCCTCCCCTTCGCCCCCTCCTCCCCTTCGCCCCCCTCCCCTTCGCCCCCCTCCCCTTCGCCTCTCCTCCCCTCCTCCCCTTCGCCCCCCTCCCCTTCGCCCCCTCCCCTTCGCCTCTCCTCCCCTCCTCCCCTTCGCCCCTCCTCCCCTTCGCCCCCTCCCCCCCCACCACCCTCGGCTACCGGACCTCCTCAACCTATCGCCAGAGTCCGATCCAGAAGGATCGACGGCGACAGACTCGCCACAGAGCTCCGACGTACCGTAGTGGCAGATCTTCGCGCCGAGACTCTCCTCAGCGACGAGGATACTTGAGCTCTTGATATGATTATGGACGAAACCGGAACCAGAACCAGCGAAATTGTGAACGTAATCGAGACCGTGAGCGAGATCGGAGGCAATCAACATCCGCGAGGTCCACGTGGAGAGATTTGTGAAGCTAGGATTTCGGCGATTACGAGCAGGGGCGAAGGGGGTGACGGAGTTCTGAGAGATCCATGTAGTGACGAAACAGGGGGGGAGGGGGCGAAGGGGAGGAGGGGCGAAGGGGAGGAGGGGAGGAGAGGCGAAGGGGAGGGGGGCGAAGGGGAGGGGGGCGAAGGGGAGGAGGGGGCGAAGGGGAGGGGGGGCGAAGGGGAGGAGGGGGCGAAGGGGAGGAGGGGAGGAGAGGGGGGTGGGGTGGGGGGGTGGGGTGGGGGGGGGGGGTGGGGGGTGTGCCACATCATCAAAATATTATAAATTAATATGAGTCAGCTTGCCACATCATCAAAAGATAACAGTGTTAACCCTTAACTAACAGCATGGACTAAAAGTAGTAACGTTTAGTAATTGCAGGGACTATTTTAAAAGTTTTGGAATTGCAGGGACTAAACTGGATTATCTTGACATTTGCAGGGACTAAAAGTACCTTTAAGCCTTTTCTTAATTGTGAAATGTGAATTAAATCAATTTATGAATCATAAGATATGTGATCAATAAAAGTATAACATTTGTAAGTAAAAACAAGTGACATGAATAAAAAAGTATGAGCTGATATATCATATATGAACCTCAAAATAATTCAATATCCAAGTCATAAAGATAGAGCAGCAATAACACAACAGAGCAACAAGCGCAAAGAGAAAACAATTTGGGTGCAAAGACAGTAAGATACAGCTCTATCTTCGAAAAAGACAGTCGGAGGGCAATAAACAGAGAAGAACATAGGGGAAGGGAGGGGGAGAGCCGAGAAACACTGCAGGCAGAGCGAATAAAAAAACCATATTATAGGAGGGAATGCAAACCAAAAATATTAGGTGTTAGGGTTGTTAGTTTGTGAGTCTGACTTGGGTTACTTGGAAGGTTTATTTTGGCTGATTATGTCCCATTTGAGAAAAAAATTGCAAAGAAACAAACGAACTGAGTAGGCCTTTTGTAGAAACCAGATCCTGCAACTCGGCCCATTTCTGGTCGTTGCACCCACGATGGAACTCGAATCGTGAGATTTATGATTGGTTAAGATTCGTGTTGAGATTCAGGTCCAAAACAGATTCGCGCTCCAATACATGTTGATTGTGTTTGATTTAGGTTCGAATCAAGATATGAAATGGATGATTTGCACCATACGATAACTATGCATGTGACCCTTGGCGTTGGAGTGATTGTGTACACTTGTATTTTTGTAATTTACACGCACATATAGACAGACAGACATGCCCACACATTAAAATGCATGAACTTGGTTCTGTCAAAGTCAAACAATTGATTGAAATGAATAACACATATACTTTGTCCTTATGACTGATATGTCAAATGTTGCCTCTGATTATTCTAAATCTCTCAGGTTCCATGAATTCTTAAAGCTAGAAAATGAAATTGGAAATATCACAAGACAGGAAGCTGTCAGTATGGTGGGTCACTTTATATGCCATGTCAATTGTCTTGAATTCTTGTTCACGCAAATGATTTTCTTTTGTTCTAGAACTCTGAATGGTTCAGTACCTGTAAGTTAGATCTTCTATTGACCTTTCTAAAATTTATTTGTCACTTTATTTGTTGTTTGTGACATAGGTTCCTCCCCTATTCTTGGATGTGCATCCCGACCATTTTGTACTTGATAGTAAGCAACTTCTAGTGCATGAAGTACTTTACTCTTTTCTCTTGTTTTTACCAGCCCTGATCCTACTTGTTTATCTTGGAATTCAAGCTTTGGTGTTCTGACCCTTTACTTGTCTTTACTTTTGTTTAGTGTGTGCTGCACCAGGTTCGAAAACATTCCAATTGCTTGAGATTATACACCAATCAATCGAAACCGGAACACTTCCTAGTGGAATGGTTTGTGACATTTTCATTACAAAAATGTTGTTTCTGTTTCTCTGCACTTTATTTTTTTTTGCTTTTATCACATTGGTGGTTAGCAGCATTTCATTTGATATTTGGAGTCAATAGTTTTCTAATGTGATTAGGCAAGGCGGCGAGCTACATATGCAACATTTGGTAATCAGTATCTTTTTTATAACTAGGTTATAGCGAACGATCTTGATGTCCAAAGATGTAATCTTCTCATCCACCAAACAAAAAGAATGTGCACGGCAAACCTAATTGTTACTAATCATGAAGCTCAGCATTTCCCAGGATGCCGTTTAAACAGGAATCGTGAAAGGATGGATTTAGATCACAGCATTGGCCAACTGGTATTTGATCGTGTTTTGTGTGATGTCCCGTGTAGTGGAGATGGTACACTTCGTAAGGCACCTGATATGTGGAGGAAATGGTAGTTTCTATTCTTTTTCCAGCTCGATTTTGTTTTCTTTTCTTTTCAATCAATGATTATTTTTTAAGACTTGTTTTACTTTTTTCCAGGAATACAGGGATGGGACAAGGGCTTCACAGCCTACAAGTTTTAATTGCTATGCGAGGTACTTTCTGAATCTTTTATATTTAATTCAGGGCTTGCCATTGTTAGGTCTGTGTTGCCGTTTCTTTATAAGGCGTTTGTTTTGCTTTTGTGCTCGATATCTTTGGGTCTTTTCCAATTAAAGATTGGTAATAGCCAAAAAGGAGTTGGCTTACCTGACTCAAGACATTGCATGACTTGGATTTGACTCCCAGGGTTGCCTGCTTGTAGGCGATATATAATGCCACTGTTAATCCTTCTTGAGTTTGTACCCTAAAGAATATTGTCATCATATGAAAGAAGAATATTGATTATAAGATGGCATACATCAGAAAGCATGATCATAAATTGAACTCAACTAGACTTATTTAGCATGGGGAAGTGGGCAACAATGTTTAGTTGCAAAAAGTTCATGGTGGCTTGAGCTCCAATACCCCAATGTTTGAAATTGGTCATTACCTTTGAGTGAAACTCTTGGTGCTTCCGGACTAAGTTTGCTTTGTAAGTTATCGTTCTTTACATGATATATCTTTCCTAAATATTTGAAAGGGAACAAACCATCTTGCTTTATGTTGACCTTCAAGGAGCTGAGTAGCAGTTTATCTGTGTCGTGTTTGTTATGTGTCTTCTGAAGAATATTTAAAAGCTTCATATTATGTAGTTTAAGCTGGGTGCCTCTTGTTGTGTATTTCTGGTCTTTTTAAAGAGAGATTATTGGGGTATTAAATACTTCTGGTTATTGTATTAGCTGAATAGAAATGAATTTGTGAGACTTAGATTGCAGCAATCTCAACACCTATATTTTCTCAGGTTTATCTTTACTCAAAATTGGTGGAAGAATGGTTTATTCAACATGCTCAATGAATCCCATTGAGAATGAAGCTGTTGTTGCAGAGGTAATCAACCTTCAGTGCTCTATACTTTTGAGCAATTCCAGTTGTGGGCCTGACTAATAAAAATGGTTTCATAATTCATATATTAAGGTCAACTAAATGACCAATTACCTTTGTAACAAGTATAGGCTTGATAAATTTTTCCAAAATCATCGGCAAATAACATCATTGTGTTGTGTCTTTCAGCATAGCCCCAAAATCATTCCACCTCTCATTCCCTGGCATAATTCTGGCAGTGACATGCTCAATTCCTTTTTTCGTTATCCTCTCTTTTTTATTGTTTCGCAGGTTTTGCGGAGGTGTGGGGGGTCTGTTAAACTTCTTGATGTCTCTAGTGAGCTTCCACAACTTATTCGTCGGCCAGGTCTCAAGAGATGGAAGGTTTGATTTTGCTGTCACCAACCGGGCGTTTATTTTTTAAAAAAAACAAAGTTTTGATTATAAAATACATGTAATATTGAAAAAATATGTTTGCTTACCGATACATCCCAAAGTTTTAGTGCTGTCACCAACCGGGCGTTTATTTTTTAAAAAAAACAAAGTTTTGATTATAAAATACATGTAATATTGAAAAAATATGTTTGCTTACCGATACATCCCAAAGTTTTAGTGCCTTTCTGGGTTTTTTGGGAGATGATACCTTCTTAAATCATGTAATCTGAAGGGTTTTGAAGGAAAATTGTGGGTTGTTTGCTTTCTTAATTTCCTGCGTGCAGCCTGGCAGCTATGTTTCTGCTAATTCTAACTTCTGAGTGGAGACTGTGGGCACTGAAATGTTTGTTTCATCAGTTATGTGTTTTTGCTTGCTATTTCGTGGACTTCGAATGCTATTTTTGGCTTTTGTTTGGAATCCTGGTAGTTAATTATTTATACTTAATAATCAGTTGGATGCCGATCAATATGGCCACATTCACGGTGATGTTATAAAAAATCTAAATTTTGAACTTTATGAACAGAAAAATCATGCATTTATCCCCACTTTAGAATGTATCCCAGCAGAAGCTGTTTGTTCTTCATGTGATTCAGCTTGTGGCTTCAAATGTAATAGGATCTTGTTTGTACCATAGCAGTATGCATGTGAAATTTTTAAAGGTGTTTGATTTTGGAGGTGCAGGTATATGAAAAGGGCACTTGGTTTGTCTCTTCAAAAGATGTTCCCAAGTTTCGTAGAGGTGGAATTCATCCCAGTATGTTTCCTTCTGGCAGAGGCTATCAGGATCTTGTTGACAGTAATTGTAATGTTGACATGGGAGATGACATTCCGAGTGAAGTTAATGGAATACCTGAAGATGGTATTCAAGCACTAAAGAATTTTGTGATGTCTGAGTCTGCCGAGGAAATTTCTGATTTTCCTCTAGAGCATTGTATGAGGATAGTGCCTCATGATCAGAACACTGGGGCCTTCTTCATTGCGGTACTGCAGAAAGTTTCTCCTCTGCCAGGTAGTTTCTCATATAATAAAATTTACTTCTCTATCAATCTACCCCACTTCTCATAATTCCGAATTGTCATTTCTGTCTTGTAGACATTCATTTCGACATGAACTTTTGCTCAGAATAGGTTTGTACTTGTTTCTTTCTTGCAGCTGTTCCAGAAAAACCTAACAAACAAACTGAAGAGCAATATGTAGAACCAGCAAAACCGAGTCTTGAGGATGCAGAAGAACTGCAGATTAATTCATCAGAAAGTGCACATGAAAAAGTGTGCAAAGAAGTTCCAGAGGATAATGTAAATGACATTGAATCCAACATAGAAGATTTGGAAGTTAGTCCTCTTACACGTGAAGAACAAATTTCCGAGGAAACTAAAGAGCCCCATAATGTACAAAACACAACAACGAAGGTTCCAGGCAAAAGAAAGCTACAACTTCAAGGCAAATGGAGAGGTGTTGACCCCGTTGTCTTTTTTAAAGATGAAGCAATTATTAATAGTATAAGGGATTTTTATGGAATAGATGAGCATTTTCCATTCAATGGTCACCTTGTAACAAGAAACAGTGATACAAGTCATGTGAAAAGAATTTACTACGTCTCCAAGTCAGTCAAGGATATTCTTGAGTTGAACTTCTCAGTTGGACAGCAACTTAAAATAACCTCAGTTGGCCTGAAGATGTTTGTAAGTATATTTTATATTCAACTTAGAGATATTGTTGTTTTTGTTAGAATTATTATATTATGAGGTTGATTTATTTATCTCCAATTCTCTGGATTTTAAATAAAGAATAATGTGAAGATAATGATAATCTCACTATTAGAAAAGGCCTGTGAACATGTGTTGGTAGATAGTGATTGTGTAGACACAGGTGACTGATCCAATGATGGGAGGCAGATTCAGAGTTTGATTAGCATAAGTAAAATATATGTATTTTTTTACTTATCGATATACTGAAGACATTGATGCTAAATGCTACCCTCCCATTCCAAATGCATACAGATAAAGGAAACACTTCATGGATCATTTAATAATTCCTTCAGTACTGTCATTTCTACTTCTGTTTTTGTTGGCTCAAATTTCCCACGCGTTTTGAATTTTATTGCATATGACACTAATGGTTAACCACTCTCATTTCATTTTGACATATGATAATTGGTAAGGATAATATGTGTAATAATATAATATCTTAATAATTTATTTAGAATTTTTTACAGACCTAATTTCTTTATAGATCATTCTAGAAAAACTTGTAGCATACGTGCATGCATGCCACAAGGAATTTGTTAAGTCTATAAATTAGTTAAGTTAGGAATTTGTTAAGTAAATAAATTAGTAAAAATTTCAGTGGGGTCAGGGGTGGCCTTGTACACCCATCCTTACTTGTGTTCTGTCTTTGACTGTCAATGAGAAATGAGTTTTGTTTTTTATACTTGCTCTCATCTTACAGGAAAGACAAACAGCACGAGAAGGTACCTCTGGATCATGTGCTTTCAGGATATCATCAGAAGGATTACCCCTTATTCTCCCATACATTACCAAGCAAATTGTTCAGGCATCTCCTGTGGACTTCAAGCTTCTTCTGCAGAGCAAAGATGTAAAATTTGCAGATTTTGCTGATGCTGAGTTTGGTGAAAAAGCAGCAAACCTACTGCCAGGCTGTTGCGTGGTAATTCTGGGTAAAGGTATGAATCACGGTGATGCTTTAGAGAAGGTCAATACTCATTGACATCTACTTAACTGTTTAGGGGACTTTTCCATTTATGCAGGAGACAGCGTTGCTACAGATTCCCTCAAAGTGGATGCGTCAACAATAGCCATTGGATGTTGGAGGGGTAGGGCAAGATTGTCAGTGATGGTTACTGCAATGGACTGCCAAGAACTGCTTGAGAGGCTTTTAATACGTCTAGTAGACACAGAAATGGGCTCCCCGGGGCATGTGGACAAATCCTCTAATGATGTGGGAGTTGAATTACAGCCTGTACCGGAGTTGAACGGTAAAAGTGGTGATGATGTGAAAGCTGCTTTGAGTTAGAAAGTGACTTCTTAACAGATATTTGTAACAGTTATTTATGATAGTGCATTTTACAGAAATGGTGATTTTTTCGCTTCACCAGTAAAAGGTCAATGATAAAACTAGTTTCTAAGACAGACGTTGGTTCCTATTGATTTGTATCAGTACTATTTTAAGCTTCGAAATTTTGCATAAATTGTTTATGGGAAGCTCCCTTTCTATATGGTTTGACAGGTTCAACATCAGAGATGGTCCCAATTACTACTTTCAGCTCCATTAATCTAGTAGATTTTTGCCAAATTCAAATATGCATTGCGGGCTGTATATGAACGATGATTTCGAGTGCATTGTTGAGCTAATCTTGTTTAGATTTGGTTTAAGCTTCTATCAATTTTCTCGTACGTTTGAAAATGTCGGTGCTGGATTTAAAATGAAACTTGTCCCCCAAATCAATGATTTTAGGGCTTGCAATATGGCCCCAGCAGAAACTGACATAACCCAAGTCAATGATATCAGGGCTGGCTATACCAAATTACACGTTTTTTTAATTAGACTGAAAACTAAAGTACAGAAACAGTTTAGAAAAACCAGAACAAGCTCTAATCCAAACTCACTCCCCCAACAGCAACGGCTAGTAGAGTGACATGCACTCGCCAAGTTTCACGTTTGGGCAGGGTAGTCATGACATCTTCACAAACAACACTCCAAGTCAAATCAATTCACTTCGAAATTCATGAACATTATACCAGACAATCTATATCTACCTTCAATTTTTGCTCTTTACTCAGCAACCCAAACCAATTAAAACTTGAATATACAAAATGAAATTTGCCAAACCTTGAAAAATTTGTAATAGGAATATTGAACCGTGAAATATACTAAATTGAACAAATTACAAAAATAGAAAATCAGGACGCCTGGCAACACATATTGCTCTTAGCAGGGATTTCTTGTGCAGGGCCTGGAATAATAATTTTCTGGCCAGACAAAGATGCCGTGTTCCCATTTCCTTGACTTTCATCAGCAGCTAGGCTCTTCTTGTTAACAATGTTGTAGATCTCTGTCAAAACAGTCATGAAGGCTGCTTCAACGTTAGAACCTTGCAATGCTGATGTCTCCAAGAAAAATAAGCCTTCTTTCTCGGCAAATTCTTTAGCATCCTCGGTTGGTACATCACGCTGGTTCTCAAGATCGCATTTGTTCCCTATGAGAATGATGACTATATTCTTGTCAGCATGGTTACGCAGTTCTTCTAACCAACGAGGTATATGATCAAAGGTTTGACGTTTTGTGATGTCATAAACCAACATTGCCCCTACAGCACCCCTGTAGTATGCACTTGTAACTGCTCTGTATCTGGACCATAAACAATAGGAAGATCAGGGCAAATTGCAATTTGATGTTTTTGTAGATGATTTCAAATACTAGTTCTGTACTAAACACGGATGATTTCAAAAAACTGGAAAAATAAACACATGTCCCTACTAATTATGTTACCAGATTCAATTTAACCTGATTAAAAAATTGGAACAAGCAAAAGATGTCTCTTGCAGAAAGCTACTTGACAAAAAAAAAATTATTTTGAACCAATTTCTGAAGGATCCAATTGATAGAGTGAAAGGTAGTTTGCAACACCAGCAGGCAGCAGCGCCCTTCAAGTGTGAACCATTTGCATAAAATGTCCATGTTGTACTTCATTTTGGAAAATCAGTTACTTAAAAATCATAATATCAATACAACGGAGAAGGTTAACATCTAAATAAGAACGGGAAATAGAACGAATTTTAAGTACGAAACATTTCGATATATTCATATTTCTGTAATGTTGTAAAGTGTGAGATTAGATTACATCAAAAAATCCCCAAAATTAAACATGCACACATTGTTCAGATATGTGTTTTTGTTTTCCTTTCATATAATTATTGATTGTTGATGTCATGCAGCTTGAGAATGGATAAGGATCCTCTAACTTCCTCCCCAAGCCAAAGTCATCTAAAGTTAGAGAATCCATTTCCAAAGAATGTAGAGTAAAAGTGGTACTTGGTACATCAGCTTTAATGGTGGAAAAGAACTATTTAACACATAAAATGGAAGTAATGCCATTTGCTGTAATGTTGATCCATCTTCACAAAAACTTATAATAAAGACAGGAGGAAGTAGAGAATATGAGTTTTACAATACTACATCATCATTTACTAAAAATATAAATAAATAACTGAATCAAGGCAACTGTATTCAAAGGGAAAAAAAATCACACATTCACACTCATAGACTAGTCATGCACCAATATTTAACTAGCAATTGCAATCCACGCTCATCAAAGAAAGCCTATGCTTTTTCAAGTTGAATACATAATAGACGAAACTAATCCTTCATAATCACCGAAACCGAATAGATCACTAGAATATTGAATCACAGTTAATTTTTTATAGGGCAGAAAGCATGATCGTTGTAGTAGATGATATCATGATAGATCAGAGCAGTAACCTCAATTATTACATAACTCAACTCAAACGAAACGATCATTTTCAGCGATCATCAATCATCAATCAGATCACGCACGCTATAAACAGTTGCAACAGATTCAATTCAATTAAGTTTGAAGTTAAAAAGAAAGTAGAGATGGAGTAATACCGTTCTTGGCCAGCAGTATCCCAGATCTGAGCTTTAACGGTCTTGTGATCGATGACCATAGTCCGTGTCTGAAATTCAACACCGATGGTTGACTTGGAGTCCAAACTGAACTCGTTTCTCGCAAACCTAGCAAGTATCTGTGACTTCCCAACCGCTGAGTCACCTATCAGCACCACCTTGAACACGTAGTCTATCCTCTGATTCGCATCTCCATAGCTTCCTCCTCCACTCGCCATTTTCACTTTTCGATCTTTGCCCCTCTACTCTACTCTTCTCCTATATTATATTTTATACTCTATGTGTGGTTTTTCTTTTGCTTCAAGATTAAAACTAATAAAGCAATTTAAAACAATCCGATGGATGGATCTTCTGAAAGGTGAGACTCTTTTCTGTTATTGGCTTTTTTTATTATTTTTCTGCTCAAGAATATGTGTCTCTTTTTTTTTGATAACTGTGTTCCATGTAATTCTCTGCTCTGTCAATCTAATTTGTTAAATGGATTTTAATTAGCAATTATAATTATTAATAGGAACGAAAATAGTAGAGACGTAGTACTATTTTTTTTATTGTTACAGCCAGCGGAGGCGTGGGTGGGTGGGGCACACGGCAGATGACACGTGCGCGGAAGAGTATGGAATCAACAGGTGTATTTATGCGCCAATGAGAAGTGCCAGGGTAGCGACTAGCGAGGTGAGCGAGGGGGTGAACTAGGGCTGTTCAAATGAACTGCCGAACTGAACTGAACTGCCAAACTGAACCGAACCGAACTGTTATGAACCGAACCATTCATTAAAGTTCTGAACCGAACTGTCTTTCTCAAATACAGTTCGCTAACTGAACTGTGACTCAAATAAACTGTTGAACTGTTAACGAATTGGAAATTGAAAACTTAAGTTAGTGTAAGTGACTTATTCAGATTCGCGAACTTGAAATTCAGATTCGCAGATTCTGAACTCTGAAGTCTCCACTCTCCATTCTCCAACAATTCGAACTTGAATCGCAGATTCGCAGTTCATCTTCAATGGAAGTTCGAACCCTAAATCCCTTCGAAAATCATCTTCAATGGCAATCGCAATTCATCTATGGCAGTCGCAGTTCCTTCTTCGAACCCTAAATCCCTAATCTACAATTTCATCTTCTTCGAACTTCATCTTCAATCGCAGTTCTACTCCTTGGAACTTCGAACCCTAAATCCCTAATCAGCGACTTCACCTTCTTCGAAGATCATCTTCTATGGCAGTCACAGTTCATCTTCTTTGAACCCTAAATCCCTAATCTTCGAAACTTTATCTTCGAACTTCATCTCTTGCACTCTCGCAGTACCAACCAGTGGAAACGCATCTTCTTCGAACTTCAAAAATCGTAGAACGCATCTTCTTCAAACTTCAGAAAGTTGAAACGCTTCTTCTGCTCAGTTAGGTAAGTTTCTTCACTGTTTCTGGGTTGTGTAACTTCTGTCTTCTTCTGTTTTTGTTCTGTTTTGTGAGTTAAATAGAACTTAGCTGAACATATTCATGGTGATACTGATGGTGCTATGCTATGCATTTCTGGGTTCTGTTTCTGTATGCATTTCTGGGTTCTGTTCTGTGTTTTCTGTAAATGTTCCATGCAGTAGTTTCAGTAAATGTTTCTGTTCTGCATTTCTGTGTTTTCTGTGTTTCTGTTCAGTAAATGCATTTCTGGGTTCTGTTCTCCATTTCTGTTTCTGTATGCATTTCTGAACATAATTCAGTAAATGTTTTCTGTGTTGTTCTTTTGTGTAAAGAAGGAAAGAGACAGACATACACAATAATTCAATAAATGCATTTCTGGGTTCTGTTCTGCATTTCTGTTTCTGTATGCATTTCTGAACATAATTCAGCATCTGTTTTCTGTTGTTGCTGATCAAAAGCTCGATTATTATTATTATTATTATTATTATTATTATTATTATTATTATTATTATTATTATTATGATGATGATGATGATGATCTGAAGAAGATCCTTTTATATTGAATGATAGAATGATATATGTTGACTACATGACTTTGTTCTTTGTTCTTTCATTTCTTTTTTACAATGTAGGAGAAATCTATGACGTCGCACGATCAAATCCTGGACTTTACACTACCGGAAAATGTTGAAGAGTCGGAGGTAGATACCACAGCAGTTGCCTCGGAAGCTACATTACTGCCTCTTCCGAAACCTTCTAAGCGTAAGCCTCGCTCTAATATGTGGGACCACTTTGATAAACAACCCGGTGATGAAATGTATGCTAAATGTCACTATTGCGGAGACTTAATAAAGTATAAGAGTGGAACAAGTTCAATGAGGAACCATTTGGCTAGATGCAAGGAGTCCCCTATAAATACATCAAACAAAAGGCAAAGGCAAGCAATGTCAAATGCCACCGAAGGACAAGTAGCATCTTCACCAAGCTACTCAAAATTTGACCAAGCGGCATGCCGACTTCAGCTTGCGAAGACAATTGTGAGTGCGGAGCTCCCATTTCGTTTTGTGGAGAATGAAGAATTTCAGAAGTTTTTGAACCTCATGCAACCCCGTTTTGACATCCCATCACGATCTACAGTGAGACGTGATATCTGGAATCTTTACATGGAAGAGAAGGAGAAGTTGAAAGCAATTCTCTCAAAACATTGTGGAAGAGTTTGTCTTACCACTGACACATGGACCTCGGCTCAAAATCTCACTTACATGAGTTTGACTGCACATTATGTTGATTGTGAATGGAAGCTTAAAAAAAAAATTATAAACTTCTGTCAAATTACGGGGCATTCGGGAGAGGCCATTGCGAGGTATATTGAGGAGTTTCTAAATGGGTGGGAGTTAAAACGAGTTTTATCCATAACCGTTGATAATGCTTCAGCAAATGACGCTGGGTTAAAATACTTGAAGAGCAGGATGGAGTCTTGGGGCAACCACACTATCTATTTAATGATGAGGACCCTGAGGAGATCCTTAGATTTGATCAAGGTAAATTTATAACATTTTATTTATTTGGTCCATATTTTCGTTTGTAGATGAAATAATTTTGGTTCTGCAGAAATATCCTCCCAAGATTGCGGTGTTAATTTGGATGACTGAGGACTTTATTAGGCCTGCAGCCTGTTGCATGCAACTTTGATCATGGTAAGATTTTAGTTTGCTGAAGTAATATGAAGTAATATGATATGGATTATATGACATTAAGGCTTGGTTTGTAAGATTTTAGTTTGCTGTATTTGCTGTCAAATAAGTACCAAACTTGCCATTCTCTATGATTGAACCATATTAATTTGATTTATTAACAGACTATGATATATTCTGTATTTGCTAAGATATAAAGAAATTAATCTGTGTTTAACAGACTATGATATAAAGAAATTTGCTTTTTAATTCTCTATGTTCTGTATTCTGTATTTGCTGTCAAATAAGCCTTCAAAGCTAGGACACATTTTAATTTGATTGAACCATATTGAAACCGTGTTTCTATTTTTAACTAGTTGATCGTTTTATTCTTCTGGCACATGCTAATATTATACTGGCTGATATACACATATGAGTTAAGTTAAAACAAAATTTATCTATTCGTGTTGGATTCTGTTTATACAAACAAAACAAAATGTGTCCTTGATAGCATGCATGCCATTCATCAAATTAACAAAAGATTCAATGGTTATTTGACAGTTCAGTCAGTTATTTTGAACAAAAAGTAATTACAAAATACTATTCTGTTACTCCTATTCTGTTACTTGGGCATTTTCCAGAATGTAACTCTTCAATCCTTTCTTAACAGTGTTTGCTTTCATGTCTAATATCAGGTTTGGGCATTTTCCAAAGACTTCTTTATCAACTGATGCAATCTTGAAGCTTCACACGACAGATCACAGGCCAACCATCTATTATAAGAGTATTAAGAATATTAAGAATTTTGTTGGGACAGGAGGCGACATTCTTAGCATTTCTCTTGCAGCATGAAGCCTTATGATCCCCAATATTGTCCTTGCATGCATCTCCCATGTTTGTATAGAACAATTTATCTTGTATTTTGATAAAAATTGGTGGAGAAACATTATTTCCTTTATCAATGCAAGCCAATGGTCGTCTTGTGGACCTGTGGCTACTGGTTTAATACTCTGCTCAAAGTTCTTAAAGAGGTTTATTGGTCAGTGTAAGCCTACCTGGAAATAAAAAATAATAATATGAACAAAATAATTTAATAGATTCTAAATATGCATCATAAAAAGAAAGATAAAACTGCAGACCAGGCCAACTTGTTAACAGTTCGGGCAGTTCGGGCTTAACAGTTCGGGCAGTGTGGGCTTAACAGTTCAAAAAAAAAGTTCAGAATTTAAACAGTTCAGTTCGAATTTGAACTTCCGAACTGAACTATTACGACAGTTCAGTTCAGTTCGGAGAACTGTTAACACAGTTCAGTTCAGTTCGGTTGAACTGTTTAAACAGTTCAGTTCAGTTCGGTGCAGTTATGCTTGTGAACTGAACTATGAACAGCCCTAGGGTGAACGGAGGGGGAATGAGAGAGGAGGAGAAGAAACGGCGAAGATGAGAGAGATGAATAAGCAATTTTTTATTAAAGAGAATAAATAAAAAATAATGACATGGCTGTCTGAGTCAACATAAAAAAAAATTAGAAAAGAAAAAAAAAGTCAGCACAGATATCTGTTAGCCACATAGACATTTTTGTAACGTCTGGCTAACAGAAGGACGGAAAGCAAAAAAGTGAATTTTGCAAGGTGTTTTTTTTTAAAAAAAATTTATAGGGGTAAAAGCAAAACACCCCCTATTTGCAGGGTGTAAAAATGTATTTAAACCGTATGTAGAGTGTATGAGATACGCAAAGAAGCAGTAGCTACGGTCTTTTGACTCATAATATCGAAACCACAGGTTAAGACGATCAAGATATTTTTGACATATAAACAGCAACTAAAATTTTTGGGAGATCTATGGAAATCGATGGTCAAAGAAACAGAAACTGCTTCATTAACATATAGTAACCTTTTCTACTTATCACCTAATGTTGCATATGAGTAATTAGAGTATATGCATTATATTTCATAAAATCACAGATAGATATAGATTACAGCAACAATTGTAACCCCTTAAAGAATGTATGACTATTACAGCAACAATTCACCTAACATCAGTCTTTAATAATCAACATTAATGAATGCGTGTAACTGATAGATTGTGTGTATTAAGAAAAAGTTAACTTCAACCATGAGATCAAATGAGTCTATAAAATCAGGCATAGAAACATAGTTAAGATCAGCTATGTTTTCTAGCCTTGTTATCAGAATTTATCAAGTAGGCCTTGCTGAGAAAATTGAAATTTAATTATCTTATTTCTTTGGGTTACTTCACTTCAGAACCAAATTCATCAACAAACTCAATTGTTGAGTAGTGAAAGCAATGGAAATAGAGTAAATAAATGGCCTGAGTGAATAAAATACGAAGCAAGCAAAGTATTCAATAGGTGACATTTAAAATACAGTGGATATCAAGCCAAATGGAAGGCAGGTAGTATCAACTTATATATACAGTTTATAACAAATATATGATATTTATCCAATTTAACCCAACTGTTCAAAATGAATAGAGAGCAGATAAGTAATGTTCTTTGGAAATCCTCTCATAAAACTTGCAGCAATAGAATTGAGCGCCATAGAGGAATCCCAGAATACCAAAAAGCAGAAAGACTTAATATTATATAAGAGGTAACAAACAAAGTACATAACTGTTTGGATTAACACAAATGACATGATACATCAGTAACACACACTACTTAGCTAGATACAATAATTAGAGAACACACCTAGCTCAACAAAGGAGCCATCAAAACCACACCCAACAAAAGGAAGCAACAGAGACACCCTAATAGTTTATTGACAGGAAATTGGGGGAAATACGAACATCATAACCCAACTGTGTGTCCAGATGGAACCAATGCAATGCCTAAGTCCGCTTGAACTCAAACAAAATGATGGTTGGGGCTGAAGAAGAAACTCCAAGGTTGACATAAACACCTTCCAACAACACCTTTATATGGCGAAAAAGAGGCCAACCAGAATGCAAACCACAAAGAGATGGGTCAAATTGATCATTGTTCATCTCACACTTCCACCCATAGCCATAACAATCAATCAGCCTGACATCATAAACACCAACTGGCATGATTCCGTGACAGAAATCAGAAGGGATAGACTGCATATAGCAAAGCAAAATAATTAACTGTAATGAACAGCCAAAACATGAACACTAACAACAAACAAAACAAACTACAAAAAAACGAACCAATTTTCCAGTGTTAACATCAGCTGCAGTTAAATGCTTGCACAATGTATGGTAAAGAGTTGGGACTCTAGAGATAGAACAGAGGAATATGCCACCAGCATCAATCTTGGCATTAGGAGTTGGCTGCTGACCCAACTTAAAAATCTGTGGGGGAGTAGGGTACTCAACCTCATGTCCAAACCTGTTCTTAACTTTGATGAAAAACCTATCCTGCCTTACATAAACCAGCCTAATTATCCCTCCTCCATGTAAGCAGTAGCGAAAACCCAACCATAAAGAACTGCTAGACCTAAAGATCAATTTCTAGACCACAGTCATGAATGCAATGTTTAGATTATTTTCTAGACCAACCATAAGAACAACGATTTGCCCAAAAATAATCAAGTTCTAGGACACAGTCACAAAATGCAATGTCCAGATCATTTTCTGGGCCAACCATAAGAACTATGATTTGCTCAAAAATAAGGTCTAAAAACCATTAAGATACCAACGAATCCCAGAATAGACACACGACAAAAGAAAATAACAAAATTTTCAACAAATAAGAATCCATCACAATATTGACTAACCATTGCTGAAACCTCACTGACCATTGCAAATGGCACAACTATGACTAAAACATCAAAGGAAAAGGAGAGCCAAAGTTCTGTAGGCAACTACCCAAAGGAAAAAGCAGGAAGATAACAAACAAAGGAAAAATAGAAGGGATACCATTACCTCTTGGATTGCAAACAGGAGAAACCACAGGATAGCAGAATGCAGCAACTAAAAGGGAAAGAAAGCAAATAATTAGAGGAAAAAAAAGAAAGCAAACAAACAGAGAGAGCAAGACAACTAAGTTGAGGAGCGTACCCAAAAGGACCTGAAAGCTGATGCGAAGAGATGGCGAGCCACTTAGGTTTATATAAAACTAAAGCAACCTACAAACAGGACCCAAAGGCGTGAACTACGCATAATAATGACCCTCACTGGAAGGGGAAAACCATAATCAGAAGCAAATGGAATGTAAATGATCCTTATTGGAAGAGGAAAACCATAATCAAAAGTAAATTGAATAAAAAGGGTTAGCTTGGTGAAACGAATGGGAAAGAGGGAAATCGTGATTACAAAGAATTGGTATGGAGAAGGTTAGCTTGACAAACCAAATGAACAGGTTAGTCTCAGTAATCAATTCAACTCACATACCGAGATAAGCATTGGGAAGGTGAAAGAAGAGTATAGAAGAGTATGAATTAAACAAACGAAGAAAAACTCAACCACGTGGACAAAACGGAGAGGAGAACAAAAGGAAAGAAGGATTGTAACACCCCATTAATTTCTAACTTGTAGAAATTACCGAAATGCACTACTGGCATACATCAGAGTACCTCCTATTTTAAATACTGAATACCTACTAATACTTGATGCTAAAAACCATCAAGCGTGTTACATAACTTAACCTGAAAATGCATAAAGCGTTTTTACACCACTCAACTAGTGTTCAGTACCAAAATAGAAAGTGCGCGGAAGCGATTTACAACTTTATAACATAAGTCTTACAATCGTACATACTAAGGATCTGAATACAAGTACAAAGGAAACTGAAATACAAGACATAAAGAAATAAAGATAGCGGCTGCTCCTCAAGCATCTCCATGACTAGGGGTGTTCAGTGGTTCGGGCAAATCCAAACCAACCCACGATCCAATCCAAACCGATATGTTTGGTTCGGATATTTTTCGTGTTCGGGTCAAAATCGAACAAATCCAAACTAACCCGTAGTTGTTTGGATCGGGCAACGGATTTTAAAAATAAAATCCGCGAACCCGAACCAACCCATATTACGTCATAACAATTTTGTAATTTTAGATGCACACGATTTTATTTGCTTAGAATTTTTCCCTTAATAATTTATGATTAAGTTGTAAAATTTTAATACTATGAATGGGAAGACTATTAGTGGATTTGAGTTTGATTTCGTGTGATTTTCAATTTTTTTAGCTATTTAAAGTGTTGGAATATCATAAAAAAATGTTTTTTTTTTACATTTTAGAAAATTAATATTTTAGTGAATGACCCGTGAGCCCAATCCAAACCAACCCGTCCAATATCGGTTCGGTTTGGTTCGGATTTTGGAGGAAAAAATGTAAAATCCGAACCAACCCAAACCGAATAATTATTATTGGTTCGGGCAACGGATTTGGTCAAATCCGATCCAAACCGACCCACGAACACCCCTATCCATGACCATGCCTCATCATCTTCAACTTAGCCTGCAATTCTGAAAAAAACAACAACATGGATTGGGTGAGACAACTTGTCTCAGTGAGTTCTATCGAGACCCCTTACTAATTCTCTCAGTTCAATTATGCTTGATTCATTATTCTTAACTAAAAACTCATAGTCCTCAAAGTTGACTATGTGGCTGAACTAATCTCAATCACTGAGCCTAACAATGAACTATGCTCAATCACTGAGCCTAACCATGAACTATGCTCAATCACTGAGCCTAACAATGATTATTAGCGTGTCACCGGTCACTTGGCAAAATAAGCTTCCGGTGAACCCAATCCACTAACCACTAGTGGGCAAACCTCAAGGGGCCTAGGTTCATAGGGCTCATGACTTCCCCTCCCCTAGCACACTAAATTGAAATAGGGTCGTCACCCTAACCTGATGTATATATATTGATATTCCTTGAACAATGAGCAGTGAACAATGATCTGTAAACATGACAGTGAGCTTATACTTAACATGATCTTAATCTTAACCTAATTTTATACTTAGCATGATCTTATCATTAGGTGATCTCACACGGAATTACTAACGTTGTTAACTTAATTTATAACTATCCATTACCTAGTCCGCATCATAATGTATCGCCCATACTCAACATTATGATAATCTAACTTAGTCATAATCGGTCTCATAAATACCACATTGGCCATCACATAAGCAAGGACATGAACATAACATAAAACTACTTCGATCGCACTTGATTTCATGATA